>JACAZI010000003.1:10600000-11118782 GCA_014462655.1 Mycena venus
AGTGTCTGCCGCCGATGGCCTCTGCGGCCATATTATATCAAAGAATTATGTTGACCTCGAACGCGATATTTTTCTTTTTAAAAGTCTCCACTAATCTTGGCAGGTCTTTATGAGTATGGTGCTGGGAAACTCGGCCATTCCCAGGGTTGTATTTTGCAGGAAACAGCCCCAAATTACCAAGGATTTGCCATCCAAAGTGGTCCAGAAAAAAAAACCCTGGTCGGACAACCGATTTTAGATAACCCTTGGAATGGCGGGGTTTCCCCTCACTAGACTGTAGTTTTAAGCACGTCCGCACGTCTGCCAAATCTCTGAAATCCGTAACAACATCTGGGGCGATCATGCTGAAATACTACGCAAGCTGTGAAGCATTGTCAGCACTAATAGACTTGAGTGGCAGAGGGAGCTCCAGAATTTCTGCGATTGAGAGAATTGAAGCAGGCAGAATTCGCAGTGGATGTGTGATGGGATGCTAAAATGGTCTTTGACCGCCTGACGCTGTGCAGGCAAAGCAATGGACTACAGCTGGCGCTGACCGGTCGAATCCTTTTGTTCGAACGTTTTCTTCAAACATTTTCCTTCTATGTGTTGTTCATGGGTGTTCAGTGCGCCGGAGGGTACAAAATCAACGCGTGAAATGGCGTAGAAATAGTTGTGATCTACGAAATATTCCACAGTACAGAGGCGGCCAAAGCGGCAGGATCAGGTCGCGCTTCCTTCTGTCCCCTTCACAACCTCCATGTCGACTCCTATGTCCGCCTCGGTCATTGCTTCTGTCTCGGCTACCTGGACTGATTTCCGCCACTCGCGAAGCCGATTTCGATCTACTCCACCTTCCATCAGCTTCGCTTCGACACGTCTTTTCAACTGCTCCTGATCGTCACGAAGTCGCAAAAGGAACGTCGCAAAATGGAATGTCTGGATCGGGGATGAAAGGTCGAACTTCCTGACATTTCTTTCGATCAGATACGTTCTCTGCGAATACTTCAGTTGGTTGCAAGTCATATGAAAGACGAACGACCTGCCTTTCGGTTCGAAGACTTCCAAGCCATAAGGATCGCTCCCAACTTTCCCGACGTCACCAGGCAGTAAAAGGGGTAATCTTCGATGCCGAGGGCTGAGTAGAAGGTCACCAACGAGACCAGGTACATACGTCCCTGATTCAGGGCCTTCCCTTCGGTGTCAGAGCTCTTTTTGTACTCCGCGACGGCATGGGGAAGAAGGAGACAGTTTTCGAAGGATGAAATTGTATCAGGGTTCGGAGCTGGGAGATCTAGCGAAGTTCCGGTAGTGCAGGCAAAGAACGGGTTCTGTAGTTGACGAGTAAACCGTTGCAACTCTGTTTCCTTCCGGAAGAGGGGGATCGAGGGGATCGCGGGCGAAGCCTCGGCATGTGCACTACGAATGAACTCAGCGTCCTGGATCAGCCCCCACTCATCTGGAAGGGCAGCGAATAGTATGGCATCGCAGATGCCGTTTCTGGGTTCCTTCCCGGAACGCTTTTGCATACGCCGTTTGTATCGGTCTTTGTCGCGGAGAAATTTGGTAACGTTTCCCACGAGCGCGTTCGCGTGGGTTGAAGCAGTGATAGCTTGTGTAACCACCGGGTAGCTCAGCGACAGCGTTGTAGCTTGAAGCTGAGCAGCGGAACAATGATCTCTGTACTGATTGGCCTCCTTCTCCTGGTCCTCGATGAAGGATGCGGCATCCATGGTGTCCATACGATCAGCGGCCTGGTTCCTCGCGAAATGGATAGAGTTCTCAAGTCTTTGAAGAAAAGGTTCAACATCATGTATGCCATTCTACTCCAGAAAACACTCATAAAACATATGGCGAGGTACCCTCGCCGTCTACGGTATAAAAACGGTACAAAAGGGCATCCCAATCGTGGCGGCTTTCCGCCTCATTGACCTTGATCCCGTGTCGTTTATTATGCAGTGTGAACGCCCCGACTGAAGCAGATAACATTGTGGACATGTGTTCCTCGAGGAATCGCTCGTGTTCTTGTTTCAAGACCATCCGCTTTGTGGGTGAAGCGGCTGCTCCCTGCTCCCCTGAAGCAGCGTTCTTCTGGATCTCTACCGCCTGATTCAGCAGTACCGTCCGGACATCAGATAAGGCAGGGTCGACTGGCGGTGAAGAGTTCTATAATATGGTGAGCAAAGGCCAACCGGTTGCCTTGTATGCGCACCGTATTCCACGACGGCCAGACAAACTGACACATATCATGATAAGCAGCTATTTTTTCGTTGATTTCTTCCGAGTCGACGGTCCCAGTCAGCCGCATAAGTATACCCTACGGTCGAAGATCCAGGTGAGGATGTCAGCCCTTTCGGTGTCACTCGAATCAAAACCCTTGGCCGATACTCCCGCAAATCTGCGGAACGGTGAGTCTGATATGAATAGACGACGAGGTTCACGTGCGTGGAGCTGGAATTATGAGACTTGACCGTGGGACGGTCACCTTCCGGCGGGTGCGACCCGGTCTTCCCCTTTCCGGCGCTTCAAAGGTACGTCATTGAGGAACGGCTCGCCGATAGAGGAGATAGGAAGTTTACCTTGATACCATTGGCTTTTCAGAAAGCTCCGAAGGATGAGGGGACATTCCCTCTGGCGGACTGGAGCGGGGAGTGGGAGGGAGAGACGAGGATTTGCCAGGCGATCTGATAAAATACTGAGTCATCACATCTCCAAGAATCACTGCCTCACATTTCAACATCGCGCATCCACCGGGTGACGCGATCTTTCCAAGATCCGACGTCTTCTGACAGAAGGTTATCTGAGCGCCAATCAAGCGTATTGTTCTCGCATCCGACAATTGCGCGCTCAGAAATGATGGCAAAGTCGTTCGATAGGCTCAGAACAAGCTGCACAAAGGAAAGTGCAGCAGCGACATTCGTTAAATCGAATACTCCGATAGGTACGGGCTGTTTCGCGGCTGTTTCTGCGGTGGGGCAAACGATTTGAACAATGCGCTAAAGATTCAGTGAGACAATGGGATGAAAATATAGCCTGTCGAAGACTGACCGCGGCAGGATCCACCCATGAAAGTACAAGTTTGCTGACTACACCTGATTCCGAGAGCGCAAAGCCAATTACAGGCTGCGGGATGCCCCATACGTGCCGCTGGCACGCCACAGTGGACATGAGGTCGACAATGTTATCCATGTCGGCGACGCAGAAAAAAGGAAGGACCGCGCTGAGGTTATTCCCACGCCCAGGGAGAACATGGGCATCCAAAGGGACGTCGAGCGACGAGGCATCGGAGCGAGAACAGTCGCTTTCACCATTCACGCTCATTGGATAAGCGGCTGGCAGCGAGGCATCGGAGCTTTCGCTGCTCGTATCGACAAGAGACCCCGAGGTGAGGGATTCGGGCTCTTTCCCAAAACTCTGTATCGGATGGCAGGCAAGCATGGTGACAATCCCATCAAATCCACGACACTGGGAGGTCGTGGTCCGAGGGCGCACAAATGCTGCGCCCGTACTACGCGTCAATTGTAAGTACTAGTGCCTTTCGTGGATGTGAAGCAAAATACAGTATAATGACATCCCTGGCGCACATGTGAGCCAAGACCCGCATCAAGCTGGACACGAAGGGTACAGCCGAGCGCGAAGAGCCATAATGCGCGATGAGAGATCGTATATCTGAGACAGTCGAGAGTGCGAGGTTTAAGACGTCACCCAGGGAGTGTGGTGTATGGCAAGAGTCGGAGTATATCTTGGTCGGTAGTTGAGAAAGTTCAGACAGCAGTGGCAGGATTCGGGCGGATAAAAACGGATATGGCCCATTAGCACACCAGGAAGGTAGAGGTGCAGCGAGAGTTCGGTAGATCCGAGAGATTTCTGGCGGAAAGCTAGAGCAATCCTCGATAGACCCGACAGAGTGAATCTCCACAGATAATGAGGGCGTAGTCATGGAAGAAGGTTGACAGCTGGCACGTGAGACAAACGCCGGATCATGGTCACCGGATTTTGCCGGAAGAGTATGCCCAGCCCAGCGACGCGTTTACTTGCTCGTGTGCTTACCAATGCCACCTCACACGACCACGACCACTCACCTCGACCTGCACGCCGTGCCTGCGGCGCCCGCCCTACGCTATGCTACGCCGCCTGTCTTGCGCCTAGTGATTTCAAGGGCTCGGCCCAGGCCCGCAAGCCGAGCCGAGCCGAGCCCGGGCTTGACCAAGCCGGGCCGAGCCCGCTGCAGGGCTTTGGCGGGCCCAGGGCTCGGGCTTGTGGAATGCCAGGCCTGCCAGGCCTGGCAAGCCCGGGCCCAGATATAAATATTTATTTTGCCGGTGCGTTTGCCGATGAATATTACCAAACTGGCTTAAAATTGATCTCCGTTATCCCTGCAGGCAACAATTTTACCTGCTGTGCGTCTAACCAGGTACCAATCCTGCTGCCCGCCATTATGATTCCGGTATTTTGTCATTTACGTAGACACTCTCTCCCTATAAAAGGCGTAGTAAGATGTTGCTATTCTCTCAGTTCGTTTCGTGCCCTCAAATCACGACAAGCTGCTTTCTATTGTACTTTCTGTAGACATATAATATACCTATACAGTGTAGTATAATTTTTCCTTGTGTATTTTATTTCCTATGACAAAGCGGGCTCAGGGCTTCAAGCCCCGCACCCAGGGCTCGGGCTCGGGCCTGGAGAATCTGAGGCCCGAGCCCGCCCAAGCCGAGCCCGAGCCCGGGCTTTCAGGCCGAGCCGGGCCCTGCAAATCACTACTTGCGCCACGCCTCTGCTGTCTTCCCCATGTCGCCGCGCCCGGGCCACCATGCCGTCGCCTGCTAAATATACCCACATGAGCCTAGAGCCCTCCTTGAGCCCGCCTTACTCTCCTGCTCGGCTCCATCCCATCTCCTCAATACCCGCCCGCCAAACAATGGAAGAAAAATTCCAGTCGTGTAGCGATCTGCCTATAACTCTCTACCTCGGCGGCAGCACCCTCAACGCGAGTCGTCCTCCGTCTGCCCCACTCTGGGTATGTTCCCATTCCGTTCTTTTCTAAGTTCCTGCTAAATTCCCTGCTCCCGTCTTCCCCCCTAATTCAGGTATCCGCCGTATTCTCAATTCTGCTCCAAAGCGCTTCGTCCCGATGACGTCCTTTGGAATGCGTGCAACGGATTCAGGGTGTATACGCCAAAACTGCCTTTGTCTCTGCCACGAAGGTGGGTAAATCCTCTTACTGTACTATTTCGATCAAATCGACAGTCACGCGTCACGCACCCCCCTGTCGATCACGAATTTTGGTCGATGTCACGCGTCACTCCGGCCTCTGTCGAAGCTCCAAGCCGTCACGCAGGCCTCAAATATGCCCGAAAATTGCCAAAAAGACGAAAATTCGGGTGAGAATGTCGAAAATTTTGGGGGTGTCACGCTTCTCCAGGGCCTCTACCGAAATGTCTAATAGGTAAAATGAGTCACGCGTCACCCCTGGTGTCGATTTGATCGAAATAGTACAGTATATTCCTCGACACTCTGCCCTCTCCCTTTCTCCTCTATTTCGCGTCCTGATCAATCATTCTACCTCCACAGAGCCTCCCCCCCGCACATCGCCGGGTCCGTGGCACCGTTCCGCGTATGCCCTCCCAATGCCGGCGGTTACATTGTATGACCGTCACTGCGCTGTACGCGCGTTAAATGGGCTTCCATGCGCCGCTCTTTTGCCGTACCTCAGCGCACAACGCCGCGTTGAAGTCTTGCGGCCCCGACGCCCCTCGGTCGGAAAGCCGTATTGCCAGGTTTTCATAATTCGCGGTGCAAGCACTTCTCCTTCTACTTTTCGTACGTTACTCACCGTATCCTTCCTTTTTTAAAATTGTAAATCCACAGGCCGTGGACTTAGCTTGTATTTTGTCTGGAAGCATGCCCTCGTCGTACACTGCTGAGAAGGCGGGTAGATGAGCGAAGTGGGCGTATTTAAGGTGCGTCGTGCATTAGCACGTGTAATCTTGCGCTGATTTCGTGTGTTCTCCCCAGTTGCAGTCCCCCACGCGCGCCTGCCGTGCGCGTCCCTTCCGCCGCGTCGCTTCAAGGTGCCAGAGCCGCCGCACGACTTTGAGTTTGGACCACAGCACCGGAACGGAATGTACCTCTTCTCGCGCTCCTCGTGGACTACTGCTCTACATATTCACGCTGTACGAGAATCCTCGTCTCACTGCGCGTACATGGATCGGCCACCCGCGCTGCGAACCCACATTGCCGCGAGCATCGTACGTGTCCTTTTACTCCCATTGATCTTTGCTGATGACCTTGCAGGTACATCCTGTGAAGGATGATCCATCTACTCAACCTAAGACACGTCAGTGGACGACGACGAGCGAGGTGACTTGAGGAAGCCGGAAAGGTTAATTCATATTTGAAGGACTACCCTGCCGCAATCAGGCATTCTGCAAAGATCAGGTCTGGAGCTTCCAGATTTGGACTCCCCCCTCTAGGGCTGTGCGCCGTGCCCGTCGCGACGGTTCTACGGGTTCCGTGCGACAGGTAACCGACCCGTTCTGTCGAGGGTTCTGGTAAATTTTCGACGGCACGGTAACGGGACGGTTTTCCAGGTCGACGGCCGTTGGAATTACGGCAATCGACCGTCATGACGGGTGACGGGTTTGCCATTAGTAAGCACACAACTTTCGTGCACTTTAACCACTTTCTAAGGGGTTATAAATTTCGTTATCCTCTGTAAACATTGCAATGACAGTCCTTAACGGTTTGGATCACTTTACGAAGGCATTCCCGCTTACCAAGCGCGTCCACCCAATCCAATTCTGAGTATCTGTTTTCCAATTATTCTGTTCAACAAATTTTATCTTTAGATTCCAGTCATTTTCTCAACGGTGGAACCACCCCCTTCCATTTTCCCCGACCTGGAATCTCCTGCACCCACGCCCTACCGCCGCCTGCCCACACGCTTTCACATACCGCCGGTGTCCATGTATGGGATGCGCGTTGCGTGCCCGGTCTTTAAAAAAAAATCTTCCTTTCGTCTAATTTCATCATTTTCTTTTTCTTTCTTAATTGTTCCTTCAGTCCGTCGCCACGCGGGTGCTAACTGATCGTAGCCCTCCTCTGAACCAACCCTGAACAAGCCAAGCGTCGCGCCCACAAGTACAGGTCCCACAAGTACAAGCTCGGCACACCCGAAGCAACCACACTCGCGCGCATCAGCCTATGCACCGCGCAGGTTGCCGCCTATCCTCCACCCCGACCCTGATCCACGAAACAACGACGCGGGAGAAAGCGGTCGTCCCCGGCAGACTTCGACGGTCCCGCTTGCGGAGGAAAGGGACAACGGTGCGTGAAGAAGCGGCTCTTGTATCCCTTCCCTCCATGTTCCACCTTTTCAACACAATACGCCATCTGTGCCTGATTAGTATATGCTCAGCGCTGGAGACGTATTCGTAAGGTAAGGAGATGGGTCTATGCCCTTCTAAAAAAAATGATCTGATGAAGTTGTCGGTGTCGGAGCCGCGAGTCGGATACGGAAAATTTTCGGGTAGGATTCTGTATGGGCGGCGACTTGGTAAATTCCATCTGGCATGTCTCTTCGCTTTCTCAATTCGTTGTTGACAACATTTTCGGCTCGCGGCCGAGCAGTGATTGTACACTATGTTTCACGTGAGATCCCTGCATCTTCTTCGCACACGCAATTGACCTGCAGCCACCATGACAGTGAACCTGCTCTTCAATTCGTAGCTGTCCTCTGCTGACCCGCCGATATGTTTCGTGAATGAATGCGGCTTTGGATTTTCATCGATACATTTGCGTCCTCTTTTGTTCACCCTGACTTTATTTTCCCTTCACCACCTTTCCGGACGATGGACTTGGTTGTTTCTCGAACCTAACCCTCTTTGTTTATATTTTTTTGTCTGTTCCATGCAGGTGCATATGCTGGAATCGCTTGTTGCCTGGGTGTTCCGGCTGCGAGACTTTTCCAATTACGCTCGGTCAACTTCAGCCTGCTACTCGAATTGCGCTGCTTGCTGATCATGCTTCCATCTTTGAATTCTGTCGTAGCCATCATACATCACATATTTCTCCTGCTCTCAAATATTTACCGTCTTCCAATTTCTGGCCCTCTTGCCAATGCTTCATTTCGATTGCCTTATCAATAACTCGGGAAATTCCTGCACTCTGCTTTCGACAATTGACTCTGGATCATCTTTATCCTTTCTCCTGCCGTTTAACCTGTACGCGATATATTCTACTGGCAAATGCGATGATTTAGTCTCAGCCCACGTCTCCCGTGTACTTCTGATTGACGCACGCCATGAGTTTCAAACGATATCATAAAGCAACCATGCCACCACATGGAGTTGAACCTTTCTCCCACCTCAATATACACGAAGACATACATTGTTCTCTCTTTCTCCCAATGCTTCTCTCTGTCTACGTATTTTACTTTGTTCCTGGCGGTCCAAATCCTTCTTCACGCGGCTCGAACTTTCCGAGGGATACCGGGACTCTTTCCGCAGTGCGGGCGTTCTCAAAGTGCCACACCTCCATCACCACGGTCTAAGTCAGCTGCTTTCACCCGTTCCACACTCGTTCCGCCTATCTTACGTTTTTGAGTCCCTGACGCCTAGAATGCGTGCGTGCCCTCCTGATTTTCTTTCTTTCTTTCTTTTTGCTTACCGTTCAGATAGGAATCGGTTATGTTTTGCAGCTTTATTCTACGGACTTCCGCCCGCCGCACTGAACCATAACGATAGTGATTGCTGCGTCAACAAGGGCAGTAATGAAGGCTTTGAATTGCATAATGGGCATCGGAGCAGTTGGTTTCGTACGGCATCATCAGCAAAATGACAAGTCCAGACCTCGTATCTCGGAACTAATAGTGTAGACCATTACACTTCCCTTGTGATTTCTATCCATTCATCTTTACTGACTCAGTTCTCAGAGCCCGTGCGAGTCTTTGAATCCTTTTTCACGCAAGGTTTATCCGAACTAACTTCAGATCCTCTATATCCGTTATAATTTCTTCCTTCAACCCGGGGTTGGACGTCTCTGAAGGCGGTTACGATGAATGTACATTTGGAAGTACGTCCCTGCCGATTTCTCAGCTGAAATGGA
The DNA here is from genome assembly GCA_014462655.1 of Mycena venus. Taxonomy (NCBI): domain Eukaryota; kingdom Fungi; phylum Basidiomycota; class Agaricomycetes; order Agaricales; family Mycenaceae; genus Glaucomycena; species Glaucomycena venus. The sequence goes on from JACAZI010000003.1 coordinate 10,609,085, forward strand.
CGTCAATCAGGTCTACATGTGCTCAAGGTGAGTCCGCCCGCATAAGGTTCGTTTCCACTACCTTACTGGCTTCCTTTCCATACGGACTCAAAGTGCTCAGATATTGCATCGACCTCTTCAGAATTCAAGCCTTGAATGCCGGAGCTACGATAATATAGCCCTGCCGGTATCGATTCAACCTTACTGACTGGAGCGCTGGCCCAGAGCCGTTGCTATCCTCAATGATGCCTGCACTCAGAACGTCGTCAGCAGACCTCAGAGTAAGTCCTTGAATTTTTTCATACGGTTTATGCGGTCTGACCTTCGACCCTCTAGGTTCGTTATAATCTTTTCTGCAGCCCCGATTCGGATGCCTCCGTAGGCCGTTACTATGGATGTACACTTGGAGATACGTTTCTACCGTTTCGTACAAACTTCATGGACTCGATTTACCTACTTATTCAGTAGATACTGGCCTTGAAATCTGAATGGGACGATGCCGTTACCATGCAAGTATACTTACAGGTACGTCCTTTTTTAATCCTCACATTCACCTTAGCCAGCTCAATCCGTTCTTACTAGTTTGGCGCCCCATTTTGAGGGTCCAAACGGATGGACATAGCCACCATAGACATAGCCACTGTTTGAACCCTCAAAACGGAGCGGCAAAATAATAAAGCAAGTTCCTGAGGACCGGGATTAACGGCGTATTGCAAAGCCGGTACATTCAAGGGTCCGTCGACGCGACGGCGAACGAGGTAGACAAAGGTAGCCAGGAGGTGCTGTTGAGGTGCTGTGCCGTAGGTGGGAATCTGGCGTAAATGGTTGAAGTTTCCGTGAACGGCCTAGTAGTTGTCCATTCCGTGTCGATTGTAGTTATTGTGGTTCGGTTCCAGACCGGATGCACCCGAATATAACATGCGACAGTATCATATGTTAAAATAACAGAGTGACACTCTGTTTGTCGACGTCGAATATTGGTCGATGTCACGTGTCACAGAGGCATTTGTCGAACCTCCAAGCCCTCACAAGTCCTCCCAGTGGCAAAAAAAGTCAAACTTTCCGCGGGATTATCGAAATTTTTGGGCGTGTCACGCGAAATTTTGGCCACTGTCGAGTTGTCGAATAGGCAAAGTCGGTCACGTGTCGCCCCCCTGTCGATTTGAATGGAAAAATAAGTATGGATTTCCTTTGTCAATCTCAGGACCAGGAACTTTTGAACACGACAAGAACAAGACAACTAGAATGAAAGGCACTGGGTATATAATAACCGGGATAAACGAAGTATGTCGGAAAAACTTAAACAGCCTTGGAAGGCTGTTTAAGTGCAAGGTAACACAGGGAGGATAACTGCATGACCTATGATAAAACGTTCAAGAGATATGCTGAAAACATTTACAATAATTTTCAGATGTTTGTGACTGGAATATACAGAAGATATTCAAAATAACTTCTCAATGATCAGGATATCTTCTTCATACTCCTTGGTACTGAGAAGTTATTTTGAACATATTTTGTATGTTAAGGCCACAAATACATGAAAGTTATTGTAAATAATTTCAGCATATCTTTCAAGTGTTTGAGTATAAGGTATCCGGTTATCCTCCCTGTGCAATCGGCAAATTTTACGACATCGGGATTACCCGCGTTGACGGGAACTCCCGTTGATCTTTGAATTGCTTCTGTTTCTCGGAACCTTGTCTTTGACATATCTCATTCAAAGCAATACAAGAGAAGACGGAAGTTCCTTTGCGATTTAACGGAGGCCGGTCTCACTCGGGGTCACGAAAGACTGAAGGTTCCGAGATGCAGCCGCAGAACACCACTCAAACTCGCGGCGGTGAACAAACTATCGGATGTTGGAGGCCCAGGGGTGACTTCCATCACCAATTCGGATCGGCGTGCCATTTACTTTTTACGATCACCAAAATTCCAACTCAATAGAATCAGGCACCATAGCCATGGGGCTCTGTTTATCAACTGGCGACGGTCACCTGCGATATGAATGGGCGAAGAACCTCGGCACCACCGCGGGGATTGCTGTGATATTCACTGGTCTGCGTCCCGCAATCGCGAGAAGTTCGGCCTCGGCCGTCAGATAAAGGCAAGGTGCTGGGTCAAGCGAAAGGCAGTAGCTCCAACCCATCGCTACGTCCATCCGATCCCGTCCAGCCATGACCAAAGTCTTCCGTGTTTTATCTACCGTTACTGTGGTGCCAGTGGTGGTCATCTTAGCTGCAGTTACTTGGGCAGCGCCGCAGGCGAGTGTGACAACCTCAATCCCAAGTGCAACTCCCTCTGGTGCCTGGTTCGTCTCCAATTATGAAGCCTCCAGATGTCGAGTGACACATCGACCATCTAGCATACCAGAGTGGTGTCAGTGCGGCGGCATAGGGTGGACGACTGGCCAATACCCTGGATGTGACACCTGCGCACCCGGCCTCACTTGTTGGGTGTCCAATGCCTGTGGGAAATCCGTGTTGCAATTTGTTCTTCTGGTGCTGACAAGCCCACCAGATTACTGGAACTGCTTGCTGTCTGGGTTAGGATCGTAAATTACACATGTATGAATTCCGTCAATCCTTGGCAATTTCAGCTGGATGTGCAAGAGCGCTGTACAAATCTCAACTCAGGTAGAGTGCATTCGGGGTTCCAGTACTCAAAATGTACGTATGACACCTAAGATTCCCGCATGTTTGGTACGGTATGACCGCGGGCAAACAAAAAACAAAGATCAGATGTCAAACGGGACAGTATCTCAATGAAGCGTACATGTACGGGTATCTTTCGATGTTTCCTCGCAAAATTTATGTTATGCATATACTTTAGCGTTATTCCGCCCATTTTTTTTGTTTGTTTTACGTTTACTTTCTCATAGCTGGGTATTTCAATGGATAACCTACGTTGTAGTGTACACATTCTCTTGTTAAAAATAGGTTTATACTCTCCTCTCAGTAAAATACTGTGAGCTAGAGATAATAAAATAGCTCAATTCAAAGTAAAAAATAATTAACTTACATTATACTGAGGACAGAAAAAGAGTGAATGACTTCTCTCGGTCTTATCCGTTTTTTGATCCGAACCCCCTCCAGAAAAAGTCTTACTCCTACGCCCCTCTATTCCCGTGCTACATTACCTTCCAAAATGGGCAGGTTTTGTGTAGGCTGCCCTTTAAAAACACTTTACTGCCAAAATGAGCTAGAATATCGCCCGGAACCCCAGAAACCTACCTAATTAGGTAGTGTAGGGTGAAAGTCATTTTTCATCTTATTCTTTTTCTTGAGGATTACCACGTTACAAGCATCTTTCTGAAAACCCACTAAATCTAAGTATTAGCTTCGGTCCAGCCAACTGGACCGTTTCTTCGCTATTCTTGACCTCGGCGATCAGCCGCCTAATGTCCGTTCAAGACGAAGACCCTCTTTACGCCCTCTTGCTTTCACACTCTCATCATCTCCTCCCATGTCGCACCCCTCGATTTTCATTCCCTCACCCGTCTCAGCAACTCGAACCTCCAACATCTAAGAGTCGCCATTAAGGGTCTTGGGTGCGAGATTTAATACGATTCCTGAAATTTTGCAAATGGTTTATGACGACTTCATTTCTGGCGCTGAGTCTGAGTCCCTTTCAATATGCAGTACTTAGGCCGGAGCCTAGCGAAGGCATGTCTTGTAAAACTGAAAGACCTCGCTTGCGACGTGCGTCCCGGAATTCCCACACCGTAGGACAATGCATTCCAAAGGCGCAAAGGCACCCGAAATATGGGTCCAAAAATCGGCGGAGCATGCCTCGGCCTGGTCGCGAGAGCCTGATAGTCGCAGAGGTGAAGAGACGAGAGCAAAAACGTCTCGCTCGCGATGGGCGTAGCATCCTGGCATGGTGAAAAACGCCACAATAACGACCACGACCTCCAAACGATAGCACCCGCCAAAGCCACTCGAAGAAAAGTAGGGTAGAGCACACACCTGGTTCTGTAGAATTCGGGTACGCGACGTGCTCCCAGGTTACGACGACGCGGCCCTCCGCTTTGACGTTGATGGGCAAGTCCATAGCTGGGAGCTGGTGAGCCGTCAGTGAGGAAAATCGAAGGTGGTACAGGATAAGAGCTGGACTGGATGGATGCGGCGCCCAACGCGCTCTGAATCCAATTTCCAGCGGAGAAACAAAAAAGTAATGGACGCTCACCTCCTTCACAAACTTGGCCAGCATCGCCATGAACCCCTCCGCTCTCGCGCTAACCTCATAATCCCCATCTCCACCCCGCACCATCTCCGCCTCCTTCCCCACACCCTCCCCAGATTAATACTCGGCAACGCCCCCACCAACCCCGCCCTGCTCCGCACCTCACCACTCAACTCCCAAAATGGCTCCAAGTCCTCCACCACGGCGTCAAACTCATCGATCCTCACGAATGCGTGCTGGATTCCAGTACCCCCGCGGTTCAAATTTTCGAAGAGAATCCGATCGTGATCGAGGTGCCGTCTAGAGTAAGTTAGGGTTATTGCCTAGAAAAAAATTGTCGCGATGAAAGAGCCCGCCAGCATCGTGTTTAACGGTGTCGAAGTGTTCGTGATGGACATCGCAGGGTTCCCAGTCAATAACAGTTGGGGGCGAGATACGGATCTTGGAACATTTACATTACGACCCTGCCGAGCAACCAAGGGCATATAAAGTAATCAATTAGTTCAAAGTCTACGAGGGTCATTGGAACATGCATAGCCGAGCGCCGGGCACAAGAGATCAGAAGGATCAGCATGGGCAACCATGAGCGCGACCTGAACATAAAGGATTCAATTGACAAGAGAGAGAAGGACAGGGAAGGAATAATTTTACGCACCAGCCGATAGCGCAAAAGAAGTCGAATTCATGCCACGACGTTACTGCCAAACCGATGCTCGTACAAGCGCGCGTCGCCCTCATGGGTGCACCAAAAATTGGCCTTTTTGCGGCGACCCTCGTCGGTCTCGGATTTCTGAACACACAGATAACCATCCTTGACGCCCGCTTCGAGCAACGTCCCAGTGGCGAACTTGCGCCGCTGCAGGGCGTCTGCGAGCGCGAAGTACGTCTTGAGCGAGCCGGGGATGGATTCGTGCAGGAGTGTGAGGATCTTGTGCTCGGTGAGGCTGAAGGCTTTCTTGGCATCGCTTTTGAACATGACCTGCGGTGGCACATTCAAATAATATGAGTTATACAGTTTCGAAAGGGGATGTGTCCTTACATCCATGGCTTGAAGAGAGTGGATTCCCACTGGGTGCGGTTTTCTTTCAGAGCGTTGTTCACCGCGCGCTTGGCCTTCGCCTCTTCTTTCTCCGCTTCGGTGAGGACCTTACGGCGCCGTTTTACGACTGGTTGAACTCGGTAGGGGCAGCACATTCGCGGATGATAGGCGAGCATATTGGGGACGGGTGGCGTCTGGCTGGGTGTGTTAGAATATTGTACTGTGGGATACTGGAGAGAAAGAGAGAACGATGAGGAAAGGGCGGCGAGCTAACTGTATAGGCTTGGGAGACCAAAGCGCAGAATAAAGCATCTGATCGAGTTGTGAGGCACGAGGGCAAGTCACGTTCACGCTTCCTTGGACCGTTTCCTTACTGTTTGCCTGCGCACAGTTTCAGAAGCTTGATCTTAATTCGGGATCGCAAGCGATGGACGCCTAAAGAAATAAAATTCAGCTTTATTTCGAATAAACGGGGTACATGAACACATACTTCAATGCACAACCAAAGCACGCTTCCCATCCGCTAGAACACCATTCTCCACCCTAAAAAACAGTGTTCCTCCCAACCACCTTCACCGTCAGCGTCACACACATACTCGTGCCGACAAGCTCATTCAGTACCGGCTGGACGTCCACGCTTGCGTTAAGCCTCGCGTTGATGGGGCGCCGAACCACCCCAACGTGGTCTCTGAGCCGCGGGAGACTCCCGGCTAGGCGTGGGCGCCGTGACGCTGAGCCCGAGGCCGTAGATGGGCAGGGTGGAAATTGGGCCGGTAGGCTGCGTGAAAATGTACGAGGTTTGGGAACAAGAACGATGAAGGAAGGCGAGATGAAACACCGCACGCAGCAGATTGAGCGATTCGCGACGAAATCCTCGAGGTGTGTGCCGAATACCGATAGAATCTGGTAGAAGAAGAGTGGAGACGGCGCGGCAGAATCGGGGCGAGACCGTGGGTTTCGGGGACAGGGTGCAAGAAACGATTCAGTTGATGATATACAGAATCAGAGAAGGTCAGCCATGTCCCTGGCCTGACGACTGTGACGCAGGCTTCCTGCGTTATGCATGAGCCGGTATGGCGCCAAAGGGATCCCGAGCTTTGTAGAGGGCGGGGGGGGGGATAGGAGCACAGTACCATTTTTCACAGTAGACGTGTAGAGCGAAAAGCGGAGGGATGGGCGCATGTCGATATTGGAACACAGCAGATGAGAACATGGATCGAGGACGGGGAGGTGAAGGCGTGGAATCCCTACATCCGGGCGGCATCATGCGGGGGCAGATCGCAAAATCATTGGCATCGAAAAGAGTAGAAGAGCGGCGAAATTATATTGACAAGGCTCGACGTTACCGAAACCAAAATCTACGCAATGATTAAGAAATCTGCGACGCAGTGCGACGATCAGGGACAACGAAAGAGGACAGTGAACTGAAAGAAGCGCACCAAGAACCCCACGCCAGTCTGCCGCCCCGCCGACTCCCTCCAGCTCACAAAGGAACTTCCAGACTCAAAACGAGAACGCCGTCAGATCTTTGCAGCTCAGTAACAAGGTAGGGTGCCGAACGGGCGAGATCAGCGCCTTCGACCAACGAACGAACGTGGACGCCATGCTCATCGCGCTGCACCGAGGGCATGGTCAGGCCTCAGGGCCAGTATTGATTGTGGAGGAATTGTGGTGAAATTTTTCGTTGGCGGTGGGAGATCCCACGGTCAGGTGCGGTGCACGGACCATCTCGGTTATTTCGGTCCATCGGTCGAGAACCCGAAAATGTCTTGCCCCGGTTGATTCCCCAACGTTCGTGCGAAACAGTCTGGGCGGAAGGAAATCCACCTCTGCACCCATATTCCGTCTGATTGACGTGGACGAACGAAAACAGTTTGAAGTCATCCCGAAATCATCTTAGAAACGATTCCGCACTGCGCACTCGTTTCTAGTATTTCCATCCCGACATGCTTGTACCGGCAATTTTAGCTAAAAACACTTTGTGACCAAGGGTCCGCATCACTGCACGCACTTCAAGTGGCTGTTATGCAAGTCAAGTGGGACTCAAACTCGGGCTGAACATGAGAGTAGGTGTAGTAGGGGCAAGTTTTTTCAGCAGGATTCTAGCGGACCGAAGCTCACAGGCGACTCTCTCCCCGGGCAATGGATGTGAGTCTTGCAGAGAAAGATTTTTTTCGCTCCTGCCGCTGTTCTTGGTAAGTGTTTCACATAGGGATCCCCACCGTACCCGTACAATACGGTTTACGGGTACGGTTATACGGGTGCACCGTACCGTACCGTAAGGCCCTCCAACGTGCCTTTTACGGTTACGGGTCGGCACCGTAAGCACAACCGTATGAGGCCGTATGTTTACGGCCGTATATGGCCCGTAATTCTACTGAAAAAATGGTCTGATTTCGGACGAGAAAATGCGACGCGTGTCACTTTGCTACCTCTCATCAAGACCGTATTCCATCCAGGAATGCATGGCTTGACTTGGCATCGCTTCTCCTGGTGGCAACAAGAAATCTTATCTTATCTCCTCCAAATCAAATCATTTTGTTTATCTATATCTACCATAAACTTCCTATATAGTTGCAATTCCCCCTTGCCAAAGTACGGGGTTGTCAAATAGAACTGTCTAGTACCATCTCTGTCTGAATAGGAATATTCTTGACGGCGCCCTTGATCAAAGTCATTTAATCGAAATTTATACGGCCGCAATGACCGTAAATGGCCATAAAATTGGCCGTACCGTACCGTAAGACCCTCCCATCCCTGCTTTACGGTTACGGTTACGGCCGGGACCCCTACCGTAAACACCCGTAAAGTTTACGGTGGGGATCCCTAGTTTCACACTGGTTGAAAATTTCATGTTTTTCAGTGAGAAAAGTGGTGAAAACTATTTTGAATTTCCCAAAAAAAAGTTTTAGCAAAAAAAGTGGTGAAAAATTCAAAATGATTTCAGTGCACTTTTCAGTGAAAAATGAGAAACAAAAGTCATGAAATTTATTAGACAGGTATTACCAACAATACATATACATTGGGTGACTTCCCGTAAGCATTTTTAATTCGTGGTGAATATCTAGACAATTTCCGCCGGGATGCCGCAGGTGCCATCAGGACCCCATCGGCCTGAGATCTCGCTTAGACCCTCGAATAGATCGTAGTTATTCTGATTCTAGACGAGGGGGTAGGTACCCCTCTTCTAAAGTTTGCATGTCGAGAATAAACCAAAATAGGGAAGTACGGTGATGGCCGTGTGGCTGTGATCACACTCTTCACTTCCACTCTGCTCGCACGCTCGCTCTCTTCCTCTCTGTTTCCCTTCTTCCTTGTCCTGAACACACTCCAGACTCGCTCGGTCTCAAACATGCCTCACTAGCGACACATCCATCATCAACCAATCAACTTAATTGGTCAACATTCGTACTTCTCTTCAAATGCTCTCCAAATACGGCGGTATAGCGTGTTTTCGGGCACGGCGGCGCGCGATGGACACATGGGAAGTCTAGGTACCATCGCTACTGCACGTTGTGACCCGCCGCCCAACAATGTCGCAGTGTTTGCCGCCTTTGTCGGCCTCTTTTTCTACCTGTAAGCGAGGAGCTCTCCGAACAATTCCGACACTAACTGTGCTCCCAGTGAGTCGTCTTGGACACTGCCCATGTGCGATCCTTGTGCTCGACGTCTTGGCAGAGTAAAAGGTCCGATTTTTGCCGACTGGGGGGACTTTGAAAAGAGTGGGAGCAAGTTTGGAACGGTACGGTGGTCATTAAGTGCGCCACCCATTTTTGCTCTCAGCTCTATCTCGCGTGAACATGTCTGAACAACCCCCTCGTACACCCTTCACTCCCATCTATGCCCCCAAGTTCAGTCGCGACGCTAACGGCAACATTCTGTACCGTGATGCTCAAGGCCGTTGGCTTCCTTACAACGGACCTCTTCCGGTATGTTCTCGCAATTATGCCAAACAGATTTTCACTCATAATTAGCAGAACCAACAGCAGGCAATGCCCGAGTACACTGCACAACAGCTTGGCCACGTTCCTCTGGTATGCATTGTCTTTTATTACTTATTATTTCCGTGCTAATCTTTTCTAGAACGACAAAAGCCGCGGCGGACCCAATTCACCTATTGAGCATGCATTCGCACCTCAGGTACGTACCTACTTTTCCCTCTATATCTTCGTCTGCTCATACACCTTAGCCTGAATACCAGTTCACACTGCGCCCCGTCCAAAGCGGCACCCCGCAGGCCCCAATTCCCATTGACCCTGCCCTACTTCCCTTGCCCGGCGGTGCCGATCTCGACCTAAGGGATGGTCCAACCATCGCCAACGCCATGGGCCTCAACCGCGCCGAGAAGGTCGGTGGGAGGCGGCGCAAGGGGCAAGGAGCGCGCCGATCCAAAGGGGAAGAAGAGGCAACGTGCTTCCTCTGGCTCCGACAATGATAGCGAGCCAGTCGCGAAACGCGGGCGTCCGCAGGGATCCGCCAACTATGGCAAGGAGGACGTTCGTAAGATGTTCGACCTCATTGCGGAATTGCTTCCCGTGGGCCAGAAGGGTTGGAAGGAGGTGGAACGGCGGTACAACAAGTGGGCGAAGCAGAATGGGCGGGCTGAGCGACCGCCGAAGGCTCTCGAGAACAAGTACAAGCAGGTGCGCAATTAATTTAATCGATTTTGTCTACAATGCACAGACGCTAACATGTTTTCAGTACTTGAGGCAGAAGAAACCCACCGGCAGTGGATCCTGCCCACCCGAGGTCAAGCGCGCGCATGAGATCGAAGACCTCATCAACCAGCGTGTCGGCACTCGCGAGCTGAGCGACTCCGAGTTTGACGATCGGTCTGATGACGGCTCGTCGGATGACGACATCGAGGTCGTCGAACGCACCGCGATTGCCCGCCGCGCGCCTACTCCACCTCTGCCACGCAAATCTCGGGCGAGAGGCACTGATCTCACCAATAAACTCGCCAACGCCTTCGACCCAGAGGTGCAGAAGGACCGTGACGAGGCGCGCGCCCGCCGCTCATTCGAAAACACCCAGATCCTCACCCTATCCCAGCAACTTCGTGACGAGAGAGCGACCACGGAGAATCTCCGTGGTGAGAATACCATCCTCCGGAACCGGATCCATGATGTCGAGCGGGCGCTGGAGCGAGCGGAGCTGCGTAATGAGATGATGAGTTTTGCAGATGGTCGCCGGGGTCGCTCTCCTCGCCGTCCTCGCCGTCCTCGTCCTCTAGGCTATCGCTCGCACAAGCGCGATCCCGGCGTTGAGAGGGTGGACGGAAAAATTCGCTGTGAGACCAAATATCCCGATGGCGGCGCGATGACTTACTGGATCTCAGATCCATCTACTGACGATTACGACGAGAGTGATGAGGAGAACCACAACCCCTGGGACACCTTCGACGTCCCGCACCGCTCTCGTTCCCACCACACAGGCTCCCGCCGCCCCATCAGCCGCCGTCGCACTCCTTCTGCCGGCCCTTCTCGCCGTCGTATCAGCCGCCGCCGCACTCCCACTCCTGGCCCTTCTCGCCTCCCGGCCCTTCTTCCTTCTCCCTCCCCACCTCCGGCGCCCATCTCCATTCCTCATTCGGCAAATGCAGTCGACACTCACGTACCCGTGTCGTTGGTTACTGGCCGTGCAGTGGAATTGGTTGTAACCCCTCAACGTGGTCCTGCCGTTGCGCTCGTCATTAGCCCAACCAAGCAGCCCAACACATTCAATGGGAACAAATAGTTTCTTTACAATACCCTGCTCGCACACCTGTCAAACTCTTGTCGCTCATTACCAACAATCTTTACATGCTCTATACCTTTCAGTAGTCCAACTCGAGTCATTCATTATGCTTTGTATATAGTCAAAAAATCTATTCGTACTCTGTGAAATTATGAAAGCGTGAAACACGGTCAACACGGCGTTGCTCTGAGAATAGCATGTTCTCAAAGTTTGTCCACACCTCCTCATCCTCCTTGTTCTGCCGCCATAGTGGCATGTAGACCGTACGGATCTGATTGTGCCCCACACGCTGTGTGCGCAGATTATGCAGGCGCACACAAATCTCCAAAAGATTCCCTCGCACATCTTGGTCACCAATGTCCAAGGGAAGTCGGAGCCTCCCGAAAGAGCCTTGCAGACTGCGCATCCCCCACTCGGCCGTTTGGCGGTACGAGAGTAATTCCCGATCGAATGCCAACTTCTCCTCAATCTGTGCCGTAGTCCCTCGAATAGCCTGGCCAGTCTTGATTGGCGCACGAATTTTCCCCTCAATTTGAGCAGAACCGCGCGGGAATGCCGTATCAGCAACTAAATAAAATCCTTCCGGCGTTCGTGTACGAAGCTTCTCGTAAATGGGAAGCGCCACTCGAGAGTCATGCCAGCTTCCTGGTGCATTGAGCTTTGCTGCGATGATTAGGCCTTGGCAGACTGTTAATTGTGCACACAGTGATTAAGAGAAGAAAATGACATGCCTTTGGGCGCAAAAACAAGCACCTGGCTTATGTAGTGCTCGCATAGCCACCCATTATACGTTGCATTCTCAAGTTCTTCATCATCGGCTGTCCCGACACCGAGATTAAGTCCATCAATGCTCGCAAATGCTCCGGCGAGGCGGGGATGCCGCTCAACGATAAGGTCGCTGAGTGATTGAAACTCATCCATGGTACCCGGCCATTTGATTTTTGCATCGGGCATGGTGCGCAGAACCGCGAGGAGAATGCCGAGCCCGAAGGTGATGTATCGTGAGACCGTCGTCGGGATGAGCGCAAAGATCTGCTGTAGGCTGATCTCGCGCATGGTGGAGTTTAAATAATGAAGAACAAGCCCAAGGGCGCCTGCTGCATTGAGGGATCGGGCACCAGGACGTGGTTTTCCTGTGGTGTGAACATCGGCGCGTGGAATGGGAGTTGAGTACCATGCAGTGCCGAAGCCCGCGTCGATGATGCTGGTAAAGGTATTGACATTAAAGCCCATCATAGTGATGAATGCTCGATCACTGCGACTGGCGTAAAGAACCTGCCAAGGGGTGTTGAATCTAGGGTTTGGAAGAAGTTGAGGTCGACAGAGATACAGCCGGCTTTGCTGTCTGCGTTCCGCACGAAGAATGCGTGCCTCCTCCGCTCCAAGCCAAATTACGGCTGCAGCAGAGGCCGCCATCTGCCAATCTTCCTCAGCATTGTCCTCCTCCATCTCGGACTGTGTTTGAAGGAAGAAAGACGCGTCAATGTCCATTGACAGTTGAGTTAGGAAGCAAGAGCAATACGGACGCGTTATTTGTTCTTTGTTTGGGCACGCGCTTACACGGATACTCCCTCCGAATATAATTTTTGGCTTACGGGAATCACATATGAATAAAATATCTTCAAGTTCCCATTGCCGACACCATTGGTACCCCTCGGAAATTCAGCCTGAATATTTAATGCTTACGGGAAGTCTCCCATTCTCAGCTGAAAATAGAAGTGTAAAACTTAAAACCTATTTGTTTCTGGCTCCAGTTTGTGGGCAGACTGGTGGCTGTACACTTTTGGGTGTGTAGAATTCTTTTTGAAAAATTCAAAGTGTACAGTCACCAGTCTGCCCACAGGACTGAGCCCAAGATAAATAGGGCGTGGACCTCGTCTTCAACCCTCCCTATGGCAGAAGCAACACAGCAGTTCCTCCGGAGGAATCGGCAGCCGGTAGCATACCCGGTACCTTAGTTGTTCACAGCTGAGGTTGTGATCACTGAGCAGAAGACAGGTGAGAGCTTTTTTGGGAGCAGGAATTGGAAACATCAAAAGATAATGACGACGGCTTTGAGTTGCAAGTGCGAGTTTGTCATCAATGAGCTCAAGGTAGCAATCAACACACGCCATGTACAGCTGGAGACCCTCCTTTACAGGCAGGGATCAAATCCTGTGCTCCATGGCAAATCACGTTGCTGGCATTCCTGGCCTTGGAGGCTCTGACAGAATAGTTTCAGGAGAAAATATTGGGGGTGGTGGAGGTAAACCAGATATCGACGAGCTTGAATTTGCTGACCAACTTGACAACCAAATCCCCGAGACATAATGTGGGCAGGACAGAAGGCAGGGCCCAAATATCATCCTAACTGCGAATGTCTGCTTTGAAGCAACTGAATGTGCAGTTGAATGTAGTGCCTGTGCCAGCGTTGATGAAGACCATTTCATGAAATAACAACATGAGTTTGGTGAGGGTTAGGTATTACAAAGGAGCGCTGCCAATGGAAACAGGTGAATCACAGTTCAGTCACGTCACGTTTACATTTTGAAGATCTTGACATGACACCTTGTGACAGATCCTGTGTGTGGTTGGCATCAGGAAAATCCACTTTCAGGATTCGGTAGGAAGTTGGTGAAGTTATTGAAATTTCTTGACATTCTTCAAATTTTCTTCAAAATTGTGAGATTCGCAGAATTTTTCAGTGCCAAAAAAATTGAAAAACTTTCCGACATTTTGTGAACAATTCTTGGGTATTGTGAAAAAATGTGAGCCATTTTGTCAGAAATGGCATGGAATTCAGGTCAATGTGAGAGAATGTGAGCTCTCAATCAGGTTCTTGCAGCCAAAATAATTGCATTCACGCTATGACACTTGACATGCAAAGTAAATACTCTATGTATGTAAGTCTTACTGGCTCCACAGTGCACCCAACTATGACCCTGATGATCCCATCCCATCTTGAAACCTAGCGAGGTCCTGGAGAAGATCAAAGGTAGGCAGAAAAACAGTCCAGACAGAAATGGGGGCATACAGGGAGATGCAGGGCTGAGAGGATCCCCCAGACAAGGGCCCAAGGGGTGCCAGGCAGCTCGTTGCGCAATAAAAAGATCGGTATTCCGTGATGCACACATCCTGTATCAAAGGTTGTTGGGCATAAAGGGTACACGGACCTACTGGACACACATAGCTGCTAGGGACTCCATGAGAATGGCAGAACAGTTAAGAGCATAAAACTGTATGCACCGGTTTCGATCTACTGGGGCAAACACGGCGGTGGATTTGGAAACAGGTGGTACTGGTTGATGAGGAGAGCTGTCGATGTTCCCTGGGGATACCTGTCAGTTTATGTTCCCATCGCATGTGTAAATTTACCCATGTGATGGCAGTGTGCACAGCAAAAAAACGAAAAAAAAAAAAAAAAAGGTGTGGGTCACTGTGGGGACAAACTTGGGTCAGTATTCAGATGAGAAGAGAGCTGGAGGCTGACTTGGTGTGAATGCATCGAAGAAGCGGCAGAGACCAAAAAACTGGGGGAAGGTGAACACCCAGACGGACTGCAAGAGGTAGGACAGCTTACTAGACTGTGATGTGGACAAGGGAGGCCGGAGGGCCAATTGCACTGTGTAGCGAGTAGAGGGGAGAGAGGAGGAAGGGTAAGGACCTGGAATGGGAGAGGGCGGGAAAGGTGGATATGGCGGGAGGAAAGGTGGTTCGTAACAGGGTGACAAGCGATGGTCACGAAACATGCCATGGGTTGACATTTGATCTCCGATCAACATTAGGTTGTGTAGACTGCTTGGCTTTAAGCAGAGTCCAAATGACTTAGAAACATTTCTTTGACTTTTCTCCAACTGTGTACTCAAGTTTGGAATATGAGGACTCTTCCCCTGCGCATTGTATGAAGGCCAAAGCACGAGTTACCAATCCAGATACATACATTACTCACACCTGACATCCTGGGCGTCTTTTTGCCACCTCTGTCATGTCAAAATGTCTTGGAATGCCGGCAAAATGTTGACATTTTGCTGACCTTCTTGCACAACTTACAACACTTGTTTCATTTTCAGGATTATCATGCTTGCTACACTTAGGAACGCTGCTTGCATAGCATATATGGAACGGTTTTCTGCATTCTCGCAACGACCAAAGCCACTCAGCCGAACCTTTTGATGTTCGCGACCAGAAGAAAGTCTAGCAAGTATCATACCTGTTGACGTGGTCGGACAGCTATGTGACATCATCATAAAATACTAGTGCAAAAGTAATATATCTATGTCCCTGGTCTGAGAATAATTGAGGACGCAGTACACCCTGAGCAGGCTGGAAGCGGACAACCGGTCTGAACTTCACAGCCACTGATCAGACATTTGGCGACAAAATGTCAACAAATTGTTGAAGATTTCTTGACATTTGTGTGCAATTGCACTCTGTGTAAGATTGTCGAAAAATCTTAGAAAATTTCTCACAATTCCCATTGGGGGTTTTTCCTGATGGGCTTGTATGGAGTAGCTGGTAATTTACTCTACTGGTAAGTAAATCTTGACTACAAAACCACAGAAAAGAGCCAGGGGAATGCAAATGGGTGAGTCACAGTTCAGTCACATCACATTTTACATTTTGAAGATTGTGACGTGACACCTTGTGACAGATCCTGTGCTCAGTTGGCTCTTGAGGAGTAGGCGGTAATTTTCTGTGCTGATAAGTGAATATTGACCACAAAACAATACAAAAGACCATTGCCAATGTAAATGGGTGAATCGCAGCTCAGTCACATCATGTTTTACATTTTGAAGATCGTGACGTGACACCTTGTGACAGATCCTGTGCTTGGTTGGCTCTTGTGGAGTAGGCGGTAATTTACGGTGCTAATAAGTGAATCTTGACTACAAACCCATTGAAAAGAGCCAGGGAATGTAACCAGGTGAGTCACAGTTCAGTCACATCATATTTCACATTTTGAAGATCGTGATGTGACACCTTGTGACAGATCCTGCCCTTGGTTGGCTGGTGGATAGCTAGTCATCACCTTGTAATCCATCCTGGGTATGGTTGGCTTATGGGTAGTAGCTGTTAATTTAGTGACTCCGCCATTTTTCAGTAACTGCACTGGCTATACCACGTGCACTGTGCATATAGGTAGGGTTGCAGTGTCAATGGAAGGTCAGCAAGCGGCGTCTTGAAGGGCAGATAAATGCAGCAGGAGCAAGGGATGATGGTGGGGAGAGAAACGAATCGGTATTGATGCAGGAAGCTCTTTTGAGTGGGTCTTGAGCGGGCGAATAGCTGGCATGTGGTCAGTCTAAAATCAATGACGCATCACTGCGTACAGCCCATCGAAGTCTTCCGAAAGCTAAATGCGAACACAGAAGCCTCGAGGCAAGTGCCGTTGAACTTTGAAGTTCAAACCTTGGCTCAAGCCAGCCAATATAATGAGACAGGTGAGCAAGAGAAAATAATGACACTGGGCATGTCGGAAATATCCCAAATTGGTTGCAAGGGATTTAGCCGGATTTGGAGATTGTATGGGATTGTAACCGGTCTTAAGCCACTGGCATAGCGGCTTGCAACCGGAGCCAAGCTGTTGAAATCTGTGCAAGGCAATTACTGGCTTAGGACGGATTTCTGCAGCTTGCAAGTCGCAGACTTGCAAGTGGCCTGAGGCTTGAGACTTGAATCCAAGAGACAGAAGTGGGAAGGTTATTCATGTATTGTATCATTGCAGTTAAAACGACATAGAATGGCTCAGGCTGCCTCATTAGTGCGTAAGAAAATGTCCTAGTTGAAATAGCCAACTATCTCGCACACCTCGCGTGGTGCTCTGAAAATTGGACACAATGACACTCCGCGCGTAACATCCTCAAGCACAACAAAGACTGCCCCTGACCGCATTGGCACATTGGACATTCAGCTACACATAATTCTTGCATCTCCACACTTTCTGATTTGACAAGACATTTTTGTATGCAGTGGAGTTCGAGGGCTTTGGAGTCTCGATGAGGGCACCACGTGAACACGGTAATCAACGGAGAAACGGTCCGTACAGAAGTAGCAATCATCAAGTAAACAAATTACAACACTCGTTTTACGATCATGTTACTCTTGCCTTCTCCGTTCTCTCTATCATGTATTCCCCCTTCCTCTGGTCTGCCCAGCGACACCCGTCGGGCCCAAGAAAATTGTTCATGAGTGCTCTCTGGTCTCCTCAGTGTTTTCTACCACTTTCCATGCCCTCTGTGGCCTGCCAGTCAAGACCGTGTTCCTGGACGCGTGCCACCCGCATGTGCGTCCATTCCTTGAGTGTCCCTGATCCTCCTCCATAGGTTCTGCCTTCCCCCTTGCTATTCTTGGATGCAGCTCAAGTCCCCGAATCTCCTGTGTGCCATCGTGCATGGCTGTCATCACCAGGGCCTGTGTCTCGCTCAAGGCCCGCGCCCTGCAAGTATTTCTTTCCAACGCCGTGGTTCTAGAGTCAGCATCTATTCTGCACACCTGCCTTCAAGCTCTTGTCTACCTCAAGCATATATTCCCTTTCTTGCTCAAGCTCTCTTACCCGTCTTCCTCAAGCCAATACTCTCGTCTTCAACTTTCAAGCTCTCTTGCTGGTCTCAAGCCTGTGTATCCCAAGTCTTAAGTCTTTGTCTGTCTTCCTCAAGGCCATGTCATCTCTTAACACCCATGCTGAACCTTTGAATCAAGTTTACAGGTCCTTAAAATAATCAAGCCTTGAATCTGTGTCATCGCAAGATCGGGCCTGGCTTCAACAAGCAAAGTGTCGAGATGTACGGCATTGGGTACACCCCGTTGCCTTGCGCCTTGCGATGCGAGCCGTGTTGGTATGCCACCATCCCCCCATCTAGTTGCCACGGGGCTAATAACATGTTATAGACCTAATGTTTGCACTCGCATACCTAGCGTTCAGGTTTGGGTTTCAGATGTTGTGGCGCCGTGACAACTTGTGCGCCAGCCAGGGCATTCTGGAACGACAAGCTCACACACGCAAGACAAGAGCAACGACCTTTACCTCTGCTGAACATTAGTTAAATGGGATTTCCTTGTATTTTTAAATATATGATCATTATTATTATTATTGTTTTTTTTTTTTTTGAGCTTCACATCAATGTGTCTTTCAAGGTCTCAAGCTGTATAAAGGCTTGTACACGATTACAACCCAGCCTAAGGATTGCAAAGGATTGCAAACAGTCACACCCACCTCACCTGTGCATTGTTAGCCACCTATGGATTGGGACTTTGCAACAGCTTGTAACCGGCTTGATGCCACTGCAACCCATCCAGGATTTTTCCGATACACAGATGCAATGCAATATTAATTAGTCATTTTGAGGCAGAGGCGAGCTAGTAGGATGAAAAACCGTGATGAAAAAGAACCTGATATTGATCTAATATATGGGAAATAGCGAGCGCCCGGTGGCGTGCGAGGTATGTAGGGAAGAAAACCCTGATGCAACCAAAACAATGGAATTTGGAGCCAGGTGCCAAGTGGATGAGAAGGGAGCCACAAATTAGGAAGGATGTAAATATGTACAATGCCCATCACCACATCTGCTTAAGATACGAGTAATAATCTGCGTGTCAGCGCGGGAGACCAATCGGGCTCGGTTGCAGCTTAATCCCCTGCTTAGGTTGACGGGATGGTTAGGCAGGAAGGATGAGCGCAGCAGCAACTTTGAATGGGCAGGGTTAGAGACGTCCGCTAGAATGCGCCGAGCCGGCAGGGAGGCCGAACGCAGGCAGGAGAGCGCGAGAGAGGCAGCGCAGGAGCGGAACGGCGAGGTGGGGGCAGCTATAAGGTGTCAAGTAGCTTACCATACAGATACAGGGAAGATGGGGAGGTTACACGGCTGCAAAACAACTGAAGGAGATGTTGAGAGAGTGGCGACTAGGGAGACAAGATTGGAGAAAAGATAAGAGTTGTTCACACATGTTTTCTGCCCCCAAATACAGGCTCAAACCAACAGCACGTGCGGTAAAAAACCCTGTTACGTTAATGATACGAAAATTCCTGGCAATGGACTTGGAAGAAATTTTGAACCTTTGTTGGTCCAAATTCTTGCACTTGAAAGTCAAAACATTGAATGAAATTCGGCAAAATGAGCCATTTGTTAAATGCAAAGGATATACGGGGAAGTGACAATCCAAAGCTCCGCACACTTGCACATGTACCACTAGGACATAACTGAAAAAAATCTCGATGATTGGACACCATTTAAGGCCACAGCAATCAAAGCGATGGGAACCATCTAAAGTGTTCACTTTTTGGGAAAAAAAAAAAACCGGCATGCAGTTAGTTCCGCAATGGGATGTAAAAATATATGAGTACAGCTATATATACACCGCGTATTTAAATACATTATCAAATCCCTATGTGAATGAATGGTATCCATCGTTCATATGGAATTTTTCTCTTCTGCAACTCTTTAACAGCAAGCGATAAAGCCTCTGCCGCATCACTAGCTTGAGGTCGTTGACCATTGCGAAACAGGTGAGAGTAGACAATTTCCGCAACAGTTGGGCCATCCTCATCATTCATTGACCATATGGTTCCAATTGCACTGCGGAAACCTGCGGTAATGAATCCACCACCCAGGTGAAAGGATTCATTGACCAGTTTAGCATCACCCATTGCTGTCTGACATGCAGCAAGGAACACAAACTGCGCATTTGGAAGAGGTATGCGGAGAATTGTTTCCAGCTCCAAATTGCCTTCATATAGAACAAGATGGCTTTTGGCTGGATCTTGCAGATTTTGTTGTCCATGGCAAGCCAAATGAACCCAGGAGCAACTTTGAAGTTGGAGTTTCACAGCGTCCACTGTTGCATTTTCTCCCACCAGGCAATGAATGTGCGGCTCTTTGACAATGGAAAGAATTTTGTTAACTTCTGGCTCCACTCCTTCCAGGATGTTGTTTTTGTTGGAGTCAGTATGAGTTACTCCAACAACAGCCAATTTTGGTGTGGTGGTGGACAGTTTTTTTGCATAAGCATCTATGAGAGACCCCAGAGTTGATGTGTATGAATGAATGAATTTATCTGATGGTGGGCATGCATGCAAAGGTAGCCCTGAAAATGCACCTGTTGGGAGCCACCAGAGTCTACCGTTTGAAATGCCATACTAAATGAATGATAGATTAGCTGAGACAATACTGAACTATTTTTTTTTTTGACTAACTGATGTTAAAGCCTGGTAAACAGGGCCTACAACATGAATCCAGAGCCACTTCAAGATCTCCTCAAAGCACTCTTGAGTTGTTTTGTTTAAAAAACCTTCATGTTGGCCAAAGAGTCTGGAGGATAATGACTGTCCTCGGTGTCTGACATTGCAGCGATTGAGAAGCTCTTTCAGCATGTCCTGCTGTGATTTGAGTAGTTGCAGTTCTATAGTTGAAAGAGGGACATGGACAGGTTCTGAGGTCGGATTGAGGATAATTATTGCGTCACAATGATCTTTGTGACTGGTCAAGATTACCACAGGACCTCCTTGAGATGCACCACACAGGACATTGTAGGATTTTGGAAGAAGGAAATATTCAAGGCCAGTCTGTTGGCGTAGTTCTTTGAGAATTTTGTTCCTTTCCTCAACAATACTGATTAGATTCACAACTTTCCCACTATAAAGCTGTGATGAAAGGTCCTGGAACCTTTTGCCCAGATCATGAGGGAGTGGATCAATATCCGTCTTTAGCTGGAGCATTTGCTGAAATATGGTGGCAAGTCCTTGCTCCAGAATTTCTACTGCAGCATGCAAATGGACTAGATTAATGCATGTTCGTATAGCAGTTGAAGTTGCATCTGAAATATTGAGTCTGAACATAGCATTATGTTGTACCGAGATGGAATGACCAATCCAGAGGATTTCAGGAAGCAGCTCAAAGGCTCTTTTGAAAGCAGGTATACAATCAGATGACTGGTACTTGTCGGCAAAAGAGGCCCAGTGAAGAGCCCACTGCCATGATGTTTCAGGGGTTGAAGAAGGGATTTTGAATGACTCATGATAGCAAGTATGGATTTGCACTAGGTCCATT
Source organism: Mycena venus (assembly GCA_014462655.1). Lineage (NCBI taxonomy): Eukaryota > Fungi > Basidiomycota > Agaricomycetes > Agaricales > Mycenaceae > Glaucomycena > Glaucomycena venus. Next base: position 10,630,043 of record JACAZI010000003.1, read on the forward strand.
GCGTCTCTTGTTCTCTGAAATTGATGTATGAGTGATCCACCAAGGCATTGGAGGTGACCTGCTCGACGGGTATGTCCTTGTGGAGTCAGGTTTACCGCCTCTCGGAATGTCTCTACTGCGGCCTGAAGGTCCTTCACGTCTCCCAACTTCTGATACTGATCTACAAGTGCTGTACCAAGATTATGCAGTCGACCTGCTCGACCAGGGTGCTGTTGTGGAGTCAGATCTACTGCCTCTTGCTTTAACTGCAATGCATTCACAAGGTCCCTCAGGTCTCCTCGCCTCTCATATCGATCTGTGAGTGATATACCAAGGTCCTGTAGTCGACCCGCTCGATCAAGATGCCCTTCTGGAGTCAAGTTCACCGCCTCTTGGAAGGTCTCCACTGCAGCCTCAATGTCCTTCAGGTCTCCCAGCCTCCGATACCTATCTGTGAGTGAGGCGCCAAAGGCTTGTAGTTGGTCAGCTCTATCAGGATGCCCATTTGGTGTCAGATCCACCGCCTCTTGCTTTGTCTGCAATGCACTCTCAAGATCATTCAGATCTCCCAGTCTCCGATACCGATCCATAAATGATGTACCGAGAGCTTGCAGTCGGTCAGCTCGATTAGGATGCCCTTTGGGAGTCAGATCCACTGCCTCCTGCTTTGTCTGCAATGCACTCTCAAGGTCATTCAGATCTCCCAGTCTCCGATACCGATCTGTGAGTGATACACCAAGGGTTCGAAGTCGATCAGCTCGATTAGGATGCTCTTTTGGAGTCAGATCCACTACCTCTCGCTTTGTCTGCAATGCACTCTCAAGGTCATTCAGATCTCCCAGTCTCCGATACCGATCTGTAAGTGATAGGGCGAGGCCTTGTAGTTGTCTGCCTCGATTAGGATGCTCTTTTGTAGTCATATTCACTGCCTCTCTAAACATTTCCAGTGCAGCTTCAGAGTCCTTCAGGTCTCCCAGCCTATGATAACGATCTCTAAGTGATACACCAAGAGCTCGCAGGCGGTCAGCTTGATTGGGATGCCCTTTTGGAGTCATTTCCACTGCTTTTCGCTTCGTCTGCAATGCATTCTCAAGGTCATTCAGGTCTCCTTGCCTATGATATCGATCTGTGAGTGATATACCGAGGTCCTGTAGTTGACCTGCTCGATCAGGATGCCCTTCTGGAGTTATGTCCACTGCCTCTTGGAAGGTCTCCACTGCAGTCTCAATGTCCTTCAGGTCTCCCAGCCTCCGATACCGATCTCTAAGTGATACACCAAGGGTTTGCAGTCGGCGAGCTCGGTCAGGATGCCCTTTTGGAGTCAGATCTACCACATCTTGCAATGTCTGCACTGCAACTTCAAGGTCATCTAAGTTCCTCAACTTCATATATCTCTGTAACAAATTCCTTCCTAGTAGTTCTTGATATGTTGGAATATCTGGATGCTCTGGAGGTGTTTCTGTTGTAAGTTGTTGCATTTTCCCCATCATTTCGGTACTTCCCCCATGCTAGTACAAAAGATTCCAGCTTCCCTCGCAAAAACTCCCACAGATGTACTCACCGAATCCTCTGAATTCTCAGACTGAACAGTCCAGGTGTTTATTGAACTGATTTCCAATGGTAAAACCTCTTGAGAGTTGGCCAAATGTAGACCCTGCCTATAGTCAATACAGTTATATGTCATTAAACTCGTAAACTGACCATATTTGCTGGACCTGAAATTTCTGACTTCTGCTCTGAGCCCGATCTAGTACTTGACTCCTTGGAAGCAATACTGCCAGTGTCCTGATTTCCATCAGTCAGACTGGCTACAGTAGAACGCATCTTCACGGCTTCGGCTTCTGCCATCTGTACGTGAAATTCGATAGTAAAACAGTAAGAGGAGGTGTGGGGATGAAAGAAGCTCAGATTTATACAAATTCATCAAGCGCCGGAGCCACATGTCAGATGATAACCGACGACCAGCTTTTTTGCACCCGTTGTCATGATGACCGAGTTCCAACAAGCCCCAATCATTCAAATCATTTATTTTTAAACATCCTGAACATGCAAGCAAGCACCAAGGTAAACAAGTTACATAGGAAACTTGATTGAGCTGAGGGCAAGCATACAATTTCGATAGAGCTGTGGATTGTAGATTTCAGGCCCAGGGTCAATTGACCAATAGGCAGTGTGAGGTCGAAGAGACGCGAGCCGGACAAGCATCTATCAGTGAGCTAAGAATGGCTAAGAATGCTGTGAAAGGTGCTCAGTCGAGGCATCAATCAAACACTCGCTGACAGAATCACATGGGGATGAACTACTTCCTGATCCCTTCGATCTATCCAAAAAGGCGCTGGCGCTAACGACAGCATTAACAGATTATACACAGTTGATGAAAGGTGACAGCCTGGAAACTTTAGGGCGCAATTCATTAGTCCAGTTTATTAACATTGTTTTAAACACAGGTTTACAAATCTGTTTTTAAATGGTCGGGCTCAAGGTGCCGGTTTATAAATATACCTCGTGTATTAAGCGGATGCCTCGTATCAGTATGCACCTGTTTGGGGTTCACACACCACTACTTCTTTCTGATTTACCATTCTCTCGGAGTCGCCTCGAGGCTTTTCCTTACAGTTATTTTTAATTATTTTCTCAGCATCCTAGTTTAACGCTCGGAAAACCTTCGATGGGCTGTGTGCTAACCATTCTCATGCCCGTTATTCACGCGGTGAAAGCCTGCCCGAAAAGGGCTTTGCCATTACACATCGCTCCGTTTCTTCCCCACCATCATCGCATTTCCCCGTACTGCTCTCAACGCACACTGGTACTCAAAACGATTTCAAGCCAAGACTACCGGGTAAGGATTTAAGACCCGCAAGCGCAATTCTATTCAGCACCAAAGAGATTCTGCTCCAAATCGTGTTCAAGGTTTCTTGGATCAATCTTTGAGTCTCCGCAGGACCGGGCAACCATCAATACCAACAGCTCTGCCATGCTTAATCGCAAGTTCGGTTCCAAGCTCAATCAAAAACTCATTCTTGCAGCAGCTTCAACAACAGACATAATTCCATCATGTTCACCTACATAGACAAGCTCGAGCGTTCCCAACGCCGCATTGTGCGATCATCGTTCTTTGCCACGATTATACTATACTGATGGCTCTTCATAGTACAAAACTCAATTAGTATACGGCCTATTGGACTCTTTTCCGGTCTGTTTTCCTTTCCATGTCATTCCAATTCTGATAATTCTGCTAGGCTAGGGCCGTGTGTCTTACGAATATAAGGTGCAATCGCCTATCCCATTTTCATCTACATGGCACGTAATATGTCACTTGGGTGAGATTATCCTAACCCTAGCCATCCCCCAATATTCAGTACTTTTTCAGACGCTCGGCGTATGGTGCATACCAGTTCAAATATAGACAACCTTTATGCAGATGTGGTTTACATTTTCTTTCACATCGTTGAAATAGGTGTTTCCAATTACTCTTTCATCTAGCGCAGGGAAATTTGGCTGACACTTCTAACTGAACTCCCTGCCACTGGTGTCTGACCGCTCGAGTCCACGAGTAACACGTCCTTGCTTCTCTGATCTGCATTATATCAAGTAACCACAGACAGCATATTGACACCGAGCGCGATTTCATGCTGCTGACTGATTTTTTTAATTTTTTATTTTTTATTTACCTGTGATTTCATTTCAATTTCGCTGCGTGCAAGGGCGTAGTGGGTATAGTTATGGATTTGATGTACACATATATGATATACTCGCATATATATCCGCAGACTTAGCCGACGGGCTTGCCAAAACGGCTTGTCCCGCTTAGCGGAGTTTGAATTTGGCTGTGCGGGCTTGGACGGCTTGGCTTGTGGCGGGGCTTGACTTGAGCTCGCTTACACCAAGGTTTGCCACTGTCAGTAATTCATTCATATTAGTTGTCCGAACCATCTACGCTGTCTCATGATAACCAATACCTCTACATCATGTCTCTGTCTCGGATGCAAGCTAGCCCGCCAAAAACACAATCCTTTCCTTTTCGTTGTTCGGTATCATGCTTACCTCCTTATTTCACAGATTCAACCAGTTTGTTCGGCTTTTTTGGGATCAGGATAACCAGGCTTTATAGCACAGCAACCGAATTTTGCTGATCTGAGTTAACATTGAAGGGAAATTTCGGTTCATTCGATGTGTTTCTTAAGGGAACTGTACTTGGAGACTGCATATCCTCGATTCCCTTCATAAAGCTGAACAATACGACAACCAGACAAATGCAGGACAGTCACAGATCCGACCAAAAAAGCCGGTTACATTGCCCAGAAACAAGACATCAATTTACGACAAAGGTCCCGGAACACTTTATTGAAAGTTGACGGCCGCAGTCGCGGAGGTGTGAAATGCATTGCTAGAACCATGCGGCTTGGGTTTCTGTCCATAACAGATAACTTTTCTCATGCCCAAGCCAGTGGCCGCAAGTCAAGCCAAAGCCATACTGCGCACAAGCCCAACAGAAGCCTGTACTTTCTGCCTTATAGAGGTAATTGCCTAGTAAAATAGAGAAAATTGAGCAGAGCGAAGCGAGGATGCAGCTCCACATAGCACAGTATGAGACAAATCTGTCAGTATTTACATGGTTTGATTTGGCAACTGTGCCGGCACTAGTTGAACGTAAGTAATGATGCAAGTGTCACCCACCTCTTGAATCAAATGCACAGGACTACAGATACGAAAGTCCATCAATGGAACCCAAGCCAGGCCGAAGCAGTCCCAAGTCAATGAGGCCACTCAACATTGGTTGAGTTAGTTTCTGATTAATTATGCTCTTATCACAGATGATTAGAGATGGTCAATGCACAACTAAGTTCTCGTGGACATGATGCTACTATTTGTGACAAGCCGTACGAAAGCCCGTTCTGCTCAAGCCTAAGCCCGAGTGTATTGTTGACTCTAAGCGATGTTAAAATAATGTACAGAGCAATAGGAAGTCCCTAATATGCTTTGCAGACAGCTCAAAATCGTTGAATGCAATGTATACATTTTAGACTTCATGGTGAAATTCTAATGCAGACAGCAATGGTTATATATTCCTTCGGGAGCAAAGTCCAACACATAATTCCTTTGCATGAAGGTAGAGATAGATAAATTCACTTTGTGCGACAACTGGCATCTCGTTTCCGACCAATAATGAATAAACCGTTCACCAGCATTCGAATCTACATATAGCCTATTATGTGTCCAATCTTAATTCAGATTTATCAGTGTCAGGTACTGAAGAAGCGAACCATTTGGGTTCGACAGACACAGAAAATTCAATTGCAAGGGATCTTCCGGTAATCAATGATGTACAAATATATTTAAAACAAAATGAGAGCATACTGAGTGTGACAAGCCTGGAGGTCTGAATGGAATCGACTATGTTAGGCTGGATCGTCTCTCGCGGTGACAGTAACTTATCACCTCAGCAACCAAAAAAGGCGAAAAAATGTCAAGCCCATGAAGTAGAACATCTTTACGTGCATTCGGGTTACCAGATTTAAATGCAGAGTCCGTGGAATGGAGGAATATGATTATTGTTTTGGCTGGAGCATTTTAGCTCTCTGTATCGTAAGATAATCGTGTCACAAAGCAAGAAAACGGACTTGCAAAGCCATCAAACGGGCTTGCAAGTCAAAATGTCGCTTCCTTGCAAAACTGATACCAAGGAGCAGCATGTAAGGTCACAGGCATTAATCCAATAGAAAAATACAAGGATCCCTTCAAAAAAGTTCGAAACTATCCCCAAGCCCAAGCCCAACACAAGCCCGTTTGTCTGATGATCAGACAAATAGGCCTGTGTTCAACTTGTAAGTCGACATCAACAAGATTCTCAAGCTTATTCAGTGAGATTCTGTCTTGGATCTATTTGAAGCAACTAAAGCATTAACTTTGAATCATAATTTATGCTCCTGAAGCTCATTTCTAGATGAACATTGTTACGGCCATGATCAAGCCCAAGCCCGTTTGTCTGATGCCATCAGACAGTCGGGCTTGCACATCGGTAACCTCAAAATTCCATCGCTTACAGCCGAGCTGCCTCTGAATCATCTATGGAATAACCGTGGAGTATACACAGTGCTCAAAGATGCCTGAGACAGGTTTGGAAGCTGCGAGTGCAATACATTTAGCATTCAGTCCCTTTTTTCTCCTCCGAAATGGCTTAGAGACGGAACACAAATATCCATGCGATACAATTGAGAAAGTTAGATTATAGCAGAACATAGAAAGCACAATTTTCATTTTGCTTCATAGTTCATTTTAATTCATCTTTATGTACTGGAATATGCCCATGTTCAAACGGTCAGCATAGTGCTTTGCATAAATCTGGGTTGTGCGACCAACTTACAACATTTACCTGCATTTATTCAAGAGTTTTAACTGAACCAATGTTCGGTATGCGCACAAGCGAGGTCTTTTGTTACTTGCCTGATTATTTGCGTGTTAAGTACATAGAGATTCAGCGCGAGATGGTCGTAAACATTCATCTTGATGAAACCAGGAGATATAAAATTACTAGAAGAACATATTACAGCCATTTGTAAATAATATACAGGTTTCGTAAATTGTGGATGCTCGATTTGTGCTTACCTCTGTTTGCTGTTGCATCCCCGGCTCCACACCTCCGAGCCACTGCCGAATGGTGTTGGTCTTTTGTGAAACCCTGCTGGACTTCGCAGGGCCACAACTATGCACATTCTGACAACATTGAAGATGACTAGTCGGCCATCCATGCTGAATGGCCCGAGTTGCACCATAATGCGAGCAGGAACAGTGTACGGCAGTGTGGAGCTGCTCTAGCCGATGACACTTTCGCAAACAGAGGTAAGCACAAATCGAGTATCCACTATTTACGAAACCCGTATATTATTTACAAAACGGCTGTAAGAGAAACAATCCCGTACTTCTAGGGTTAATTGACAATTTTAACCCGGGTCGTCGCTGGCGGCGACCGTGTAGCATCACATCAGGGATCAAAACAATCGGAAAAAAATGCAAGCCCTGAAAGTAAACACTTAATACACACAGTGGGGCTACTCAGATCAGTTATATAGTGCATTGGGGGCAAGAAATACACGCAAGCCCGGTTCTCGGCTAAGCGATCAAATGGGCTTGCCAAGCCGACAAACGGGCTTGCAAGCCGATTGGCGGGCTTGGGCTTTGATCCACACCCAAATCCAAGGCCAAGCCTGAACAAGCCCGTTGGCGCGGGCGCAAGCCCGTTTGGCAAGCCAAAGATGTCGCTCTCACCGCTGATCATTGTGACTGGCATAGGATAAGCGCCACTAATATCGCACATATCACTCTCCACCCCTTCCTCGATGAGGTACGTTTCGACGGTCCTCAGCTGCGCGCTTTCTACCGACTTCTAAACAATCTTGGCGGTTCGCATTTCAAGCTCTAGCGCCTGAGTCGAGCGATTCCAGAAGAAACATGTCGATTTCCCGAGGTCTGCTTTTTCCTTTCCGATTGTTTTGCCAGCTGTCTGGCAGTGTCTGCCAGTCTAACGTTTCTTTCCACACAGTAAAGATCACAAGTAAATATCTCGAACTCCCACCCGCACATCTCTCTGGCTGACGTCGCTTCGCTAGATTCAATTTTTCGGGTCCGTACAGGCAGCGTTTGTAGGGTTGTACACCGCCAACGGTCAAATATGTGTCCGCCAGCTGTAAAAAATTTGTTGATCACATGTCCAAACCACCTGGGCTCAGCGGCCTCAAAGCTGGCCACCAGCTTTATTCCGAATGGCCACACTCTGGAGCCACTCGAGAGTGGCGGCCAGCTGAAAGTGAAGCTGGTGCACATCTGGGTCAGTATCTGGCTAATGCATTGTGTCACATATTCCCCGCATTGTGAATAATAAAAAAAACATATATTGGCAGTCGTACTAAGAACAAACACACTATTCTACTGATCCAACCTCCCTAGCCAAACACTGCGCCATTGCACTATCGTTCGCGCTCGAAGTGGAGACATAGGTGGTGGTGCCCATCAGGCATAGTATAGCACGAGCACGGGGCTAGCGCTCGTCTGATTGTAAAATCGTGACGAAATTGACGGCGAGGTGGCGCAATGTTTTTAAACTACAAGGAAAAAACCCTGTTCAGCTCACAGCATGGATGAGAAAACACTACACACCATGTGCCGCAACAGCTATGCACCTTTTGAGTGCGGGAACACGGTGGTAGTCTTCCCTAAAAGTTGTGGTGGTGCACTTGCGTGTCTTGCGGCGCTACAGCGAGCTGGGTCAAGTACGTCCCGAGAGCTTGAAATTGAACAAAGGGAGCCAGGCGAAGGTGAGGGTGGTATAACAGCCGTCAGATTCTTGGATTATTGGAACGCTATTTGCGAGGGACTTGGTGTGGGTTTGTTCCGTGTTGCGCAACTTGAAATTTGTAGGTCCCCGGTTTGGTTTTCAAAGTAGACGATGCAGGCGGGCGCTTGAAATCTGGATTTGCATGCTTTGGGGATATAGATTGACCGAAGCGCCGGATAGCGGCGCGTGGCGGGGCAGCAGAGGCATTGGGTGAGCAACATCGTTGGGCGCAGAGAAGTCGTACAGGATGGAAAGGGGGGAGTTGTCACGGCAGAGAGAGACGGCTTGCGTGAGGTGGTGGTGGGAAAGAGAAGAATATATAGAAAAGAAAAATGGGCAAGCCTTGGGGACGCCGCCAATCTCAGGCTTCCAAGTCGTAAGGTTGAGGCTTTCCCGCTGATGTGAGACGAGGACAATTTGCGCAACCAATAAGACTCGGAAGGAAGAACTTGATGCCACGTTTAAGCCTTGAGGTTGCATGAACTGAATCCAGAGGAAAGAGTGGGACGAGTGGAAGTGGGAGAGGAAGAAAGAGCAACATACACGTGACGATACACAGGTACAAACATTACGCACGGAGATCATGATCTGATCAAGATTTGTGATTCCGTGCCGGTCCTCTCTTGCCAACTTGCAATTCATCTTGTCATTAATGATTGACTTTGTCTTGTGCAAAAATAAAACCTTAAGGGCTTTCTGTGTTGTTTCCTCGGTTTGCGCATATACGAGCTAGTGACCTGACCGTTCATCAATGTCATTCTCGAGTCGTTCAAACCCGGTTGAAACACTCCGAGTCGACCCAGTGTTCATTTAGCACGAGAGTTCACAAAAAAAGCATCTGGAAGCATACAATTATTAACACAGAGTATAAAATTTTGGGGGTGTGGTGTCCAGCAAGAGACGAAAATAGAAGCCAAGTAGATACCCAGCTGGTGGACATGTAGAAATTTCTGACTGTGAATTTAGCTGGCCGCCAGCTGGAAAAATTATGGAATCAGCTTTCATGGTGGTCATTTGATCACCCCACCTGGTGGCCGTGTGCCGGCACTTTGGCGGTGTACGTAGTCTGTCGCTCATCAATACCTTTTCTCAACAGCGGTGACGCTTTCTTTCGACCCGCGCATTGCTAATGTTCAATTTTCATGCCTCCTGAGTCGACTCTCGTGCAACTCGTCACTATGCACGCATCGTGCGTCGCAGGTCCCTCTGGATTGTAGTTCGGGTTCTTGCGACTCGGAGCCAGGTGGAATTCGGTGAGGTCTTCTTCACAACCGTCATATGCCCGATATCGCGCCCTCAAACCTGCTAGGTATAATGTGCAGGTGTAGTCATCGACGTCTGCTGAATTCAGCTCCTCATTGTCCCACGCCACATAGGCACTAGACGCATCATTGCCGCGTTCATTGAGCCCAATTTGTCCCCATCGGAGGGTCACGTTCCCGCGAGCTAAGCGATGGGCCATGGACGCGTTTCTGACATCCAGTGAGCTCCTGTGTATCGGATATTACCGTCTTCCACATGTTCCACGTTATGAATGCTTATGTAATAAGTAGTCGTCCATTTAAGAAATCTGGATGAGGATTTTGCGACCTCTCAAAAAGTCAGTCACCATCTATCGCTCTAACCTTTTGATCGGAATCATCGGAAGTTTTGAAGCCTTTTTAGCTTTTCATTAGATTCAAAAGCTAATGAAAACTGTGACTAAGCATTTGCTTTGGTCATTGATTTCCCCTGGCGTGGGTTCGATCCTTGCTGCAAACTTCAACTTGCTCTCGTTATGTTCGTTTATGTGGTGACAGGTGGCTGTCCAGGTAACCTTCACAAAGTTCCCACGATATCGGACTTGGTAAATCCCAAATTGGTTTCCGCTGCCCATGCTACAGTATTTTATTTCAGTCAATGGACAGGGCATATAAAAGTTCTTTTTGTTCAAGGGAGATCAGTTTGTGTTGACTGAACGCTGATTGTACTGTGTAGTAAATGATTAGGGCTGCCGCCCGTGACCGTGGCCACGGTTCGACGGCACCCGTGGCACGGGTGCCGTACCCGTTCCGTCGGCCATTATCTCTCCTTGACAACGGCACGGCCACGGCATGGGTTTCCAACCCCACGGCCCGATGAAACAAGGCCGTCACGGCCGTGTAGCGGGCTTGTATTTTCGGCCGCTAATTTCGCCAGAAGCGGGCCAGAGATATTCAACCATTTCCTTAACAAGCTTGTCTCCCAAGTTAGACCATTTTCTGCCCTTAGGAGCCGCAAGTTGTGGTCGGGTTGCAGGCATGCCGGCAATTGCCGCCCGTGATGGCGGAGTTTGATCTCGGTTTGAATCACAACTTTCTTACAGCGCTGATTGGTTCTTAGTATACTAACCTGTTTCACAGCATCCAGAAGAATCAATGAAGCTCTCGCCATCATTATTGGTGGCAAGGTTCTTCTGCCTTATGAGTCTCGGGATTTTAATTAAAGCCTCACCGTATTCGAACATCAAGCCCTGAATTTTGACTATACTTACTAGACTTTCTATAGAGGCTTACAAGTAGCATTTACATCAAGAAGAGTCCACGAAAATATCTGAAGACAGCCGTGTACCCGTTACGGCCGTGCCGTGAACCGTACCATCCCGTTGGAGGGCGAGAAAGCTCTTCAACGGCCCATGGATTCCACGGCCGTGACCGTCACGGCACGGGCGGCAGCTTTATAAATGATCGATTCTCTTGTGCTCTTTATCATAATCGATTTTCAATGCACTGGAACATATCTTCTTCTGTGCTTATGGTGTGGATTGCCACTGGGTCATGAATTTATTTAGAGGTGCCAAACTACAAGGAAGTTTTGTGCACTCACTTTGGATGGCTTCACAGGTGCATAGTGCCATCTGCAATTGCCACTTCAGCCAATATGTTCCCATAAAAGAAATTCAACTTTGTGGTGAAACTAATGCTGGTTTTTCGATGCAAAAAGTCGGATTTTGAATCACAAAAGTGTTTTTGTCCCCGCTGTGCAACCCAACGCAGCTTTTGGATATTGATCCGGGAGATTGGATTGCTAACAGGGTGGTCTGTAAACAAAAACTTTAGCACATCACTGGCTTCCATGAGTAAAATTCAGTCTGCTAAGAGCTTTACATTGTCAATTTACCAATGGTATGCTCCTTGTCCAAGAGACCCAGGCTTTGATAATGGCCATACAGACTGCGCTCCACACGAGCCTCAAGTTTCTGAAATACATGCAGGTGTGAAGCCGACATGTACGTGACTGAAGTGTCGTGAGATTCAGTGGCTTAGGGAATTTTACAGAAGCACTGCGACGCGTCTTGAAGTCATCCGATACCCATTGGGCCATAGAGTGAGGGAGAAAGTCGTGTAGTGGCATCAAGTCTTTGTCACTAAGTTAGTGTTGCCGGTGTCGGGTTCAGAACCGATTGCGAACCTGAACCGAACCCGAACCAGACCTGAATTGAGGTTCAAAATTTTTAGGGGGACCGGACCGAACCGCGGGCCATGTTTGAGGTTCGAGATTTTTGGAATTTTACCGAACCTGTGTGAACTTGTCTGGACATGTTCAAACCCAAGATGCTTCTATAAAAATATTAGAGAAAAATGGTAACCTGAAGTGCATTTGTAAACTCCACAGCTGACAATATAGTTCTGTGGTGTACCCTTTGGCCGAGCCTTCCACTTCTCGAGGCTCATTGAGGCATTGACCGACGATGGTGATGACAAAAGATATTTCCAAGGTCAGCAAAGTTCATTCAATACCAATGTGGATTAACAGTGTTTGAAACCAAATGATATTTATGACTTATGATGGCTGGGAAACTTTTCAACCCAGCACCGGGCTGTAATGGGGTATTTTTGGATGCAGCTGGAAGTTCAAGCAAGGGATTTCACAGCCGTTTGTTCACGCAATGAGCTCACCGAGTATATAAATCTACTTCGCAGTGGTTTGGTATGCTGTGGAGGGCAGAAATCTAACAGAAATTGGGTTTAAAAGATTTTGCGGTTCATTCAGGTCCGAACGTGTTCAGAACCCGGACTGAACCCTTTCCGAACTGGACCGATGTACGGTTCGGGATTTGGATAATTTGAGCGAACCGGACCCCAGGTCAGGTTCGGGTTTGGATTTTTTAGCAAAACCAGACCTCGGCAACACTACGCTAAGTGGAAGTAACACGAGAACAGAAGTATCAGGATAAAAAGGTGAGTACGGTTAAATCGACGCATGTAAAAAAAAACAATGGCAAGACCCGAGCTTCGGGCATAGTTCAGAGGCACAGTGATGGTGGTCAGAACGGTAAAATCAAGCAGGCGTGACTTGGCACATGACCGTGAGACTTAACAGAGTGGCTGTACACGTAACCTTGATTCTTTTCTCATGCCCATCTATCTTGTGCGGCCCGCAGAAATCCGCTTTCGGGCTGCTATTCACTGTCGTGTAGAGCGGTCCCTTCATTTCGACAGAGGGGAATACCAAATTCTTTTTTGGGAAGCCTGTGTCGGAATATTCCAAAGCTAACGTTAACCTCTCTCCGCCAACTCAGCCCCCTGTTAGTGAGTCTTGTAAGTGATCCCACCACTGGTTTGTGCTATCATATTTCGATAGGCCCGTGTTTTTTTTTAGGACAGCATGGCTGAAATTGATGGACTTGAAACTCAGTCAACTCGACCGTTGTTATGTCAACCACTTATTTTCAAATTCACAACTCTGCTTTTACCACCATGAACCTTTCAAAACTGTGGCTCTCTAGCTTGCTATTGTTCTGGATGCTGTGGTTTAGCTGCAGCCCTTTTATTCACATCGTGGACCACACACTCCAAGTGGGATTCACTAAGGGGACCTCCCTTTCAGGATGCTGTCCTGCAATAGCCCTTGGGCCAAAGCGAAGTCTGGCTGCATGCAGCCCAATTGATTATGGAAAGGAGTACAGAGAATGCTCTGCACCATTTGGGTCTTGCTCATATGCTCTTTGGATCAACCTTCAGTCGCTTTTGATTGTGGTTTATTGTTACGACCTCACTTCCCTGTCAAAATATCAACTGAGATGGTTGATCCATATTTTTCAAAGATATCTCGCTAGCCAGCATGAATGGTTTGCAGGTGCACGCCGGCTGATGTCCCGCATTCGGCGTGGGCAGGGAAATTGACGGCGCTTATACAGATTGTACTGTGACGTCCTGTTCTACTTTAGTGTACTAGTTGTCAAGGCCCCACATGCTCCTCACGCTTCTTTTGCCGCATCGCTCAACCCTATTCATAAAATCTAAGCAACCACATAAGCATGAGTTTTTGCCGGGCAATGCCACGGCCCTCTACCCCAAGTTCGATATACTGAAAATCTTCTGTCACACATGTGTCCGTTCCGCCACTCATGTTGAATTTGGGCGTTGCTCTACTCCTCGCATCCCACACAGTCGAAACGTGTCCTGAGAATTATCAACATTTTGAATGCGCTTTTAGAAGTCTTGCAATATCTCATGCACCACGGTGTAATATCTTACTTGATTTCCCCCTCACTACCTAGACATTTATATTCTCTTCACCGTATAGCCACCTCCCATTGACGGATCCACGTCCGACCTCATTTTCCCCATCGAAAGCGGGCTGGCCAGGTATCCATAAAAGTTCCATTGGAGTCACTCTCGATTGTGTGTCAGTTCACCTCAACTCCCGCTGCTGTCGGATGCGGTTCTTTTATCGCAGTTCGACTTTTTGATGCTTTCCAATGTTCATTGAGTCTTCAGTCGGTTAGTTTGCTGGCCTCCATGTATTCCTATTTTCAGTCACAGTGTGATTACCGTGCTGCATAGTACTAGCCTTCAATCATGGCGAATGAAAGATGTAAGGTTGCACATCGGCCTGTGATTTGCAGTAGAAATGTATCCGCATGCACATGAATTGATTGCATTGGCAAGCATGGAACGCCACGATTCAGTCTTTACAATCCGTGCAGCTACCCTACGCCATTCCGCTGGGGAATTAAATGGTGGTGGCTGACCTATATACTTATGCCGGAGCGAAGCAAAGGCACATCTTGTGTTAAATATCCAGACAGAGTAAATGTAATTAAGGGGGAAATCTGAGTGGTTGAGGACCAGTGACCATGAATGAGTTGTGTATTGGTGCAATTTTGAATACAGCTCATAAGATAGGTGGGGGGTGATGGGTATGTTGGACAAGCAGCGGCCGGTTTCATATTTGAAGGCAGGCCTACGTGGCTGCCGTGCCGTGGTGCGGCAAAGGGTGAAGCATATGCCCAATCAAGAATTCTTCAACCGCAGTTAAAAGCTGTTGATTTACGAGATACGCCTCCTTCGCTGAACCGTTGTCGAAGAGAAAGCTGGTTCTCTGGTAAATATAAGAGAGGCCTGGTCGTGCCGGAAATGGTGCCGAGTTGTGGAGCTAATTCCCACTTCGTTTGGGTTAGATATGGGCTCTAGAGATCGAATGTCAGTAGAATAACAATATTATAAAACTTAGCTCGATTCGTGTGGAAGCTCAGGTGTGTGCAGGGAAAATCCGAATCAAAAACGATTATGTTGTGGTGGTATGAGGGAGAGAGAAGATGATACATGATGGGATGGCTGCCCGCGTGCTCTTGCGGCACCAGAGCCCGGAAGTCAAAACCAAAATACATGAAACACAAATAGGTAAAGTGACCATGATAAATCCTTCGGCTAACCCACACCCTCCACTCACCGCACCCGGAGTCGTGCAAAGACAGATATGGAGAAGCACTGCCCCGCAACAGCGCCGAGTACGGGTGACCAAGCCGCCTCGAGTCGATCCCAGGCACGGTCCGAGAGCACAATGAGCTTCAAGTGTGAGCATCACATCTGGATTGCTACGGGGCATTGTACAAAATGGGTGTGAAGTCAGAGAATGAACGTAAGTCGAGTTCGCCGTTGTCCAAATCCGTGTATAACGCCGTCCTCGAGGCTCGGAGCGGTTACGTGACCTTTGATCGCCGTCGAAAGTGCTCGAGGATCACAGAGTGTGAAAGGTTGAGTTTGTGGCATTAAACGAGCTGAATCTAGATTATGTGAGGAAAAAGAGTGCCAGGAATGAAAGACAGAAAAAGGAGGATGCGGAAGACGGAAGGAAAACTGATCGACACGGAGTTACCAAATGTGGTTGACAGCGCGAATCATCCCAAAATGGGAAGGCGACGAGCGGTGCGAGTCGCACTTCCACACCGTCCCTATTGGGGTTTATCTCTGAAGCTTCAATTCCCAAGTCTCCAGTGTGAACCCACCAGCAGTGGCCTCGTCAGCGCAAGCCGTGGTGAGCTTGGCAGATCGCAGTCGCATTAGTTTATTTCGGCGCGAAGAATAACATAGCAGTGTCGCCCGATTAGGAAGTTCATCTAAAATGGTTCGCGAAACTGTGGTGATGCAAGGGGAATGGCAGAGAGGGAGAATGGAGGAAACCTTGAAGGAGATAAAACCAAACAGTCCCCAACGAATTGGGCACTAAATCTTAATAGAACAATTAATTAATAGAAGTGATGACAGCGTCGATTACCAGGGTTATATTGGCTACCCTGATTCACCATCTATGTACTAGCGACAATTGATATCCATCTGGCCCGAGATTATTATCCCGCAAGCACACATATCAAGGAGCACTCCCAATTCACATCACTTAATCCCCTTACAAGATGCTCCTACAGCTCATCTCCACAGCCATTCTCGCGCTCACAGTCCTATCCATAGGACAGGGAGCGGTCGCTATACTCCCGTCACCCTTTGCGTTCCACCCATCTTTTACCCGTCCCCATGTGCTCACTGACCTCGCTGTAGGTGTATCTATGTCTTTCCTTCTGACATGCCATTCTTGTGCTGAGACTCGTTGCATTACAGGACCCGCCTTGTATCAATGATCTTCCTACTAGCCGAATTCATTTCCTCACCCATTTCTCCAGGTTCAAAATTTCAAACCTGCTGTTCGGCCCCGCCCAGGCCTGCCTTGTTAATAGTATTCCAAGTACATTGTACACACAGGGCTCATGCTGTGAAGCTGCATGACCACCCTATGCCGAGACGAGTAATTTGCGCGGGATCCCTGCAGCTCCAGGTATGCTGATGAGTATGAGGGTCCCTGATTCCGATTGTTTCGCGGTGCGCAGGAAATTAGTTATGCTGGCATATTGATGAGGCATTGGAATGGTCGTTGAATACATTCACACCTAGTTATTTGTGACAGATTTTCAATTGCGGTGCAATTCTCGTGTATCGAGCAAAATCAGCAGGGGATCTAAAATCATACGTGCCATGCAAAATGATAACCGCTGTGCCACGGTTCGATAGAGACCAATATATCTTCGAAGGGGCTGGGGCACAGTTTTGGCTGAAAGTGATCTGTTGTTTGTCGCATGCAGTCCGAATCTTCAGCTTGAGTGGCAGTTTTTTTGAATTCTGAGGGAAGCTCTGGGGAGACATGAGCATACTACAGCACACTGGGTATGAGATATCTCATGGCATATTTATTTCGTCGTCCTTCTGGGTGTCTGGGCAGTAAATCTGGAAGACATGTGTCAGATGATGAGAACTCAATTCAACTTGCTCGAAATGCCTACACATGCACTCCAAATACTGTGCACTGAGTTGACCAGCGAACCGGAGCTGTAGGTTGTCCATGTTCCGCAGGTAACCAGCAAAAACCTGAACCTCAATTCCAAGAGTGGGAAGTCCGGATGGGACTTCTGCCTTGCATTGGGACTAGAGAGTCACTGAATTGGCAAAAGATGGCATACCTCACTGTGAAGGAAATGACCTAACAACAACATCTTGCCAGTCCCTAGGTGGTGTGAGTGGCATACAAAGTGAATTATTGCGAGTGCGAGAATATCACGTGCTGCAGAGGTCAACAATGATTGGTCGGATCGCTTACGCTCGTCTGACAAACACAGCGGTAACCAGCCAAGAGCGCAAGAGAAGAACAGCTGAAGATACTGGAAAGGATGGAGAAAACTCATCTGATTGAAATATACAAAGAACCTAGCTATATTCTTCCTCCATTTGTTATGGCAAATGGGATCAGTGGCTATGCTCAGGATACAGCTTGATCCCATCAGATGCTATACCAAATGGAATCGGTGGCTATGCCTGGAATACAGGTTGATCTCATCACAACCCACCCTGTTTGTTCATGTTCAATATCTTTGTCATTGCTGTATACCCTGATAAGAACATCATCATAGTGAATGGAATCAGTGGCTAGGCTTAGAATACAGCTTGATCCCATCACTCCACAGCAGCAATGAGGAAGGTAAGCCATATCAAAGGATTGGACAGGGATACTTTGACGTGGTGTTCAAATTGAGTGGTGTTGATGTCTTGACAAATGACGATGGGAAAGACTATGGCAGAGATGGGGGAAGGGCATAACATTCTTGACATAGTATACACCAATGATGAAGACATTGAACATGGACAGATGAGGTAGGTGGTGATAGGATCAAGCTGTATTCTGAGCATAGCCACTAATTCCATTTGCCATGGCATCTGAGGTCTTGACCAATGATAACAGGGAGGAGTTGATTAAGAGATGGGGGCTGTTGTTGGCATGGTATGCAGCAATGACAAAGATATTAGATATGGACTGACAGGGTGGGTAGTGATAAGATCAAGCTGAATTCTGAGCATAGCCACTGATCCCATTGGCTATAATAAATGGGGGAAGAATATAGTTAGTGGGATGTACAAGGGAGTTTCAACTTTCAAAAATCAAATATCAAAGATTTTTTCGACCTCGAGCTGACCCCACCTCTCCCCCTCTCCTTCCATATTGGAAAGGTGATTCCCACCCCTAGAGCCGGGCCGGTTTGTCCGAGTTGTAGCACTGCTTTCTGAGCTTAATTCTACCACTTTCCTCTACATTGAGCATGCTCAGTTACATTCTACATGGGCTACAGGGACTAATAAGCCTTTTTGAGATGTTCATGATTTTTTCAAGCTAAAAAATCCCTGTGCTCTGGCTGTGCTCATAACCTGTTACACTCAGCTTGAGTGCTGAACATCAGGTTCAGAAGGCAGGTACTGTCCTAGACCTTTCTTTAAGTATGTTATACCCCTTCCTGGGACCTCCTGAAGGCCTTATTGGCCATTTTGAAGGCTTTTGTAATATACACTACAAAATTTTTTCAGCCAACCCTGGACCCCCCCCGATGTACAAAATTTTATTCCTGACACCCCCCTTGGGGATGTATGTGGACTCCGAAGACATCCTGATCCCAAGGATATCCTTTACCACTATGCTGCCCTTTGGTCACACACTGCTTTCAGACCAAATTTCAGCTGAAAGTGAGGGGTTCATTGAAAGCTACGGCATCAACGATCGGGACCCGAAGCGTGGGGACATCAATTTCTTGCCATTGGACTGCTCACCTCACTTGCTGTGGCCATTTCTTTGCCAATTCTTCATTGATCCAAGACTTTTGGAACTCGTTCTGATCCCCTGATGCTGGGCCTCTGTCTGTGATACTACTGGATAGCAATGGCTCTTGCTGCTTTCCTTTACACACTTAGGGAAAGCACTACTGCTTTTTGTGGTCGGCCATGCTGGCCACTGTCACAATACCATCACACTATCAGTCTGGAACCTTACAGAGTACTTTTTTACTATCCAATCCTTCATTCTGAGATGTATTTCACAATTTTATCCATTTACCTATGACACCTCTGCAGGCCTTCATCTCAAATCACCCAATTTTGGTCTCGCTAATGATCCAATTCTTTTGAAGAGCTTCCGGCAGCTTGGCATAGAGTTGAGTGCTCATGTATGTCCTAATACTTCCCATTAAGCAACCTGGACTTGAATTGGGCTCATCTGGGCGTTTTTTGCTTGTTCATTTCACGACCTAGTCTCACTTATAGTCAGACTCCACGAGATTTATGACAGTCGATAAATCTTCAATATGGAGTCTGATTTCACTGGCATGGCGGATCAAGAACCTCAGTCTTTGATGAGAAAATGTAAGCTTTCCCACGCCCAAATTCGGAGACAAACCTTATAGCGCCATTGCACAACTTCTTGGACCTTTGTAGTACATTTTGATATATTTGTATGATATTTTAAATGGAGGATTTCTTTTCCCGGAGAAAATCGGCTCGAAAATGAAGGTGTTACATGCTATTTTCTGTTATTCACTGAGTTTTAGGTCAGTGCTCCCTCAAACAAAACACAGAAACTGTTACAGAAACATGAATAATGCCTTTAAACTCTTTCTTAGTGCTACAATGAACTTGGATCACCGGGAAGTATGCAAACCATGGATCTCGACCCGTTTTGGACGTGGGAAAAAGGTCACGTTCCGGATCGAAAAGCGAGGTCCTTGATCATACCTGCCAACAGATTCAGACTATTCACGACCCTGATTTCAGGGTTTTACTTAGGTCAGAACCCGATTTTCTGACCTTTTGTATGGCTCATATATACACCACAACTGTGTGAAATAGTTAATATGATTTCCCTCTATGATTTAGAGTGCAAGTTGTGGTCATTTGAGCACAGGCCATTATTTAGTGGGATGGCCAACTACCCTGTTATTTGGCCATGTTGCACTGCTGCGCAAAAGAAATTTACTGTGAATTCAAATGTCGGGATATATGGGAACTTAAGGTCTTGAATTATTCCGAGGAAGCATGCCTTCATTCTGATATAGTTTGGACTAAAATGTCTGTCTGCAACATTGACAGATGAGGCATGAATGCTTAGGTGGCCAGGTACGTGGTCTCAAATAGTACTGCATTGTCACGTATTCGAAACCGCACTCGCATGAGCAACACACGAGAGTACTATTGCGACCTGGGGAAACTACAACCACTAATGTAACTTACCACAAGATTTTAGTATAGATCAATGAATATCATGGTCCCGTGTCTTATCTGCCGGAGCGAAGCAGAGGGTAATCTTGGTAAGATTTACTGCCCAATTTGTTGGGGGTTATTCAGTTTTATCTCCTTCGAGCTTACCCCCACTCTTCCTTCTCTGTGATTCATCTCGAACCTCCACAGCTTTGGCCGCCCTTCAGCCTCAACCTCCCTTTTTGGGTAAGAGCTGTGTAATCGTTCGGCCATAGTTTCGTCGGGAAGATTGCGGTCCGTCAATTTCATGCCGGCTCGAGTGACAAATCCTTGCCGTTGGGCCCACATTGAGGCTGTTGAATTGGGTGAGACGGAAATAGCTTCAGATTGGAATGCTTCTGTGTAGCAGTCTGCGTTTGGTCCGTTTCTCACCAGAATTCAAAGTTCATCTTATTTTGTGCACAGTGAAGAAAAATAGACTCTCATCTGTGACTATGTGTTCTTGACTGTGGTGCTGCTGCTGAAGCGAAGCGAAGGTAAATCTTGTATTACACTGCCAAAATGCCCGCACGTTAGAATCAGCTGGAAAGTCCATGTGCCCGCCACCTGCCGCAACACATGTGCAGAAGTTTCCTCCAGGTGTGTACCACCTGTACTTGACAGCTGAAATTTCAGCCCTCTGCCAGCTGTGATGCACATAGTGCCCATCTGGTAGCCCCAGCTACAGTAAAGCCCATTGTCTCAAGGTTAATACATATATTGGCTCTTTATCACATACTTGGGTCATACGTGCAAAAAATGCGCTGTCTTATGCCATAGTAAAAATGCCATTGTCATCGTACAGCGACATGTTAGCCACCATTCACAAAGTAGCAGCGGGCGGTGGACAGAGTCCACGCCATCTTTGTCACTCTGTTACTTCGCTTAAGTTTGTGGATCTTCGTGACCTTGATGGGAACCTGTGAATGTTCATCACATTGGCATGTTTTTGGGAAAGTTCGTGAGTTGTCTGTTACACGGCAAATGCTCAGTGCATCACAAAGTGATGGGTATCAGCAGTGTGCCGTGTATGGCCAGTTAGGTTTGGGTTAGGTGGTTAGGGTTTTGGGTTAGGTGGTTAGGGTGGTTAGAGGTTAGTGGTTAGGGGTTAGTGGTTCTCTTGGATGTCCTCACTGTTGCTTTAATTGATTAGATTTTTCATACCCATCCACGACTGAGAACCAAGTGCACCTAAATGTGCTAGCAACAGGACCACCAGGTGTGAACGACAGCTGGTAGCCAGCTTGATGTGGCCTCATGATGAGGCCATAGGATAATGATGCTGGCCACCACCTAACCGGCACCTGGCCACCATTTGTTGGCAACATGTAGCCATGATGTCGCTGCCAGGTGGCAGCCAGCTGCGGTCCCGATGGCGGTGTTATGAATGCTTATGTAATCTATGAATGCTTATGTAATCTATCGCTCCAAACTTTTGATCGGAATCATCGGAAGTTTTGAAGTCTTTTTAACTTCTCATTAGATTTGAAATCTAATGAAAATTGTGACTAAGCATCTGCTTTGGTCATTGTTTTCCCCTGGCGTGGGTTCGATACTCACTATCATCACCATTTTGAACCTGGATATCACTTCTAGCCATTTCCTCATTCAAATCCCATGAGCAAAAATTTGAAATAAATAAAGAAAGCCCACTGTACATTAACATTGTACTGTATTTTTGTATGGATCTCAGGTTCAACTTGTTCTCATTCTGTGTGGTTATGTGGTGAAAGGTGGCTGTCCAGGTAACCTTCACAAATTCCCACAGTAGTTCCCACGGTATCGCACTTAGGAACTGCAAAATTGATTTCCCTTGCTCCCACTACACTATTTTATTTCAATGCACTTCTGTCTTGAGATGCTTTTCTGGATGTAAAACAGCTTGGGCATCTTTCAGTGCTCTGGATTTTAATTTATTTGTGTCAGTGGTCTCATGAAACTTCTAGTGATCGGCACAGGTGGGATCACCTGTGACGGGTCGAGGTGCGGATACGGGTACAGATGCCAGTTGGTTTACCCGCACCAACCGACACGACCCACGCCAAAGCCGTAGACATTTTTGGGCCAGATTTGACTGTATTATCAGGAAATGCCTACCAGGCCAAACTAGGTAGTGGGCCACTTGCATATTAGAAAGTGTTGTGCTGTAGAGTCCAAAGATTTGGTGATTATGGGATGGAATATAACTTATGAAGACACTATGTCAAATTTGGAGGCCAAGTGACGCGGTGATCAAATACTGTGGGAGGTTTTTCATCGAGACGCCGGCGTGTGGGTGCCATTTCTTATCCCTGAACTGCCTTCCGGCTTGTCTTTTGCTTATTTCTCTGCCAATTCTTTGCTGATTCCCAAGACTGGGGGCTCATTTTCATCCCCTGGTTCGAGTGAATCACTTAAAATTATACAACACGCCAAAATGTCTTTCCTTCATATCTTGGACTCATCAAGAACATATCCCGAGCTGCACAATAGGGCCACCTCTATAGCAATCCACTGGCCTTTGCTATAGACCTGGAACTTAGCAGTTGTATTTGAGACAGATTCTTGAACATCCTCCCGCATTGGTTTGACCTTTCATTCTGCGATTTGATGTTCACAGGCGGCCATTACCCCAAACCATTCAAATTCATTGGCACATATCGATGGATTTTTTCCGAGGGATTATAGGTGTGTTGGGGGCATCCTTTGTGATTAGGTGTGTTCTAACACTTCCTATTGAGCCATTTGGACTTTAATTTGGGGCATCGTTGCGCTCTGTGCTCTATGATATCAGCCATTCGGTCCAAACTGCAATCTCACCCATTCTAATATCATGAAAGACAGATAGTTATGGTCCCCATACACTAGTTTGAGCTTACAGGATGATTTACGTTGATCCATTGAACAATTCAGGGGGCACTGGGGTGGACAGTATGGATGCGCACAAACAATTGGGCTGGGTGGCCCACTAGGCCGTTTTTTTTGCCATTTTTAGGTTACTGCAAAGGAACAACTCGGTAGGTCATGAAACCATCACGTAAATTCGCTTGAAATATCTCGGCTCACTCATAGGATGCATGACCTGGATTTAAAGCCCATATACAGGTATCCACCTCACTTTATGTGTAGAGTCAAGGTCAAAGAAAGCTAAGGTGGTGTAGTGCCTAGTCTCAGATAATATAACTTGAACATTACCAGAGTTTGAGGACAAGGGGATGGTGAAAGAGAAGATTGTTGTTGAGCTTTAATTCAATGGAGCGGCGCTTTGCAGTGATACTAGTTACCTCACCCTGGTCTGCTCATTGAATAGAATGTGTGATATCACTGTGCAGGTTTGGCGGGTTGTAGGTACCCGTAAGCGCAGAAAAATTGACAGGTACCTGTACCCGAGGCCCGAGCTACCAAAGAAATGAGGGCTGTAAAGCGAGGCCGCGGGACTAGTGTTACCGGGGAGCGGTTCAGAACCACTCCCGAACCCGAACC
Organism: Mycena venus; assembly: GCA_014462655.1. Lineage (NCBI taxonomy): Eukaryota > Fungi > Basidiomycota > Agaricomycetes > Agaricales > Mycenaceae > Glaucomycena > Glaucomycena venus. Next base: position 10,653,659 of record JACAZI010000003.1, read on the forward strand.
AAGCCTGAACCGCACCTGAATTCAGGTTCGAAGTGCTCGAAAAATTCGGTTAACTGAACCCCAGGTGCGGTTCAAGGTTTGAGGATTTTGGATTTTGGGAAACCTGTTCGAACCTCACCTTTTTACTGCCTGATTCCGACTAAAATGATAACAAAGAGCAGTTAACTTCCGCCTTCCCTGCAGGCACTGTTACACCACTGTACAGCACACAAGGTTCCCGCCGTCAACAAATAAATATGTGCAGCACACTGCCATCAAGAAATCTATGGTTGCTCCACCTATGCACAGTGTGCAAGGTCCCCGCTGTCAACATGTGCAGCATGCCGCCGTCAAGAAATCTATGGTTGCTCCGCCTACACGCAGTGCACAAGGTCCCCGCCATCAGGAAATAAATATGTGTAGCTCACTGCCGGAAAAAAAATTGTGATTGCTCCGTCTGAGGCAAGATATTTAAGGTCGTGGTAAATCTACTCTTGCCCATCTGCTTCAATGTCTGTTAGCGACCAGTGTGCGGTGGTCCCAGATGGAAATTTTCTCCTTGCCTCCGAGATTATTCTCTACAACGGTCCTGACGACGACCATCCTCAGCCGCCCATCAAAACCTCTTCTACCAGGGCTACCAATATCACAGAATTCTTTCAACGGCACTCTTCCGGGCGGATCCCTCTGCCTGCGTGTTTGATCCTGACAACGTAGAGTCTGCCCTGAAGTGCAAGGCCTCTCGTGATCTTGACCAAACTTGCTCGTCTGCTCGTGAAACAATTATATTGGTGCTGCGGAGGAGGCCACTAAGCGGATGATATCGTACTTTGATGCCCTCAAGTCTGATGATGAAGTGGATGCGTAGCATTATTTGTCTTGGTTGTTCTCGGACTAAATTGATACCTTCCTATGTGTTCCCAGTCTAAGTTCAAGAGTTTCAGGGTCTGTGAAAAATTATTAAAATTCGACAGCTTCATTCAGGTTTGAACCCCTTCCGAACCTGAACCGAACCTGTATGAATCGAATCCCCGGGTTTGGTTCTAGGTTCGCCCAAAGTGCCAAACCAAACCCATCCTGAGGTTTGAGGTTCGGAAATTTTTGGTCTAAACCGAACCTAACTGAACCCCGGCAACACTATCAGCGGGGCAAAGGAGTGCACATGAGAGTGCATAAAATCTAAGCAACCATATAAGCATGAGTTTCTGCTGGGCAATGCCACAGCCCTCTACCCCAAGTACATACCTTGTATATTAAGCAGATGCCTCGTATCAGTATGCACCTGTTTGGTTCTCGCACGCCACCGCTTCTTTCCGCTTTACCATTCTCTCGCGGCGCCTCGAGGCTTTTTCTTACAGTTATTTTTGATTTATTTTCTCAGTATCGCAGTTTAACTTTCGGAAAGCCTTCGATGGGCTGTGTGCTAACCATTTTCGTGCCCATTATTCACGCGGTCGAAGCCCGCTCAAAAGCGCTTTGCCATTCCATACTGCTCCATTTCTTCCCCACCATGATCCCATTCCCCCGTACTGCTCTCAACGCACGCTCGTACTCAAGCTCGCTGGCTTGCCTTCCTCGATTCAGTCTTCCGGATCACAAGACTCTTCCAAGCCAAGACTGCCTGGTGAGGATTCACGCCCCGCAAGCGCTATTCTGTTCACACCGAAGACACTCCGCTTCAAGTCGTGTTCATGGTTTCTTGGATTAATGTTCGAGTCTCCGCAAGACCAGATAAGCGCCAATACTTACAGCTCCGCAATTCTTAGCCGCAAGTCCGGTTCAAAGCTCATTCAAAAACTCATTCTTGCAGCGGCTTCAACAACAGACATAATTTTGTCATGCTCTCCTATATTGACAAGCTCAAGCGTTCCCAACGTCGCACTGTGCGATCATCATCATTCGCTATGATCATATTATACTGACCCCCCTTCATAGTTCAAAATTCAATTGATATACGGCCCATGGGAATCTTATACCGTCTGTTTTCTTTTTCATCTCATTCCGATTGCGATAACTCTGCTAGACTAGGGCCGCGTGTCTTACAAATATAAGATGCAACTGCCTCTCCCATTTTGTTCTGCATGGCGAGTAGTATGGCACTTGCGTGAGATTATCCTAACCATAACCGCCCCCCAATATTCAGTACTTTTTCAGACGCTCGGCGTGCGGTGCATACGAGTTAAAGGTAGAGACGACCTTCATGCAGGTGTGTTTTACTTTTTCTTTCGTTCACTTCATTGAAATTAGTGGTTCAAATTGCTCTTTTATGTAGCTATGTAGCGCATCGAAACTCGGCTGGTACTTCTAATTAACTGCCCGCTACTGGTGTCTGACCGCTCGAGTCCACGAACAGCACGTCCTTGCTTCTCTGATCGGGCCCGCCGCCGATCAGCCTTATAATTTCCGTTCAAAAGAACCGGTGTCTTTCGCTTCCTTCTTTCTTCCCAACCTCTATCATTTCCGCCCGTATTCCATCGCTTCGTCGCTCCGTCTGTGTGGCTTCGTTGTGTGTTGTCTCTGCAACTAATTCAGAGGCTTCCGAGAGCGTGACAAGAACCTCTGAGCTGGTCCAATTTGTCCCTGCGCTTGCGGTCGACCCTGAGGTGCGTTCGACTGTCCCAATTCGAGATCACATGTTTATAGAGAAGTATGTCGGCCTCCAGTTGCCTCCAGCCGCTCAGTTTCCGTAAAAAGGAAGGGTCTCCTTCGCTCTTTCTCTCTTCATCACCCCCATCATCTCCTCCCGGAAAGCTTCTCTCCTTCGCTCCGTTTGTCCTTTTTTATTCTCCGGATGCCTCTACAACTCATCTGAACACCTCATAGGGCTTAAAGAATGTGAGAAAATGGCGTGACAAGAGCGTGAGGTTGTTTGGTTCGTATTCGGGGTTATGGGTAGCTAGACTGCCCACTGGGGGCTTTCCAAGAGGAAGGGTTGAGGCGGGACGACACTGTCTCTGGGCGAGAGCCCTGCACTGGCCGCGCACGTCGTGGTTGGTGGTCAACAACGTGGTGATTGATCGTATTTACAGTACAAATACAGTGCCAAACCCCGGATCCGAAAAATGCCTGGATCCGAAAAAAATCAATTTTCAAGGGGAACCCCGGCCCCTTTGGTCTGGGATTTTTTTTCATGGAACATCTGTAAGGCCTATGAGTAATTTAGTGTACAAAAATTTGGGATTGAGTGCCTCGGGCATGAGTGAAAGTTCAATGAAGTGCCTAAAATGGCAAATCCCACTGATGGCTGCACAAGACTCGGATATTCTGCACACGGCAATGGCATATTGGGATCTACGATGTTTTAAAGAGTGAGTATAGTAAGGAGAGGTATCACTCTCAGGTTTCAGACCATGCTCGGTCCGTGCAGGTGATGGGGATGAGCTGATTATCATGTTGTCTTCATTCTCTGGCACATCTGAGTTCAATTAATAGCCGCCTCGCATGCCACTTCCCTGGCCCTTCCAGACACACTAGGAGCCCCACCACTGGCTCTATGACCATGACACGCAATTACGACCAAGACTATGCCCTGGACCGTGGCGATATGATGTCACCACACCGAGATTTTTGGATCCGGGTCAAACCCCCAAACTGGGCAAAAAAGTGATGGTGCTGTGCAACACAACAACTGCACCAAAAATCTTGAAAATATTTGTGCAGGAGTTTCAAGGTATTTACTTTACCCTAAAGATTCCTTGGAATGAGATTTGGACTTGTCTTTATATAATATGGGATACACATTTTTTTTTCGGATGCGGGGTTTGGCACTGTAAATGCTGTAAAGTAATTGATCGGCATAGCATCAGGAAAAACCCCCTTTGCTTTTTGTTGCCATTCTACCAAATTGCTGAAATTTTTTGACAATTCATCGCAAATGTTGAAAAATGTCAGCTTGGCGAGGAATGTGAAAATCGGTCAGTCCCTGAGAATTGCCACCATTTCCGAACATTTTCCGAACAAATGAGACCAATTGACACTTAATGGAACAGGAATGGATTGGAATTTACAGTGTAATGCACACTCTTGACGGTGAAAGAGGAACGGAGCTGCAATGAAAGTAATTTGTATTTGCGCAAGGATAGTATAAACATACATGGAATATCAAATGAAGTTCTATCTGTATCTACACTGTCTACATAGATCCACGTTCATCCCAGCGTCTCAAATCAAACCAACCTGAAAAAGGAATGGGAATACAGAGAATCTATTGAACAGGGCAACATGAGCAAATGAGCATCAAGGGAATATGGTCAATCTACTAAACTTTGTGACAGGCTGGCCAGTAGAACACACCCACACCTAGGATTGAGAATATGGAATGGAGTCAGCAACATAAGGGAAGTTGAGCAAGGAGAGCACACAGGATTTACGGAGAAGAGGTGACAGAACGTAAGGTCTAAGCGGCGAGATCAGCTGAGACTATGCGCAGCGTTGGGCGGTGATGCGAGCAAGCGAAGTGATGACGGCATGCGGACGACTTGAAGCACGAATTGATGGCTGAGAACGTTGAGGACATACAACATATTCTCTCTGATCGATCTCTGCAGGGCGATCAAGCGGACAGAGTCAAAACAATCCGAGTGAGGGCCTAAACAATGGCCAGAGACCATTCGGCATAAAAAAGGGCTGAAGAAAAAGTTGTCAGTGAGACTAGGCTTGATAAATGTAAAAAAAGACTCGCCAGCGTTGCGCACTCATCTACTAAGTAGGAGTCCAGTGTGTTGGAGATACAGATTGGAGGAACCACTGAGGAACGGCTGAAGAAAAGAACGGAAGACGAGTGAACTGAATGAAACGACATGGAGGAAAAAGAAGACAAGCATTGTTGGCACTTACGAGAAACAGGGTTGGTTTTGTGTATCATGTTCCCGTTGTTGCAAAAATCACGTCACAAAACTTTTTCTCGGTTTTGAAAACTTTTTTTCTCGAAATCTCAGAATGTCTCTATATTACATCTAGGCATAGTAGGTAGGTGTAGGATGCTTACCCTCGAAGGAATTTGGCCAAAGCAGCTGGGAATCAGCGCACCAAAACAAGTCCGCGAGCAGTGGATCGTCGCACAGCCATGACGTCAATCATTTTCTCCTATTTCCCAGGCTTCAAGTTCCTTGCTCCTTCCTTCCGCTTTCCCTCGTACACAACCCACCAGTGACCACTGCATTAATGATCTTGAACGCATTGTTACTGTCGGCTGCCTTCAAGTCTATCATACGCCCGCCAAACACTTGCGCCGACACGGATTCGCGCCCACTGCCCACCACTTTGCGCTCCGAGTCTGAATGTGCTCGCCACGTCCGGGGCTTGTCGAGACCTAATGAAAAGATAAGGTCAGAACACATTCTTCCAAGTTATCCAAGGTGTCCGCTGACCCTTGTCAATCCAGATCCTGCTTGATTTCGCACTGACCACTCAGCTTGCGTCATCTCGAAAGACTTTGAATGGGGGGAGAGGTGGAGGGGAGCGGAGCGGTAAGGGGTCAGATTTAAGTACTGTAGGAATCTTGAATACACACTCATTTCTGCCCATTTACTGCGCGTGTCCGTCTTGCACCCGTCAATTCAATTCTCCTCTCATTGCATGCCAAGAGCGAACCCATTTTAGGGCAATGTAGAGTGAGTTGCTCTTTTATGCAGTGCGTTGCTGGGCCGTATTGTGCCGCCCATAAACCCAATGACAACCTCGAGCTCCTTCGGGTCGCGGGGTGGACTCTGCTGAAACAAAGGCATGTAGGATAGAATTTTTTGGATGCCAGCAGAAGTATATCATATGTAAACACGAACTCGCCAATGCATAAACTCCTCTCGTCCCCATCCACCTCGCAAGCCTCTGATGGCCGAGGGCGCTCCTGCCTGACTGTATTCACATCGTCAGCATTGCAAGAAGATATACACGGATCGAGGGCATGCACGGAACTCATGCCTGCGAATAGTCTTTGCGTAGGGTTTGAGGCAGAAGAGAACAGCCTTGTTTCCGAGAGGATCTTCTGCGTTCAGGGGCGCCTCTGGAGGTCCTGGTCCGCGAGGCGGACGGCAGACTGGATCTTGTCGCTGTTGATTAGACGGGTGACGTTTGGGTTGGAGATCTTGGGCATCGGCAGGCTGTGTGCGTGCACAATCGTTAGCAAAATTTAAACAAAAGAGAGGGAGACAGAGGAAACGCACACGCGGTGCTGGGGATGCCTGCGGTTCTGCATTTTCCCCTTGTGCGCCCGCAGCTTGCGCGAGCTCGAGACTTTAACAAGGTCGGCATACGCGGTGAACGACTTGAGCGCCACGGCCCCCTTGGTTTTGGTGAAGCTCTCGGCGGCAGTGGCCATGACCTCCTCGATCTACTCAACACCGTGGCCGCAAAGACAAGTGAGCGCAGCGCAGACGCGGCGAGGGCAGAGACAACAGTGAAGCAGTGCTGGTTCTGGTTCACCTTGACATGCCACTTGCGCCAGGTCTGGTCGGCGCGAACATGGGTCCGCTGTGGCACACGTTGCACACGGTCTTTGCAAGGTGTCAGTCCATTTTCTTTCGAAAAGACTAGAAGTTTATCGCACCTGGCTAGTACAGTGAGTATCTGAACCACCAACACGGGAGATACGGGCGATGGCACGACCAGTACCCCAGAACTCAGCGCTGGTCTGGTGGCCGCCCTTTTCACTGGCGGAATATGCCACCCGTCTTCGGTGCTGACGCTGAAATATAGATATTTCAGCATCTACAGGCACTATCTCTGTATTTCTGTCCAGCCGTATTCACCCCTACACGCTTCCCCCCACGCGGCCGAGCGCGCACCTTCAATTGCCACGTTGTTCCCTCACACTGCGAGAGGACAAACTCCTCTGCCCCTGCGGTGACGCTCCGAGCACAGCCGCCGGTGGGTGAAGTTCGATTGCACTGGATGTCACGACTGCTCATGGTGGTGATGGGGGTCGTTGGCGGGGTCGTTGGCGGGTCGTTCGCAAGGAAGGAGTAAGGAACTTGAAGCCTGGGAAAGAGGAGAAAATGATTGACGTCATGACTGTGCGACGATCCGCTGCTCGCGGACTTGTTTTGGTGCGCTGATTCCCGGCTGCTTTGGCCAAATTCCTTCGAGGGTAAGCATCCTACACCTACCTACTATGCCTGGATGTAATATAGAGACATTCTGAGATTTTGAGAAAAAAAGTTTCCAAAACCGACAAAAAAGTTTTGTGACGTGATTTTTGCAACAACGGGAACATGATATTGATGCATGGGTGACAGCTGTCTCGATTCGTCGGGAGCTGAAGTAATGGCGAAGTTCGCCGACTCTCGTGCAGATGATGATTCCGCTTTTGGGTATAGATTAGGGCAGGCTTTCGCCACCCTTCACCATTGGGTTTACTGATAATTGATATTTGTACTTGCAATTTGTTAAGTGCTGGAATAACATCTCCTGAGTCTTGACGATCAAATGCTGGATGGAACTACGGCTAACTTACGGAGTTCATTGCAAGATTGTGAAAAAATGTTGAAAAAGGCGAACCAAATGTCGACATTTTTCAACAATTGGCACTGTTCCAAAATTCTCGACAAATAGGGGTGCTCAATTCTTAATTCGAACTCGTTCAGCTCGTCTTTTAATAAAATAAATTGTCAATCAGTTTGATGTCCGAGAATCCCCGAGGATCCGAACGTTCGATCGATAGCGTGACCTTGTGTACATGCCTCGAAATTCCCAGTTGGGTGCTCACAAACAGACTGAGAAAAGGTCAATCAACTTGGGAATGTTTTCATAAGGCCATTTGGTCCCATTCCCATCCATCTACTCTATAATTTTGAGCCACTGTGGAGGGGTTGGATGGCCGAGGTGTGGAAACGCCGTATCGGAACGGCCAGACGAACATTTCACAGACATATAAATTTCTGACTTTTTTATTTTATGTAGGCTTCATGTCAGCCGTATAATTCGTTTCCTTTCATACAATACATTCGCTGGTATTTTTGAACTACAGACTACCTCTTCATTTTTCAGATCCACCGCAAGATTCGCTGTATTCGTACCGGGCGCTTAGCCGGCGCCTATCGGACCTTGAGTCCGATCTAGGGCGTTTCGTACTCGAGGGGTGCAGCGCAAGCACGGCTGGTCACTCAAATATAGAAGGCAAGCCCCGGAGAATTTTACGGGCCACCATTTTCACTTTTCCACTCGACATCTCTGAGCGGTATGCTCGGACGTCTTGACATTTAGATTGGGTTCACGGGCATAGATATAAATATTCACTGATATTTTATTGTATCTCTTTCTGACAGGGGATCGAGCGGGAGGCTGACTCCGAAGCTCAGGGTTAGTAGGCCGCGTACAAGAGGGTGTCGTTGCGGGGCGACATTGGGACCGTTGGCGGGCGGTTCCCCAGCTCTTTGTGCTTCCATCGGCTGAGCCATTGCACAAATTATGCATGCCCTGGGTGGAGGGGAAAGTTTACTGTTAGATTTCCTGACCTTTTGCCTTGACATGGGCACTGTACTCGTCATCACAAAAAGTGACCGGACATTCACCTATTGTGGCGGAATTTTGTGGAGTATTTTGGGTCTGATCCCCTACAGAGGTTCTTCTGGATGTATTTGCACCCTCCAGACTGAAACCGATGTCTAAAATTATTTTTATACTCTCTGTAGATCAATTATTTCAGGAAGACTTGATTTTTACTACATCTGCTAAAAATCTGTCTGTATGGCTGGGTCTGTGGGCATGGATAGGGTTTGCAGGTGTCAGGATTGTTCCTTGGAATATGGTGAACACACTCTATGACTTAGAACTCAAGGAAAGCTGATGGATACTTGTAAACAGCACATTTTCTGTGGTGAGGTGTGCCTGCATAGTGCCTGCTCAGGCTGCTCTTCACTTGAGCCCACAAAACAGAACCTTGAAGAGCTTGAGTTTGTTCAAAATGTAACAGGAACACACCCGAGGGATTGTTCAATACATCTATGGCACTTTAAATCCCTGATTACCATCTGAATCACTCCCTCAACAATGAATTGTATAATTCTGCAGATAATGATGTAGCACATTTTTAAGAAGGAATTTATGTCACAATCACAAACTTGACTATTCTGAAAACTCCCAAAGATATCTGTTTCCATATCCATAGGTATCCCACTTTGAATCCAGGCTCCCCATATTTTTTTCAGGAACTTTCTTTCAAGTGTCTGATGGAATCTCATCATTTACACATGACTTACTGATCTTTTCTTGGCTCTGGACAGCAATAATGGGTTGATCCACCTAAAACAAGTTATGCAGTCTGCAGCTAATATTTGTAGGTAATTGATGTTGAGGTCTAGTTGAGCTCAGTGCACGTGATCCAACACAATGAATCAATGTCCGGTTACTTTTTGTGATGATGAGTAGATACTTTTCCTAGATAGTGCAGCCCTAGCGGACTTAGAGAACGGTTGCGCCGGGTGATGATTATGTACATTGTTTGTAGCATCAACAAATCACCTTCTTGCTTGCCTCATACCGCCACCGTGGCACTCAAATCAGCTTCAAGTCGCGTCTAATATCGTATCACTTCGCCTTCTCTCGCTATCTTCGGCCTCCTGTGTCTTCTGCGACACTATCCCGGGTTCCATCGGCTGGATTCGTTCTAGCTGTCCGGTGTTATCCACGTCGTGCTCCGTGCAGACGTAACGCTTGTGCTTCGCGCAGGGTGTTTTTCTCACTTCCCCGGCTCCGCTAGAAAACTCCGACGGACACTACTGTGGTCTCCAGTGATAAGACTTGAGTCCCATTGACATTTACGGTCATATACACGCACTCTCGGACCCTACACGCCGAGGAAATAATTGCCGACTAAATTGCTCGGCTCCTTTCATCATCGAATCGTCCCCATTTATATCTCTTCTCTCCTACTACCTCTCCTCTCTTCCCGATCGTTCTACCGGTAGACAAATCCCGCGGATTATCTTCCCCATTTCCGAGCCGCACTCTGGGAACTAGACCCCTCCACACCACATGAGTGCAGAGATCTCCAGGAGATCAGAGGTGTTATCTCCTGATCGTTAGATAAAATCATTTCTTCAACATCTAGGTAATCCCCGAAGGTAGAAAGCAGCCCTTCTGCAGTGTATCCTAAGTAACTGTCAGTAGATGAGTCCGATTCCGTTTCTGCCTTGCGGGATCAAGGAGATGACCTAATTGGGATAACAGTGCCGAGATCAACTGATTGACAATTTATTTTATTAAAAAACAAACTGAACGAGTTCAAATTAAGAATTAAGCACCCCTAATGTCAACAAAATGTCAACAATTGGCAAAAGGGGTTTTTCCTGATGTATCAAGATAGAATCATAAATAGAATGTGGAAGGGTTTCCACATCCCGGCCGTCCTACTCTGCAACAACGCAGTCCGTTCGGTCACGTTTCCAAGGTCTATTTATCGCCTCTTAAATAGACGATGCTCATTGAGGTAAGCGTCGCCTCTTATTCGATCACATTGATGATCTGCTAACGTGGCTATTATCCGTATTTTTCGTTCTCCACGTTGGATAAAGTTATATCTTCAACTCTGATCAATCTGCATGTACTCACCTTCGAATTCACTATACACCGAATTTTCTCCAACGTGTGCCATTTCCTTATTCATCCTGAAGTCTTTACACTGACGCCCGCTGTCTTATACACAGACACTGTAAAAAGTAAAAGCACTGCATATTAGTGCCCAGGTACTAATTTCCCGAATTTGGCACTATTATTAAGTGCTTTGGGAATTAGTGCCTTTCCGGTCACTTTAAATCAGTGCCTTCCAGGTACTAATTTCTTAGGTATTGCATATCAGTGTGCCGCAACTTGAGACCTCCTATCTCCGTCCTCTCGGCTTTCTCATGTGTTTCTGTCGCAGTGGACCCTGCAATCACCGTCACTTTGCTGTATTTGGTCACCCTTAGCTTCACATGCGGTTGGCCTGTACTACGCTGGAATTGGCTCTTGTACGAGGTTTGGTGGCTAAATTCCATGCTAAATGAGTTAACCAGGCTCCTCCCAGTCGCGCACAACATCCAGGCACCAGTTCAGATTCGGTTCAAATCAGGTATTCATTCGCCTACGCTATGGTACAGTAGTATACTATGAATAATTCACTTACAATCGCCATCTCCCATTGCGAACCAAGGTCTAAGGGATCTGGAGCGTTCAAGTCAATCAACTGCCATTCGCCTCATAGAATGGTGCTCACCGATCCAATGTGATCCTAGATAGAAGAAAAAAATTCTCAAACTGCATACAACTGAGAAGCAGGATGAGATCAACAAGTCAAGTGCTCACTGCGGCGCAAGTCGTTCAGAAATGAGCAAGGATTGATCTGACAGGTCACACTGAGAAAAATGTGTCTGTTCCAGAAAGTGAACTGACCGTGTTAAGTCTTATAGAGGCCATTCCACAGAACCAAAATGAGGATACGGTGGGAACACGGAAGAGATTCGGCGAAGGGGAAAGTGGCTGTGGGTATAAAATAGCATAGACCGTGGTATGACCCAAACAGACTGGCTTACCCCTCGATTTGCTGTGAGAGCTTGGAACGCGTTTGTCGCAAGCCTAGAACAACGCGGGAAGATCTCGCCAGTCAACAGTAAGAAAATGGTACACAGTTGAAAAAGATCAACCAACCGTAGAAGTGCTTCATCGAGTGAATGTTTTTAGGCAGGAAAATCAGAAGAGAGGGAAGCAAGGGGTGGATATAATGAAAGATAACGCACATCCCGACTTTCTACACCACAGTGTACTGGAGGAAAGAGTTAGCAAGTATTCGTGAAGGAATCAAATAAAGCGGACTCGTTTAGCGCACGGTGTGATGCTCGAGGTTGGACTCCATCGGGACCTGAAACTCGCTATTGACCCAGATGATCCATGGGACTGCCAGAAACGTTACCGCTGAGTCTTGCGAACAGGAGTTAGCTCAAAGCCAGTGAACAAGGCATACTAAAAAATAAGGCGCAGAGTGCAATGAGGATGGAGGGGGGATGGAAGTACGGAGAAAGAGAAATGAACGAAAACGACGAGAGAAAGAGAGAGGACTCATCCTATTATACAGCATAAACCGGCCTCGTGCGTGACGAACCCGTGACCACCCCGTTCGATTTCTGACCGCGAAAGCATCCGGGACCAGTCCTAGCCCTTCCCACGATGCAGACGACTTCCTCATCTCCCAGAACACCCCACAAGGGACAACAAAGGGCGTGGACCCGCAGTGAAAGGTCATAAATGCCTCTATTCGTGGTCAGCGGCCCCGTATCGACGGAGACTTTGAAGCAAACAGGATATGAGGGAAGGACGAAAGTGGAGATGAATGAGAACAAAAGGGAAGGGGACGAGTGGAAGGCAAAAAGGAGGGACGACGACAACAGAGCAGGAGACAACGAGGAGGGGAGGGGAGGGACACGACTAACCTTCAAACGGCTCAGAATATATTGCTAATCTATAGGTGAAACATATCAGTCCACTACATAGAGAGCGAGATAGAGAGCAAGGAACAAGCTGCTAACTCACCGAGGGCAGCATATCAATCAGCTCCATAATGCTCGATGCATCTACTATCCTTCTCGGATTAGTCGGGTGCAGGCGATGAAGATGAAGGGTATCAAAGGAGAGAAGAAAAGATAGTTGATGGAAATGAAGAGAACAGAGAGTATCGAAAATGCAGAGCGAGTTAAGTACGGTAGGGACTTAGTCGGTATGAGGTTAGTCGAAGAACCGAGACCAGAGAGACAGGCAAGGCCAGAAGATAAAAGGGATATATCAAAAGCAACGTTGGATAGAGAAGGAGAAGTAAAAAAGAAAAGATAAGAGACACTCGCTGCGCGATGGTGTTATAGTACAGGTACGCAGGCAGGGGGCGATCACACGCTTGCAGCTTGAGTGCCTCGAAATCGGCCGTGGGTTTGTTGAGGCATACAGGTAATGGTATTCGTAGAGCTATGGGCGAGCAGGTGTTAGCGAGCTTCGGGGGTCAACGATGGATCCTGAGGGAGACGAGACGGGAATGGAAGGCGCCGAGGAGAAGGATGACAGGGAGAGAGAAGTAAAGGTAAGAAACTCACCGTCAGCTGCCTCGAGGGATAGCGGAACGTCCGTGTGCCAAGTGGAGCTCCGCATCGTCCGTCAGTTTTTGCAACAATTCTCCTCCACACCCTTGTCCTGAGACTTGCCACGCTCTTCTGTCCGGCCCGCGTCCACCTCGGTCTCTGCACAGAGGCTACCGAGATGTCGTGGATGCACGGCCGGGCGGATGCAAGTCGTTGTCGGGTTGTGTGGAGTGAAGGGCAATTATGCGAAAAAGGTGCATAGTTGGGAGCACGAGCGGATTATCAAGAGGAAAAAGGTAAGTGCGGAGTTGTGAATGACAGCGAAACGACGCACCAAGCAGCCACCTTGCCGTCGGCACCTTGCGTCGCTGCTCTGCGGGGGCAGGGTCAAGCCTTCGAGCGAAGGATGAGGCCAGAACCTGCGGACGAGGAGGCGAGCAGCGCGAAAGAGGCGATGTGGGTATGGGGTACACGATAGAGAGGGTATGGAGTGCGAGAGTGGGGAGACAAGAAAGGGGGAGGGAGAAGACAAAGGAAGGAGACGAATATGCACCGCTGATAAGACGCCGAAATCTTTGACGGTATGGAATCATTGAGGACGGCCACGAGATTGTTCTGTACGCAAGAAAGCATCAGCGAGCGTATTTGGCAGCGTCAGCGGCCGAATAACCGGTTGTGACGGTGTTGAGGGCGAAGAAAACGCAGCAGGGGAGAAAAAGGGAGCAACTTGAACACTCACATGCGATGATCCATCTCACCGCACCTCTATACCGCTTCACCCATTTCCCCCGGGATAATTTTGCGTCCCTATTCAAGGAAAATGTATTTGGAGAAAGTATAGTAAACCGTAGAATGCCGTTAGTAACACAAACTTGAGCCCATGGCCATTCTGAATCACCTGTCCCTGGTGCAAGTCAATCGGGGCATACAGGTGAAATAGAGGACCATGGGGGTATAAAAGATTACATACTATCGCTTTGGAACATTTCTGAGGTGTTCGAGCCAGAATCCGTGTCCGAGCGCATCCTTGTTGGTGGAAAAGGGAAAAATCGCGTATTTTCGCGTTAACGAGTCGGTGACGCGCTGGATGGCGACCAAAAGGCGCTGGGGTGTGTAGTAGGATCTTTAAAATCATTTGATGTGGAATCGACGCGTGAAATTGCCCGGGTTAAGAAAAGGGAGCGCCAGACGATGGTGGAAAGAGGAAAGACGCGTCGCGTCACAGCCACCGTCCACAAGTGCAAACACTCGCAACACGATGAAAGAATTTACCCCGCAGCTGCACACGGACCTCGTGGAGCATCAAAAAAAAATTGCGCTCATTTATAGACTACACAATATCGTGGAAATATTGTTTATAACTCAATGAGTGTCGGGTGAGTGCCAAAAACGTTGAATCATCGAGTTGAATATCTATTTTAGCAAACACAGCGAGTTTGCTACAAGGAGAATGTGTTGTATTACAGTACAGTGTACGATGGAGAAAGTTAACATGAAAAATAATACAGCACGGAGTTTAATGAAAGCCGGGAGAGAAATTTGGCTACTCCGAGGTGCGCGCCGCCTTTGTTTTCGCTCACGTCGCATACTCAGATTTGACAGAATTTCCTTGTTGGGTTACCATTGGCGTGCATGAATGCTTTGTTTTAATTTAAGTGAACCAACTTTTCGAGCTGCCTTCTGTTTTTCTTTTTTACTGGCTTCGGGGTCTTGGACTGCTTTTTGAAGAAACCAGTTGACGACAGGCTGAGGAAACTAAACTTTACTTACCTTGCCGGCGGGGTCTCCTCCAGACTTCAATTTGGATTTGGATTTGGATTTAGAATTACGCTAAGAGGGATTTTGAGTGAATGATTTGGTTGATAGACGATCAACTCACAGGCGGAAAATCTTCAAGAGTTAACTCTACTTCTTTCATTGTGAAGTCCATGACCTGGAAAGTGGTAAGTGACTGAGGGGATGGAATTGAATGATCGTCATCATGTACCTTGGGTCCGACACCTGATTTGCTGGCACCCTTCATGGTGTTCCGCTTCTTCGGTGCAGGCGGTGACAGGGAGCGTTCAGCGGCGTGAAGGAGGGCGGGTTCCTCTTGAGCGACTGATTTGTTGAATTCTCCGACAGAGAGGATCGCCGAGTCTTCACGATTCCAGTGGAACATCTCACCAAAATCATTGCTATCTTTTCGGATGTCATTTGCATCCACGGGAGAAACACACATGTCCTCCGTGATGAGATGGGTAGCAATATGAGGGATGAGGACAAATTCAACAAACAATTCAAGCGAGAGAATCTCTGGTGGGGCGGTATCGCTTGCGGAGTCGAAGGCGTTAGGATTCTCCGCAATGATCTCGGCAATGTTTTCTGCCAGCCTGGATCTGGTTTCGAGGAAGCATGGCGCGAAAAGGCGACACAGGGTGCTGACAAATCTTGAACTGAGACTTCGTAAATTAAACCTGGTAAAAATCGATTCTACGAGTGCTCCTAGCGAGTAGTTTTCCACAAGTCCGCTTACAATGGCAGATTTTCTTTTTTGACTTTGCCATGGGATAAAGAGCTATGGTATATGGTCCAGGGCTGCATCACACAGTATTCAAGGTTAAAATAAAGAGGTTTAGATCAGAACAGAGAATGGAGAGAAGACGGTCGACAAAGTGAGCAACACAAAGGTCAAATTCCGAGAATCCAAGCACTCTGGATGTTGTGCGCGACTGGGAGGAGCCTGGTTAACTCATTTAGCATGGAATTTAGTCACCAAACCTCGTACAAGAGCCAATTCCAGCGTAGTACAGGCCAACCGCATGTGAAGCTAAGGGTGACCAAATACAGCAAAGTGACGGTGATTGCAGGGTCCACTGCGACAGAAACACATGAGAAAGCCGAGAGGACGGAGATAGGAGGTCTCAAGTTGCGGCACACTGATATGCAATACCTAAGAAATTAGTACCTAGAAGGCACTGATTTAAAGTGACCGGAAAGGCACTAATTCCCAAAGCACTTAATAATAGTGCCAAATTCGGGAAATTAGTACCTGGGCACTAATATGCAGTGCTTTTACTTTTTACAGTGACCTGGAACTCCAGATTCCGTCGGGCAGCCCAGTGGTGACCGTTAATAGATTCAATTCCAGTCTCACCTTCATCGTTGTTGTCGTCTGGATCCTCCTCTGCAACGACGTTTGCTGCAGGGCTGCTGCTGCGACTGGAGTTCAGGCTGGAGCTGGGGCTGGGGCTGAGGGTGTTTCTGGGGCTCGGGCCGGCACTGGGGCTTGCACTTCGCTCAGCAGACGACTCACGCCTTGAACCATCTTCTTCATCGACACTGTCCTCGTCGTCCCGCGTGTGTCCTTTCCCCTTCCCTCTGGTCCCTCCTCGAGCGCGTCCACGTCCACTCCCACGTCTGCCTCAGCCCCTTGTGGAGCTCAGCCATCTGTTTCCTCTGAGCCTCCTCCAGCAACTTTTGCGACATCTCCGCACTGGTCATTAACCGAGCCTGTGTCGTGGTATACGTGCGCTTCTGTTTATTCTTCTCTGCGTGCAGCTGCTGACGAAGGCGGCCGTTCTCTTTGTTCATCAAAACGGTCTGTGCATAGCTCTTCTCGAGCTCCACACCTGCGGCGTTCGCAATCCTGCGGAGATCCTCGTTCTCGGCCCTAATTGCTTGGTGGGATGCCGTCCCACGAAGCGGAGACGGAAGCGCAATGGTGTAGCATGCTTGTAGCAGCTCCTGGGCAGTCTCATTGGGACGGGGGGGGGGTGTAGATGGATGAGTATTGGTGACAGTTGCTGATGTGTGACTGGTATGAGATGATGATTCAGATGTAGAATAGTCTGATGTAGCACTCGTGCGAATGACAGCAGTTGTGTTTGATGCAGAGGATGGCGCGGCAATGGGCGTAGATAACGATGAGGCTGTGGCAATGGGGACCAGCAAAGACGGAAGCCGAGGGGAAAGCGGCTGAGCGGCCTGAGTAGTATAGTTTTCCGATGGTTTGAAAAGCTCTTCGGGGATGCTACCTAAATGCAGCGACGATGGTCGAGGGTTTAAATGCCTCATTATGTGCAGTTGAATGATGGAAAAGGAGGTTGTATTTGTCTACAGTTACGCCCTGATGATGTAGCTACAATTTAAAAGGCAAAAGACTAATGAGTTCAGACATGAATTCATCGAATTTTTACTGATCGCTTACCTGCGAGACCAGCGCCTTCCATTTCTTTGCAAGGGGGCCAAACACTCCGACATCGCACGGTTGCAAAGCGTGAGTAGTATGAGATGGTAGGCAAAGAATGATGATATGATGCTTCTGGGCAAAGTCGATGAAGGGCCAACTGCAGTGAGAATTGTGACCATCCAATATAACAAGGCGATAGTCGCCAGGGTCGTCCAAAAGTGCCGCGGTCTCGGGTGCAAAATCCTTCTCAAGCCAAATTCGGCCCAACTGTTGATCCGTACATCCGTTGGGCGAGATTGATGTACTGTAGGCAAATCAAGGATGTCAAAAAGGATAGGCAGTAACGGCTTACCTGGCATCACAGGGATTGTTTTCTCCCCAACGGAGATCTCGATGCTGGCCCTCATAGACAACAGAGGGATAAAGGGCGGTACCATCTGAACAAATACATTACGAGTAATTATGTATACATAATTCTCGTTTTTGATCATTCGCAGTGAGAAATTCGAAGGCTCTGATTTTACTTGTCTTTCTAAAAAATGTAATCTGTTTATGCCTAAGGGCCATTAGAAAAATTGTGTGAAGCATTACATTTTTGTAAAGCATTACAATTGAAGGCTGTGCTGCTTTGGCAATTGATTCCCCCGCGCGTGGTTTCGATCCCATCAGGTTCTGTCTTTTTTTCAGCTGTTTAAACTACACCACAGTTTTATGCTGAGAGACCTCACAGTATGATTCCCATTGGCAGCTGAGCTCCCTTGATTTGTAGTCATTCTGCGAGGTGCGTGGTCCATCTGGGATGTTATTCAGTGCGCCATTACCATCATCTTTGAAGATAAGCCATCGATTGATGTATGGGAGAGTGTTTTGAAACCGCTGAAAGTACCCGCCAAGTTTGCTCAAAGAAATTTGAAACCAATTGTCCGCCAATGGCAACGTATTTCAAGTTTGGTTGCTGGTGCATCGGGAAACGGGCCTCCACCGGCTGTTGCACAGACGTCACCAAGGCTGTCATGGAATTTCATTTTTTTGATGCAACAATGACACGGTTAACCCTAGTGAAGTTGAAACAGGGGTTCGGATTCAATGATCGGGTGCCGCGCGGTTCTGCCAAGGAAGATTCCGGGGGCTTGAACTAGTTAAAAGTAACAAGAAATGAGGCTCTGGCTTCCTTGGAGTGTGTTACTTTGCAGAGGGCAGGTATCTGGGCCAGTATCAACAGGTATCTAGGACTGAGAACTCTCAGAAGCGGAGTTGATCGGATCAAACTTGATTGACACTGTAATCGTCGGCTATCAGCAGTGCCGTTGCGAGGCAAACCAGAGAGCCAAACATTCCGCAGTAGCAGCCGGCACACTGGCGAAAATTTGTGAAATGCTTCATAATTTGTGAAACAACTGGGTGCAGCAGTTGACGGGCACCAGGCTAGATTTCAAATGAGAGTGTTCATCTTGTTACCTAGTCACCCATACCCGTGACCACGGTTCAACGGCACCTGTGGTACGGGTGCTGTGCCCGTTCCGTAGAATTTTTCTCGGCTCAAGACAGCACGGCACAGGTAGCCATCTTACCGGCCCGTTGAAACACGGCCATCATGGCTGTTGAACGGGTCGGTCACAAACACATGGTAATAGCGCAAATTTGTGCCGAAAGCATCTCTGGGATCCTGCTGAACATTGGAGATCTTTTTCTGCCTGCCCTCCATTTTCTGCTTGGAAACAGTCCCAGTTCACGTGTTGCCGGCGGATGCCAAATTTGACGATATGATTCGAGCTTGTTCAATGTTGCTTTGATCTTGCAAATTGCATTGCCCCCTCGCTCGTTTGCAGTGTTTATGAGAACCTGTAGACCTGGAAAGCTTGTAAAATATTCTGGTTTCCTTGGCAAGACGAGTACTACTTTGTGAATAGAGAAATATATCCCAATTTCGCCCCAAGAGCTATGTATAGCTACCCGACATCCAAATGTGTCCAAAGGAACACAATGTAATGAAAAAACATTTTCAAAATCTTCCGGACATAGCCGTGAACCTGTCATCGCCATCCCGTCGACCATCCCGTCCTGTCACACAATTTTTCAAGCACTCGACAGGCTGTTGAACACGGGCCGTGCCTGTTGAATTGATGGTCGTTGCCGTCACGGGCACGGGCGGCATAAGGTCCTTCTCAATCAGTAGCTTTTTGTGGTTGTCTGCTGACTATTTTGGCGCCGATCTCAAGCTCCTAAGCATCATCGGAAATATCTGAGCAGTACCCTATAATACAATACTCATTCTCTAAAACATCATAGATGTAAATGAACAGTTACTGTCCTCAAAATATGCAATTCTTAGCTGTCATCAATGAGATTTAGCCATTTTTGGTAATACTTCGATTTTTTGCTTGCGCCCAACTGGCTCAATGGTGATTTTTTGTACAACACAATACTCATTGACCTTGTGGCTATTCCACAAAAAAAAAAAAACCAGCTGAAAACCCTAAAGGTTTCAGCTCAAAAATGTAATTTTTCGGATCCAGGTTTTGACACTGTATTACTTTATATGGGTAAACAGTTACTGTATATGGGTCTGGCATCAGCACGTGGCGAACATAGCCTCCGGTAAATTCCGGTCGTTGGTGGCTGAAAAAAGCGGTAAATGTGTTTTCTGAAAACCTCGTCAACTTTGTGGCTTACAAATCATCGGTTCGGTTCGTCCGATGATAATCGGTCGTCAGGCCATGTTGTCAGTGGGAAAGTTAAAGGATGCATCTGGTCATCGGCGGCTGAAAAACCGTAAAATCCCATTTCTGAAAACATTGTCAATTTCGTGGCTTATCAATACGGGCAGTAGCGCGTTGATTTCAGGCTGTTTGTTTGACCGAGTAGTCGCTTTTTCCCGTCGCCCATGCCCCTTAACCGTGGTACACTCTTTCTCACTTTGATTAACTTGCGCTTAAACATTTCTTTCGTGGTAGCTCGACTCTCGAAATCTCTCAAAATCAATCGTGCACTCTGCGCCTTACCAGTGCCACAACTCCCCCCTGGCCTCTTATCCCAAGGTAGCGTTAGCAATATATCTGCCTTTATACTGAGTTGCATGAAATTGCAGATGACATCTTGGCAACAACAGCAGCGGTAGTGTGGGCAACTACGGAGAGCGGGTGGGGAAATCTGGTGTGGCCTGATGTCGAGTCGGGCATAGCTGGCGACCCCCAACCATAGTGGCTGGGTCAGTTGGTCTGGATGGGGCGCTCGTTGGTCAAGTGCAGACGTGGGTGGGAGCACAGGCTCCGTGGGGTGGTGCTGCATTCGTCCTGGGTGGCGGCGCCTCTGTGCCGCCACGCTCCACCTGCAAATGAATCGTGTGTTTCTCATTCGCATGATACCGTGGAATAGCGCGATTGAGCCCATCCTTTTCCATCTGAAGCCATCATATATGTACCTCGTGCTTTGCGAGGGTGTCGATCAATCGTTGGCTGGTTGCCGTGGCTGATGATCCTCTTGTTCAATGCGAAATGTGTGGGACCGCCTCTGCCGGCAACAAAAGGACCCCGGATAGTCAACCAAAATGCATGTTCCGATGCGGGCCCAGTTTATCGGGATTGAAATTTCAGATTTTCGACAATTTTGTCGGGATTGGAACAGGCCTGTGCAGAAAATCGGACCAAATTTGTCGGGATTCGTCAAATTTTCGCCCAGCAAGGCTGGCGCGGTTTCGTCGGGATTCTACCCAGGCCTGCAGGCAATTTTGGCCAAAAATGTTGGGATTTGACACAGGAAAAACGCCAAAATTTCCTAAGATTTGTCGGGATTGGGATCAGGCATTTTGGTTAATGATCCGGGGTCCTGCAACAAATTACACATCGTGGTGTGATCGTCCGCCATCTTCACATCAACTATCGTAGGACTCGCTTGCATCTGCGTGGGTACTGATCGATCGTCGCTGCACTGCCATTTGAGCTTCTATTGTTTTATGTCAAATGTGCGAAATGCGGAATGTGTCGTCAGCAAAGACTGCTTGGTTCCTCACCCTCATATTCCCCGATCCTCAGTCTTTCTGGCTTGATTCCTTCCTTTTCTCTCTGTGAACATGGCCCACCGTCCTACCGTCGAAGACGAGCAGGAGGTGCCCGAACCCAGAGGTGTCCCCCCGCTCTTCGCCTCACCCCATGTACTTCTTCCTGCGGACCATCCGGACACCGGTTTGACAGCCTACTCTGTGCAGCCCACTTGGTATCGTCCTGAAAACTCCGTCTCTTGAAGCACAGACTATTTCTTCCAATCAGGGCTGAGAACCTCTTCGTCTTCCGATCCCATAGAAGGTGGTTCTGAGATGGGGGTGATCGAGGAGCTCGAGAAGATGCAGTTGGCGGTTCGTCTGAAAGGGCGTCGGGGAAGCGACGAGCTCGCAAAGACGATACAGGTGGATTCGCGGCAGTTTTATATTCTTTCTATTGTTTACCGTAACCAGATCCCGCTATCACACGGCCTCTTCCTTTGAACCCCGCCCTTGCCCGATCTCTGCACGGTTTCCATCACCGTATTAACTGTTCTTTAAGATTTTGCTCGTTCGGCGGTGCCCATCAATTTGTACCTGTTGATTTCTTTCTCCTTATAGCTTGACTGCTCTTCGTCCTGTCTCCGATCCACTTGGCAATCTCCATTGCTTCTCCCGAATTTTTTCCGGCTTCACTGATTAAGCTTTCTTTTTAGCACGGCCGTGCAATTGCCCCATGTAGCTGTATCTCCATTACCGTTCCCTCTCCTCGTCGTTCTTTAACAATCTACTTGGCACTCGCTCAGCGGTGGAATTGCTCCATGTAGCCATATCTCCATGAGCTCTTCCTCTCCTCTCGCCCTGCGTGGTGCCTTCCCTACCCCATCTGCTTCCTCAGTCTATTCTTGCGCTGTTCACTAGCAATTCCTCAGCTGACCAGAAATTCTCACTGTGCCGCGGTATTTCTCTCACTGCGCCGCAAGGCCGTGAAATTACTCTCACTGCGGCCGTATCCCTGGGGCATAGATAAAAGAACGCACATC
This sequence comes from Mycena venus, assembly GCA_014462655.1. Classification (NCBI taxonomy): domain Eukaryota; kingdom Fungi; phylum Basidiomycota; class Agaricomycetes; order Agaricales; family Mycenaceae; genus Glaucomycena; species Glaucomycena venus. The sequence continues at coordinate 10,675,862 of JACAZI010000003.1, forward strand.
GTCGTTTCCCGTCACCGCCTTTCCCCCTTGCTCCTTTGATCTTACCACCTGTGTCTCACGCGGAATCCTCTTGACTGTTGGATATTGATTTAACCATTTGAGCATTGGATTCTCCAAGGCATGCTTCGCGCAAGGTTCTGCAACGTCTGGATCGGCTGGAGCTGGTGAACATTGGCTAACAGTTTATACCTCTGAGTCTCGGCACATCCTACGTATCACGGCGTGCAATACCGAAATTATGCAAGATTGTTTCCACCCAGGTATTTCCCATTTGTATTGCCCCCATTCATTCGGTCCTCTGCGACCAAAGGCTATTCCATTCACTCTGCTGGCGCTGTTGAATTCATCCCCTTTTGTCTGCGCTTCCGACTCATTGTGATCTTCTTGACCGGGTGCTCGCTCCGCGGATAACCCCATCGGCCTAGCCACAATTCGTTCTTGGCACAGAATTCTCTTGATCGACGCCGGCCAGCGAGCTTAACTCATGTTTGTGCCTCTCATTTCCTGTTCAGATTCCGACATTAGTTTGCCAGTCTCAGTCTCACGGTTCGCCACTCGGAAATTTGTGTGTTCTGACTATTTGCTTTTCACCACCAACTTATTATCAGAGACTGGGTACTGGGCCACCTTAGCATTTTTTCGCCCCGAGCCCATATGCACAGTCGAGTATGTACAGATATATGAGCTTTCAAATGAGGGTATGCATCCTAAGAGCGAATGGATTATTTTTCCCCGAATTTATATCACGATTTGAGGGCTTGCTAAATTTTCTTTCCGGCGGTGTCTGAAAAAGGCAAAAAATGGGCTAGTGGGCCACCCGCTCAATCCCTCCGTTGACATTGGTACTGTTCACCGAATCGCTTTCCAAATTATATAAGAGATATAATTACAATGTTTCATACACATTAACCGTACATCTGAGGAATATTAGGGCTGTAATGAATTCCCTTTCCAGCCAAGAAAAGGGGTGAAATGGCGCTCTGAACTGAATCACGTACCCTACAAAGCAAAAAGCGCGTCAACAGCCAGAATAAAGGCCCAGATAGGTGAATAGGATGTATTGGAATATGATTGGTTCCAAAAAATGTTACCCACATGCCTATAACCCCTTGAACAAAATCCATTTTTACGCCCAGCTCAAATTTGCCGGTTTTAAGTAGTTGCCCGCCGGGACAGCGAAGCCGGACAGTTAAAAGTCCAACTACCAGGGAGAAGACACAGATGATGGTTTGGAATACAGAAACCAAATCCTAGGTCCGTGGCAAACACGGGTGGTTCGCTATGCAGGTGGCTGAATTGTGCCACTCAGGGTCAGGCTGAGGTCTTCTTCAAGGATTGTGGAGGAGTTATAGAACCATTTTTTAGGATGAGGCCATCTCATGTTGTCTCTACGAACGAGGGGAAGAGAACGAGCCCAAAACTATGCAAATCGACGGGGAATTGGTGGAGAAACAAGCGGGAAACGAGCGCCAAGGCTGCTCGGAGATAAGAAATGATGTTCACACACCGGCATCTTGATCCAAAACGTCCCACAGTATTTGATCGCCGCGTCGACACACCTCCAAACTTGACATACGGCATCCTCAGAGGTCGTATTCCATCCCACAGGGACTAAGTCGCCGGATTCCCCATCGAAACACCTGATATTATCCAAGTGGCCCACTACCTAGTTCGGCCCACTAGGCAGTCGCATATAATACCACTCACAGACATCAATATCAATTTCTGATGTTTTAGTGTAAATTACCAGGTTTTTTGCCACAAATCCTCCAAGACTCGGGTGTTGATTCTGCGTTGCATGAAAGCACTCTTAATATTCAACTAATTCTCTATGTCTATCACGACAATATATTCCTTCCTTGAAACGTTGTATTTCTTAGATGTGATTCATTTTTTTGTCCAATCTCGGTTTGCCGGAGCGGAGCGGAGGCCTGTCTTGTAGTTATTTATCGTTTACAGCCGTTTGCAAAAGTAAGGACACTATTCTAAAAATAGTGTAAAGAAAGCAATTTGAACAGCCCAGATTTCCTTGCTCAGTTCTCACTCATTTCTCAACGGATTTTCTCGAATATAGATGCGTTCGAAAGCGGCGAAGCGGCGCTTCCAGACCGTACCCTACTCGCTGGGTAAATTACCTAATTTGTATGTCCTATAATTCCGGCTGCCTGATTTGAACCAGACGCGGCAACGGCCATATCTTTGCCATCTATGGACGGATTTGCATGGTTCTTGGTGGGTCCCAAAGCTAGGATTGAGGTAAAGCTCTAGAATATGATACCTTTTGGTTTGACCTCAAGGCAACCTACCAGAAATGGGTATTCAGTACAGATCTCCATCTTACAGGTGAGAATCATGCGTGTTTCATTTTAAGCATGCACACAATTGATTGCCTCTATTCTAGCTTTCAGAACCATCTGAATTTATGCAAATCGGTTGACAGATGGTGAAGATATGGCTGTTCCCGCGTCTAGTTCAAATCAGGCAGCTGGAATTATAGGACATACAAGTTAGGTAATTTACCCAGTGAGTAGGGTACGGTCTGGAAGCGCCGCTTCGCCGCTTTCGAACGCATCTATATTCGAGAAAATCCGTTGAGAAATGAGTGAGAACCGAGCAAGGAAATCCGGGCTGTTCAAATTGCTTTCATTAAAGTATTTTTAGAATAGTGTCATTACTTTTGCAAACGGCTGTAATTGCTATTACTGATCATTTATCAGACAATACTTACGTTACCATCACGTCCGTCTGAGTATAGTGTTCCCGTTCATTGCTTACTGTCCAATGAAACTGTTATTCATCCTGTGACTATTTTATCTGTTCACGCCGTCCGTGCATCCAGTTCAGCCACAACGAATCTAACTGTCATGAGTCTGGTTATGCAAGACTCTCCTTGCTCCGATCCTGGTGATGGCCTAAACTTTATTACCATGTATACACTTAACAAGAGTTACAACTTGTGGGGGTTCACGGGCCACAAGCTCCCGTCCCGAGAGGTACCATGGCTTTTGCATGCAGCGACATTGCGCAGCTCGTCAATCAGTTCCGGTACTGGAGCTTACCTCGCCTGGGATGAAAGGAATTGATATGCAGAGAGCGTGTAATGGACACGCCTCCTATCATGCGTGTAGGCGTCGCCATTATTGATGGTGTTCCCAGCTCTCATTATCTCGTGATCGCGACTGGTCACGAAACCAATGCGTCGGGTTCGTTTCTGCGGATCTTTTGGCAGATCTCACGTAATAGCATCGTATCTGACAACCCTAAGGCAATGTTAGGGAGTCGAATAAGACGGTAATAACCGGATAATTCTTTTTGGAAACCCTGATTCCAGCGGAAACCCCTCCTTTTTGAGAAACCCCTTGAAATGTCTAATTGGAAGCCCTCGGCTGCCAACCTCGGTCATCACTAATTTCATCAACGGAGTTTCAACCCCAGATCAACCAAACTGAGCAACCTGCATGACCACCATACTTATATGCATGACGTGTCCCTGAGTGGATTTCACACAAATTTATTGTGAACACATCATGGATCCTCCAATCATCTCACACAAAGGTCGGCTGTGAACCAATTGCCTCACAAATGCCAGAGAAGGTTGACAGAGAGGCGGAGGTGTCTCCAGTGCCTCCCACACTCAAACCAATATAATTTGATCTCTGAGTCTATCAGGTTCAGCTCCCAAAAAGTGGTGGGTCGGAAGGACTCACAAATGTAACCCAAGAAGGACACAACCGAGCCCAGTGTTCGCTCGAGATGTAGATAAAAAATTCCGTATGGCTTTTGTTGAATTGATGGCTGTGGTTGAACTTGACTACCTCCTCTTGACCGATTTTAAACTAAAAACTACTTGAAGACTGTGTAAGAAGCTGTGTGATAGAACTTAGTCCTTAGCACACTCGTCATCAGCGGATTTCCTTTTATGGGTTCTTGCTTACTGTGATGGTGACGAGTCACACGGTTCAACTCGAAAGATATCATAGGGAAAGGTTGGTTGTGGTATAAAGACATTTATTCTGATTCATCTATTGCCAGATAGCAGCACCATATCACTCAAATGTGTCCTGCTGAAACTGTGGCTTCAGCTCGTGCTCAGCTCAGATCGCACTCGGTTTCGTAGCAAGTTGCTTTCAAACCTCACCGATATTATCACATGTCAAGAGAGTCGTGCAAATCTGAGCAGCCATTCACGAGTTATTGTGGTGGCAAATTGTGTGGGAATATACGGTCATCCATTGATCTCGTCATGCCGACGCTGCCAATGTTATGCCGGCGGCCGGCAAGAAACCCTCGGAAACCGGGTTTCCAAATAGAACATTTTTTGAAAGAGGGGTTGCCGCTGGAATCAGGGTTTCCAAATAGAATTATCCGTAATAACCTGAGACAGAAATAGGGATTTTTGACCCAACAACAGGTCCGGGTCCACGGTACCAGGGATGCCCGGAGGGCCATATGAATGGTACAGTAGCACAATTCTTTACAAGAACGCCAGCCGGAGCGAAGCGACGGCACATCTTGTTGCTGTAAACACGCTGTAAACACATGCGGTGTTTAGGTGTGATTGGTTTGTCAGCGCACGTGGCACCACAGCCCTCTCTTCCCAGTGGCACAATCCTCACGACGTACTTCTCGCATCGAACGGCCAGCAACAAGAACGAGCCCCTCATGAGCTACATTTGTGCTAAAAGTCCGCAGCTTTTAGGGCGGCAAATCACCACCCTTCTGTGCGCTCGAGCGCGATATGATGGCGATTCTGAAAGAGAGACTGGGGCGTTCGAGGCAAGAGAAGAGTCTCACCACCCGCGACCCGAGGGTCCCAGAAACAGTTCGATACCGGTAGACCAGGCCCCGCTCTCTCCAAAGCCACTCCAGACCATCAATATTCCACAGGCGGACTTCCAGTACAGTATGGCGTCGCGCGGGGACATCGGAGCCGAGTTGCGAGCATCCGTTGAGAGCTCCATTCTTCAGATCTGCCTGCCCAAAAACAGCGAGAGCACGGTTCCGATGGTGGATGTGGAGATGTTGTCGAGGCACTCGGAGCAAGGCATGTAACATATTCCTCTGGTATAGCGTCGCTGACAAGTATTACAGCCGAGTTCCAAGGGTCCATTGAGACCTCTGTCCCTCAGATCCTTGACTTGCTCGAGAAGAGCGACAGCGATGTTCGCGAAGCGGGTGCGAAGACGTTGTTAATGCTCTTAGAGCAAGGCATGTAATCTGGCTAGTCCCGCATGGTGTCGCTGACGAGCATTACAGCCGAGTTACAAGGGCCCGTTGAGACCTTCATCCCTCAAATCGTTAACCTACTCGAGGACAGCAACAGCGATGTTCGTGAGGCGGGTGTGGAGATGATGTCGAAGCTCTCGGAGCAAGGCATGTAAACCGTCCGGTCCGGTATAGTGTCGTTAACGAGCATTGCAGCTGAGTTCCGAGGGTCCATTGGGACCTCGATCCCCAAAATCAGTGCCCTCCTCCAGCACAATGACTGTTTTGTTCGTATGGCGGCTGCGGAGGTGGTATCAAAGCTCTCGGAGAAAGGTCTGTAGCATATCTGTTCTGGTCTGGCGTCATTAACAAGCACCGCAGCCGAGTTTCGAGGGTCCATTGGGACCTCCATCTTTCATATTGTTAACCTACTCGAGGACAGCGACAACGATGTTTGTGAGGCGGGTGTGGAAGTGTTGTTGAATCTCTCGGAGCAAGGCATGTAACCCATCTGTTCGGGTATGGTGTCGTCTGGCATCATTAACAAGCATTGCAGCCGAGTTCCATGGGTCCATTGGGACCTTCATCCCTCAGATCGTTGACCTACTCGAGGACAGCGACAGCGATGCTCGTGAGGCGGGTGTGAGAGTGTTGTGGAATCTCTCGAAGCAAGGCATGTAACCCATCTGTTCAGGTATGGTGTCGTCTGGCGTCATTGACAAGCATTGCAGCCGAATTCCATGGGTTCATTGGGACCTTCATCCCTCAGATCGTTGGCCTACTCGAAGACAGCGACAGCGATGCTCGTGAGGCAGGGCTGGAGATCTTGTTGAATGTCTCTGCACAAGGTATGTAGCATATCTGGTTCGGTCTGGTGTCATTAACGAGCATTGCAGCCGAGTTCCGAGCGTCGATTGGGACCTTCATCCCTCAAATCGTTAATTTACTTGAGGACAATAGCAGCGATGTTAATGAGGCAGCTGTAGAGATGTTGTTGACGCTCTCGGAAGAAGGCATGTAACCTATCGGATTGGGTATGGCATCGTTAACAATTACTGCAGCTGAGTTCCGAGGGCCCATTGGGGCATACATCCCTCAGATTATCGCCCTACTCGAGGACAGCGACAGCTTTGTTTGTATGGCGAGTGCAGAAGTGCTGTTGGAGCTCTCGGAGCAAGGTATGTAACATATCCATCTGGTATGCTGTCATTAACGATCGTTGCAGCCGAGTTCCGAAGGTTCATTGGGACTTCCATCCCTCAGATCATCGCCCTACTCGAGAACAGCGACAGTGATGTTTGTGTGGTGGGAGTGGAGGTGCTGTCAAAGCTTTCAGAGCAAGGTATGTAACATATCTCGTCAGGTATGCTGTCATTAACGATCATTTCAGCCGAGTTCCGAGGGTCCATTGGGGCTTCCATTCCTCAGATCATCGCCCTACTTGGAGAAAGCAACAATAATGTTTGTATGGCGGCTGCGGAGGTGGTACTGAAGCTCTCGGAGCAAGGTCTATAACATATCTCTTTCAGTCTGGCGTCATTAACGAGCATTGTAGTCGAATTCCAAGGGTTCATTGGGACTTCCATCCCTCAGATCATCGCCCTACTCGAGGACAGCGACAGCGATGTTCGTATGGCGGCTGCGAAGGTGGTATCAAAGCTCTCGGAGCAAGGTCTGTAGCATATCTGTTCCGGTCTGGCGTCATTAACAAGCATCGCAGCCGAGTTTCGAGGGTCCATTGGGACCTCCATCTTTCATATTGTTAACCTACTCGAGGACAGCGACAACGATGTTCGTGAGGCGGGTGTGGAAGTGTTGTTGAATCTCTCGGAGCAAGGCATGTAACCCATCTGTTCGGGTATGGTGTCGTCTGGCATCATTAACAAGCATTGCAGCCGAGTTCCATGGGTCCATTGGGACCTTCATCCCTCAGATCGTTGACCTACTCGAGGACAGCGACAGCGATGCTCGTGAGGCGGGTGTGAGAGTGTTGTGGAATCTCTCGAAGCAAGGCATGTAACCCATCTGTTCGGGTATGGTGTCGTCTGGCGTCATTGACAAGCATTGCAGCCGAATTCCATGGGTTCATTGGGACCTTCATCCCTCAGATCGTTGACCTACTCGAAGACAGCGACAGCGATGCTCGTGAGGCAGGTCTGGAGATCTTGTTGAATGTCTCTGCGCAAGGTATGTAGCATATCTGGTTCGGTCTGGTGTCATTAACGAGCATTGCAGCCGAGTTCCGAGTGTCGATTGGGACCTTCATCCCTCAAATCGTTAATGTACTTGAGGACAATGACAGCGATGTTCATGAGGCAGCTGTAGAGATGTTGTTGACGCTCTCGGAAGAAGGCATGTAACCTATCGGATTGGGTATGGCATCGTTAACAATTACTGCAGCTGAGTTCCGAGGGCCCATTGGGGCACACATCCCTCAGATTATCGCCCTACTCGAGGACAGCGACAGCTTTGTTTGTATGGCGAGTGCAGAAGTGCTGTTGGAGCTCTCGGAGCAAGGTATGTAACATATCCATCTGGTATGCTGTCATTAACGATCGTTGCAGCCGAGTTCCGAAGGTTCATTGGGACTTCCATCCCTCAGATCATCGCCCTACTCGAGAACAGCGACAGTGATGTTTGTGTGGTGGGAGTGGAGGTGCTGTCAAAGCTTTCAGAGCAAGGTATGTAACATATCTTGTCAGGTATGCTGTCAATAACGATCATTTCAGCCGAGTTCCGAGGGTCCATTGGGGCTTCCATTCCTCAGATCATCGCCCTACTTGGAGAAAGCAACAATGATGTTTGTATGGTGGCTGCGGAGGTGGTACTGAAGCTCTCGGAGCAAGGTCTATAACATATCTCGTTCGGTCTGGCGTCATTAACGAGGATTGTAGTCGAATTCCAAGGGTTCATTGGGACTTCCATCCCTCAGATCATCGCCCTACTCGAGGACAGCGACAGCGATGTTCGTGAGGTGGGTGTGGAAGTGTTATTGAGGCTCTCAGAGCAAGGCATGTAACCCATCTGTTCCGGTATGGTGTCGTTAACAAGCATAGCAGCTGAGTCCCGAGGGCCAGTTGAGACCTCCATTCCCAATATCATTGCCCTCCTCCAGCACAATGACTGCTTTGTTCGTATGGAGGCTGTGGAGGTGGTGTCGAAGCTCTCGGAGCAACGTCTGTAACATATCTGTTCTGGTCTGGCATCATTAACAAGCATTGCAGCCGAGTTTCGAGGGTCCATTGGGCCCTCCATCTTTCATATTGTTAACCTATTCGAGGACAGCGACAGCGATGTTCGTGAGGCGGGTGTGGAAGTGTTGTTGAATCTCTCGGAGCAAGGCATATAACCCATCTCTTCCGGTATGGTGTCGTTAACGACCATTGCAGCTGAGCTCCAAGGGTCCATTGGGACGTCGATTCCCAAAATCATCGCTCTGCTCAAGAACAAGGACTACTCTGTTCGTAGGAAGGTTGCAGAGGTGGTGTCGAAGCTCTCGGAGCGAGGTCTGTAAACATATCTGTTCCGATCTGGCGTCATTAACAGGCATGGCAGCCGAGTTCCGAGGGTCCATTGAGAACTCCATCCCTCATATTGTTAACCTACTCGAGGACAGCGACAGCGATGTTTGTGAGGCTGGTGTGGGGATGTTGCTGCAGCTCTCGGACCAAGGCATGTCACCTATCTGGCCCAGTATGGTGTCATTAACAAGCATTGCAGCTGAGTTCCGTGGGTTCATTGGGTCCACCATTCCTCATATCACAGACCTCCTCCAGAACAACAACTGGTACACTCGTGCAGTGGGGGCAAAGGCGCTGTCAAAGCTCTCAGAGCAAGGTATGTAACTTATCTCACCGGGTAGGGGGCCGTTAACGAGCATTGCAGCCGAGTTCCGAGGGTCCATTGTGACCTCCATCCCTAAGATCATTCCCCTACTCGGGCACTGCTACAGCTCTGTTTCTATGGTGGGTGTGCAGGCACTGTCAAAGCTCTCGGAGCAAGGCATGTAATATATCCCGTCCAATGTGGCGTCGCTGATGAGCATTGCAGCGGAGCTTCGACAGTTTATTGGGACTGCCATCCCTCAGATCGTCGACCTCCTCCAGCACAATGACTGGTACGCTCGTGCGGCGGGTGCAAAGGCGCTGTCGAAGCTCTTAGAGCAAGGTATGTAACATATCTCTCCCGGTATGGCAAGGCTGACGAGCATTTCAGCCGAGTTCCAAAGGTCCATTGGGACCTCCGTTCTGCAGGTTGTTGACCTGCTTAAGGACAGCAACTACCATGATAACACTGTGGTAATTCAAAACATCCAATCAGATTTCAAGTACCGGGTGTGGTTCACCTGGCACCTGATGGAAATGCTTATTCTTGGAACAGCTGAAGCTTCAACTCGGAACCAAGAGGAGTTCTGGGTGGCCGCGGTGTCCAGAACGGATCCGAATGGAGACTTGTGGTTCTGGGAGAATGAAGATGAAGAATACATCAAAGTATTCACGGAGAACCACCTCTCACTGGTAACTCTCGAAATGCCTATGGTAGACTGGGCTAAAGCCTGTCGGGCCCTTGATGCACGCCAACCTGAATCTCAGTTGACAGCCAGCTCATTGTCTCACCTTACTCCTCCCATTCGGCTTTCGTTCATTGCATGGCTGATTGCTGCGGAACGAGGCCGAATGTACCTACAAGATATTATTTCCTACTGGGGGATCTCCCTCGCCCACTCCACTACCGACTTCACGGTAGAAAGATGCAATATTTGTGGAGTTTCACAGCTCTTGAAAGGCTGGATGGAGACCATGTTAGAGGTTTACTCACTGGATGATCTACGGTTGTTCCCATGGCATGCTCAATGTGACTGCTACGAGAGGTGAGTCTAGCAACAGTGACTCCACTTCATCAATCTCACTGCTGTCTATTAGCCAACTGGTTGCCATTGAAAATTCAGGACGTCGGCCGACTCGAATACATCTGGGAAGAGATTCAGCAGTACTTCGTGTGGTTTTCGAGCTCATCATCCCCCCTTGGCCTCTCATCCTTTGGGTAACTTTCCGCATAGTGGCGGCAGAGCGAATAGATCCTTTGGAGGCATTTTTGGTCATCCTTCATGGCCCTGATCACGATCTCTTTACTTGGGACTATGGTGATAATTTGGACCTCTATCGGGCCCTCAGAAGGGACAATCAAGTTGGGTTATATCCTCAGGATTGGAATCGATACATGGTCGAAATTGATTTTACAACCTGGCGGCAAATCAGCAATTTGACCTCGACTGTGCGTCGACCCCGACTTCAGCCTGACAACCTGAGGATTCGTCTTGCCGCTGTATCTCTCATATTTTCTTCCACAATGGGTGTTCCTCGCGATATTCAAGTGCTACTCGATATCAGCCTCGATCAATTTCCTTTCAACACCATAGCCCAAGTTGCGAACAAAAACTACAAACAACAGTCAACCCCTGTCAACTTCGAGTCGACAGAATTCTGGGCTACTCAAAACCTGAACAACTGGTTATCTGCACACAGTGAAAACCTTTGCCATTCCGTCTGGGAAACTTCCCACCACATGACCACTTTGACGAGGGTTCAATCTATGTACCTCGTTATGACTGTGCTCCCCCGAGGTCTGTACATCCCTTGCGCCTACCAATTTGCAACGACTCACTTTCAGAATGTCTAGAACCTTTTGCCCATGTATACATTTTCTCTCGCGCTGCAACAACATTCCAACCACCGTGATATGTATGTTGTTGTGAGCTTCATCATGTGTATATTTATATTCACAGCTTATCAAAAAGGTTCAGTGAACTCTTGGATTTTAGAGCATCACTACCACACGGCAGATTCCTGGAATCTCTCAAACGTTATCGCTTGCATCTGGATACTCTGTTCACCTTGCTGAAGGACTGTCAACGGTCTGTGAAGGTGCTTAAAAACTTCCCCTGCCTTTGCTTGTTGTTGCTTATTCATTCATTTTTTCCAGAGTTCTAGAATGGCCCACACGTTTTCAACGGATGTACACAAGCACATGAGCTTGAGCACTTCCATCGGTGTTGCAGGACTGGTTCTTTTCCTGCAAGACCCAAGGTCATACGCAGAGTTTTTGGCACATCGCGGCACGGATGCGCAGGCCCTCCTGGATCTCTTACAAGATGTAAGCCCTCGCTTACTGTGTAAATTCATTTTACTCGAGCAATCACCAGTTTCTAGATCTCGACTCCTTTTCGGTCGTTAAACCGTTGATATGCAAGGCTCTATGGCGTCTTTCTCGTGTATCGGGCCTTCATCCTCATTGTTTTGCCATTACTGGGTTGCAGAAAATTGGTCAACAAGTGGGGGGTGGAGGGTTTGGAGATATCTGGAAAGGCTTGGTCCGCGGACAAAGTGTCTGTGTTAAAATCATGCGTTTATTCCAAAACGACGACATTCAGGCTGTGCTCAAGGTTCGTTCTCCACGCTGCCACACCAAGACGTTTGCGGTTTGACATCTATGCAGGAATTTGGTCGAGAAGCCCTCATTTGGCGCCAGCTTTGTCACCCGAACTTGCTTCCCTTCTTCGGTCTGTACTATCTGGACAATAGGCTGTGTTTGGTTTCGCCATGGATGCAGAATGGCAACATCATGGAATTTCTAAAAAGAGAACCAGCGAACACAGATCGTCTCTCACTCGTGAGTACAGTTATTCCTCGTAATTTCCTGCGGTTGAAGTATCATATAAATAGATATTGGATGTGGCCTGTGGGCTCGAATATCTCCACGAACAAAAAGTAGTGCACGGAGATTTAAAGGCGGTGTGTAATAAACGTGTTTTTAGAAAGCCATCTTTGCCTGATCAAATGCATAGATCAATATCCTTGTAACGCCATCGGAGCGGGCCTGTATTGCTGATTTCGGGCTGTCTTCCGTCGAAAATTCCATGACCTTGCAATTCCACCATTCAACCGCATCTACAGGACGCGGAGGGACACCACGCTATCACGCCCCTGAATTAATTCAAGGACAGAAACCTCACTACGGCTCGGATGTTTACGCCTTCGCTTGTGTTTGCTATGAGGTACGCCTGGTTGTAGATCCTTTTGCTTACTAATGCAATTTTTCCTCTGGAGATATTGACGGGACAGCGTTTGTTTCACGATTTGAATGACATGGCGGCCGTGTTACACATTTTGCAGGGGAATCGCCCTCTCCGTCCAATGTCGTGCTCTGAAAGTCTTTGGGAGCTACTTCAAACCTGCTGGGTTGTGAACACAGAGATGCGTCCAACAGCTCACCAGATTGTCGAGCGGCTAGGAGGGTCTTCGATTCGAGTGACAACGACCTCATCCACGACGGACTGGGACGATAAATTCACGTCCAAATTTCGCCGCTCGCTGCAAACCCAACCTTTAGTGCCGTCAGTAGCCCAGATTGAACGGATGCTTTTCGGCGATGGTTAGTTCAAACTCACAGGTCCTTCCCTTTATTCTGACTGTTTGATGCAGAGTTTGCCGAAGGTAGAATCTATTCAACCAAGGAAAAGAACATCTACTGAGGTCAAACGCAGCGTGCAAACAGTGTTTCCCAGATCAAGAATCCTCGGCAACCGGTAACAAGAAAGGTGCCGGGGAGTATCCTATCGACGTCGTAACTAGCTTATCCTCCAACAGGGATCTCGGAACTGGGACGGCAGCCCAAGCGGCCGTATGAAGAGGAGACATCGGAGTTTAATCTGGAGGACGATGCGTATGCAGGACAACCAGGAGCCAAAAGATCGAAATCAACACATGGAATCGCCAATGTGTAGGATTTCATAAGGCTTAGGCTCCGCCTAGAGAGAAGGCCTCTGAGGACGAGGGTGTTGATTTAATGATTTTATCGTGTTACAAGATATGTCGTCGCTTCGCTTCGGGCGCGGGTATTCTAAGATCCCGGGAAGGTGACCTTCATTCATGGATTACTGTTGAGTACACACATCCGACGTGAATTTAATTGAATTTTCGGAAAGCCGTGTTGCACGTAACGGGGCGTCCCAAATGTTGCATGCAGTGTCCGGACGGGAAAGCTTGGTGAGGTAGTTGGTGGGGGAGCCATTCATTCAATACATATTCACATGGTCCTCCGGGCACCCCTGGTACCGTGGATCCGGATCCTGGGTAGGTTTACGGTCCACTGATTTTTAATCTTTCCTCTCACTTTCTTTCCGTCTCCTATCCTGTTCCTTTTTCAACCAGATGCCAATGTTTGGAACCATAAGAATCCACCAGATCCTAGGGGAGCGATACATCGCTCCTTCTGGCTGAGGCGAAAATCCGATTGATCAAAGATTCTAATCAGAATGCTCACGATATATCGCTTTAGAACGCTTACCTTTTCTGGTCGGACAGCGTGCAACCTACTGCACACGTCGAGCTCGAGCTTGTTGTCGTTGTGATCCAAATATCCGCATTTGGGACACAGCGATCAAACGCTCTCGACGCCGTCTCTTAACATGAGGACAAAATGCCCAGACTACCATGTAAAGACAAATCGTGAAGATTTGTGAAGACCTGCCAAGACCGGTGAGGATGTGAAGACCTGATTTGTGAAGATATGAAACTTGGAAGAGTTTGCTTTGTGAAGACATCTCATGGCATGAAGATTTGTGAAGACATGTTGTTGTATTAGTCTGTGAAGACACTGAATTATTCTGACATGGCATGGAAAGACATGATTCTGTGTGAAGACACGACATAAAACAGATGCTCAAGCTAGGGTATACTCATGGGCATAGGATAATTTTGTAGGGTACTTCTAACAGATAATAAACGAGAACCCGATCTGAGGATGGAATACACTAGGTCAGATCTAGCCCCCTGAATTTTTTCAGGTTTTTGTTTCAAATATAAAAGTATCTGAAACTGCCGGCTCCGGTCGAGTATTTTGCGATTTCCGCTCTGGAAAGTGATGCAATCAAAAGATTTTCTAAATAAAAGGCAATCGCAAACATCACATCTTCCTCCCTTAATTTTTCACTGTTTGTTGTGGACTTCTTTCATCTCGGGCATCTCGGAAGGCCAAAAAGCACTGCCACAGGTTCGGAATGTCAGAAAGGACAGCCACATCCGGGATTCAGAGCTCTGAATCCAGTCCCAGATTCATAGAGTGGAAATGGTCAGTTGTGGTTTCATGCTACCGCGGATTGGATGCAGGCACGCTCCCATGGCATCAAGGAGCCTGCATCGCTCCCTTTCAGAGACCTGGGGGTGCCGTGACTCGTTACGGAGACCTGGGCGTACGCGGGTGATGGCAACGCCAGGATATCATGCGCATGATTCCCTGACGCTACTTAACTACTGGCTGTGCAGACAAGCTTCGATACCCGCCGTGCCTTTGAGGTGATAATTTTTCCATTTGGGGCATCACGATTTCCATTTGGGGCATGCCTTCCACCACGACAATTGTGCTTCCCACAATACTTGCAACTGTGAGCAGGCAGGTCACGAGCCTACATACCCTTAACCAAAAAAACTTTTACAATTTTTTTTTTCTAATTCTATTTCATAATATATCCATCCAATCAAAGTTACAACAGTGCGTGCTATGCTAGGTGTACAGTCTTGGTGTGTAGGTTCAGAAAGTGTAAGTTAGGTTTTAAAAGCGGCGTCATTGGCCTTTACGTTGTAGTCGCCTGCCTGGTTTTCAGGCTCCACCTCGTCGACCGGGCATACCGATGAGTCACCTTCTACGCGTACGAAAGTCTCCATCTATTAAAAAATGGTTGAGGAAACATTTTTCGGTAGTACTGAGATGTGACGGAGAGCTGGCGGCTAGAAGCCGTCGGCTAGTTCCGGCATACGGTTGGTTCGGTTCGAATAAGGCGGTAAGTCGGTTCGGACCAGAGGTAAGTGGCGTAACAGTAAGATTCACCAAAGAATTAGCTACGACAAGTATAGGCTTTTATAGTAGAATAGTCAGGGGTCATGTAATAGGTACAGTAATGGAATGGAGTATGAGAGGAGAAATGTAAGGAGACTAAGACAACGGATAGTCGGATAAATGTATAGATAATAGAGTCGAGTAAGGAGTACGAGAGGAACAAGGGAAAAAGAATTAGGCGCGGGGCGCACCGTTACATCCGCCCTCCAGGCCGACGAGTGGCGGCGGCGGCCTAGGCAGTGTCCATCGAGTTCCCATCAGCCGCCTTCTTTCCCTCACCACTCCTCTGCTTCTTCTGCTTCTTTGCGGCGGTGGCGGCGGCGTCCTTGAGCGCCTTACGTTTCTTAGCAAACGCCGCCTTCGCCTCCACCGAGTGCACATCCGGGACAGTGTCCTGGTGAGCCCGTTTCCCCTGGCGCTCCTTCCAGTACTTGGTCTGGCGGTGGAGCTCCTGGGAAGCGAGGCGCTCGGCGTTGTCGTAGTAACGCTGGGAGACTGCGACCTCGTCCCTGCCCAGGAGACGGTCGGTGGTTTCGTGATCGCCCACGCAGAACGAGTCGGGGTCGGCCAGGGTCATCTTGTCGTCCCAGACAATGAGCCCATCCTCCAAATAGGCCCACCCGTACCCCGAGTCGTCGTGCTCATTCATCGTCTTTGCAAAGAGAAGATAGAAGGCAGGAGCGAGGTCAGGGACGGTCTCGCCAGTACACAAGGCGATGTTGTAGTCGGCGAACAGGCGAATAGTGCGGGCGTCAAGGATGACGGAATCGAGGCCCGGAAGTTCGAGATGGAAGTAGCGCTTGCTCATCCGAGTTAGAGCAGAGTGAACTTTATTGAACGCCCTGAAGCGGTCAGAGAGCGGCGTCGAGTCCAGCGATGCGGGGGCAGTGGCGCTGAAGATGTCGGAATCGGTGGTCATGGTTGGCGAGGAAGTAGTGGTGGTGGTGGATGTGGTTGGCGAGGAAGTGGATGGCGGTGGGGAAGATGTTGAGAATTCAGCCAGCGATTCACCCTCTTTATATGCCCAGAAGTGAGACATTAGGGAGCCGACAAACATTTCACCATCCTGAACAGGAGGCTTCCCAGATCCGTGAGGCAGTTCTTTCACATCCGAGACACCCACCGCTTCCAGGTACTCAGACATGGCCTGGAGCTTCTTCGCTTGATCATAAGGCATCCAACTTTTATCTCCCGACTTCCAGAGGATTTCGAACAGCGCAGTAGAGCGACGGCCGTAGTGGTTGATAATCTTGTCCACTGCCCACTCATTTGTTTCGTCATCCAGAGAAATTCCCAGTTGACACTCAAGACGTCCAGGGAATCGCCGATCGTCATTCGGAACATGGATCCTGAGTAAGGAGGAGTGAAACACATCGTGTACTCCCCTCTGCTTCATATTGGCGGGTAAGTCCAATTGAAACGAGCCATTTCCAAAATCCTGAGTAATGGAATAAGGTCCAATGAACTTCGGAATAAGTTTGCGTGCAAGGCCTTTCTTGAACTTGATGTTCTTGGAGGAGAGGTAGACCAAGTCTCCTTCCTCAAAGGGTGCGGCCTGACGCTTGCGATTGGCGGATCGAGTCTGTTTGACTCGGGCGGCAATCATACTGTCATGGGCAGCCATGATCGCGAGACGGCGTTGCAGTGCAAAATTTGCGACACCCGGGTACTCGCGGGTACGATCGGAATTCCAGAGGAGCGAGCGGGGCATGCGGCCAGTGTTCAGAAAGAAAGGAGAATACCCAGTCGTCTCAGAACGAGCAGAATTCATCGCAAATTCAATTGCTGGGAGCTTCGACACCCAGTCCTTCTGCTTCGGGCCGATGCACTGGCGTAACATCTGAGTTACCGTGCGGTTCGCGCGCTCCGTACCCCCATCTGACTCGGGGTGATACGCGCTCGACATCTTGAGTTTGATTCCAATTAGCTCATGGAGGCGCTTCCAGAATACACTTGTGAACAGAGAATCACGGTCGCTCACGATAGACTTAGGTAGCCCATGTAATTTGTAGATATGTTCAAACATCAACTCAGCCATTTGTCGAGCAGTATAATTGATGCGAGCTGGGATCAGATGCACCATTCCGATGAGCAGGTCAATTACGACAACCAGGGAATTGAAAACACCATCTCTGTTCTTCGATTCAGGCAGAGGGCCGACAGAATCCCAAGGTTCCAGAGGCGGATTCAGTGAGTGAAGAAAGCCGTAAGGCTTTTGATTGCTCGGCTTGCTGCGTTTGCAAGTAGAGCATGACTCACAGAAACTGCGAGTGTCTTCAACCATCTCTTTCCACCAGAAGTGGTCGCGCAGGTAGTCCAAGGTTTTCCGGAGACCAAGGTGGGCCAGGATCGAGTGAGCTTCCGAGATGACTATCTCGCGAATGTTTCTACCGCGGTAGGTTAGCTTTGGCACACAGAGAACACGATGATCCGAGTTCTTCAGGTAGATAAGACCCTTTTCGACCTCAAAGTTCCGGAAAGCCTTTGGAGTTTCCAAGATCTGCTTGAAAAATGGATCATCGCCGTAGTTGTCCGTGATGAGCTTCGCCAGATCAAGACCTTGCCAGCCAGAGTTGACAACATTGAGAAGAGACTCATCCAGCTGTTCAATCTCTTGCTCCAGTACAAAGCTTGGAGCATCGTGTGAGTCGGCATGTATGGCCTCGTTGGCAGAGGTGGGATTTGGTTCCGTGGAAGCATCAGAGTCGCTATGATCGACGTGATTGACATCTGATCGCCGTGTGCTGTCACCGGCGTCTTGCTTCTTCCTTCCACCACGAGCTCGCGGCTTGGGCAACTCGGCGAATCTTACCGTCTTGGCTTTTGATCCAGAATTTGGATTTTTTGTTGTACTCCCGCCCTCCTTTGGGGACGGACGGGATTCGGACCCAAACGGTATTGACTCCGTGTCAGCCGCTAATTTCGCTGCGCGCAACATTGACCTTGTCACCCTGTCACTGGATAGTGCCATTGCCTCGAGCCCGGCAAACACAGGCATGGAAATGGAATTAATCTCCAGATCATTGTTGTCAATCACATCGTGATAGGTATATTCCGAGCGTGCACGAACGGTTCCAGGCGCTTCATTGGAGTAGATTCGTGACAAGGCATCTGCCAAGACATTTTCAGTCCCAGGTATGTACTTGATCTCAAAATCAAAGCTTGAGATCTTCTCAACCCAACGAGCCTGTCGGCCTGACAGATTCTTTTGGTTGACAAGGTGAATTAAGCCTTTATGATCTGTTACCCAGATAAAACGGCATCCCTGCAAAATGTCGCGATGGCGCAGCATAGACTCTACCCCGGCGAGCATTTCTATCTCATGTACCGGGTAATTCTGCTGAGCCGAATTCAGCTTCGCCGAGAAGAACGCTGCAACCTTCGCATTTTTCCAATCTTCACCTTGACATACGACACCGGATATTCCCGTGCTGCAACCGTCTGTCACGAGCCAGATTTGAGGTGCGTCTGGTCTATAATCCAGAGGCACACGTCGGTGATCTTTACCCTCACAGATCAGATGTTTAATATCCTCAAAGGCTCGCTGCTGTGTGAATCCCCATCTGTAGGGCACCGAGTCACTTGTCAAATTGTGAAGGATTCCCATCGGTACGTGTACACTAGGCACGTCTGGCGCTAGATAGGTGACTGATCCGAGAAAACCACGAAGCAGATCACGGTTCGTCGGCATTGGCCAATTTAACACGGTATCCACTTTATGGGGATCCATCCGAATGCCCTTATCATCGACAACGCGACCCAGAACACTCAGTTCGCTCTTTAACAGCTGCAACTTGTTGGCACTCAGGTAGAGTTTCTCTCGTGCCAGAATGTCTATCACTTTCTTGACATGTTCAATATGCTCTTTGAGCGTATTTGAATAGATTATTATATCGTCAAGATAAACATCCATGAAACGGCCGATATAATCGCCAAACAAGTAATTCATAAGGGTCTGATAGGTGGCAGGTGCGTTACAGTCTCCCTGTTGCAATACAAGACTGACCATATTGCCGTCTGGTGTGCTTACAGCCGTTCGCGGGACATGTTCCGGTATCACGCGTATTTGTTCATACGCATCTTGTCCATCAATTAAAGACCGAAATTTACACCGTGAGACACGTCGCAGGATCCCCTCCATGTCCGGTAAAGGGGATGTCATTTTCTTGGTGTTTGCATTGCGAGCACGCAGATCTACCACCACGCGCAAACCCGGCGGGTTAGTTTTGACCTTTGGTATCAGAAGCATTGGAGCGGTATTTGACAAGTTGGAAACTTTCCATCGGCCAGCTTTTAGGTAAGTCCGGCGTTTTAAATCCCACTGCTCTCTCAGTGCCTCAGGACAGCGTGAAGGTCTCCAGGGAAGGATCTTATTCTCGTCTATCAACGGTATAGTATGATTAATAGCCCGCAATGGAGGTAATCCAGTCTCTGCAGCCGTCTTGCAGATAGGCTCAGCATACTTCAAGAGTTCTTCACGCGCAGCTTGAAGCGAAGGTTCTTCTAGGCCAATAGCGCCAGAGAACACCTTAGCGGTAGCAATTCCTTCTAGAGGTACGCTATCAGCACTTCCGATGCAAACGCGAGCAGGATTCAGCCCAATGCTCACCTTATGCTGAAACAGCCAAGCAGTACCCAGTATCATGTCGTAACCGCTGAGGTTTGCAACGAAAAAGGTGCGTTCTTCGGCTATATCTTGATAGCTGAACTTGACCTTGGTCGAGTGGTTGATCTTGGAGCGCGATCCCTGGACAGCCAATTGCAAGGTGATGGGTTCTTCTAACTCCTTGCGTCTGAGACGCAACTGATCCGCTAACGACGTGGAAACCAGGTCGCCGAGAGAACCAGAGTCCACGAGAGCTCGCACCGGCTCGCCATTAACTCGAACCACAATAACTAGTGGTCGGGCAACTATACGATCCGGTACACGGGGCATCGATGCGGTACGAGCTATTCCCTTCATACTATTTGCGGGAATCTGGGCTCCTCCACAGAATAGAATAAATTCGCCCTCCGGCTCTTGGATTGGTTCATCAAACAGGTTTCCAAAATAATTGTCACGGTGAGTGTAATTCCAACCATTCCGGCAATTATTCTCGCGGATGATGCACTTTAGCTGGCGTTTTAAGACCCAACCGGCCAGATCTAGATATGGATTCAGCAAAGTTTCCTCGGAAATTTGCTCGTGCAAGTCATGTTCACCCAACGGAATAGTGATGAGATACTCATCTGGCCCTTCTAGGTCATCCGGTTCACGGAGAATCCTACCGACCCAGACACCTCCAAACATTGGTATGTAAAGGGAAATGTCCTTGAAGTATTGTTGTATGGCGTCGGCTAATAACTCCTCAATAGGGAACTTGTGGATTGGTAAAGCCGTCTCGTAATTTATACCCGAGGCAATGGCGCGCATATGTGCATACCAGTCGAGCATATGGAATCGCGGCTCTCGGAGACAATCCAGCGGTAAGGTTTGGACCTCGTCCCCAAATGAGTCTTCAATGACAAAACACTCATTTGTGGCACGCAGGACACGGAAACGGACCCGATCGCGCCGTTCATCAGCCCACGGGATTTGCTCATCCCCGGGGTATGGTTGGAAGAATTCCAACAGTGCCCTGACTGTGTTTCCGAGTACGTCACCTAAACGCCGTGACCGTCTCGTAAACTTATTGTCTGCCCTTAGGGCATGCGCTTCCGATGTGCGCGCCCAAAGTTTGAGGCGATCTTCGAACGTCTCGTTCTCATAGCCAGGCAGCACCAGGTCTGTCAACTCCTCATCAGACTCGCTGTCCGAAGAGTTACTGACTGTATGAAGGCTCGGGAGGCTCGAGGATGTAGAATTACACTCAGAATCTGAGTTGCTAACCGTTCGAAGGCTTGGGACAATATCTACTGAGCCGCATTCTGACTCAGTATCGCTAACCTTCTCCAGAGGAGGCATGGAGTCATTGTCATCACTCAACACCGCCAG
This sequence comes from Mycena venus, assembly GCA_014462655.1. NCBI lineage: Eukaryota > Fungi > Basidiomycota > Agaricomycetes > Agaricales > Mycenaceae > Glaucomycena > Glaucomycena venus. The sequence continues at coordinate 10,696,935 of JACAZI010000003.1, forward strand.
GTTCGATTCAGGCATTTCCAATAGGTTGTATTCATATTCCATGTCAAGCATAGAATGCTCATACCACGCAATTAGGTCAAATGCCGGATCTAGCAAGAGTTGCCTCGGCAGTGTGAAGCATGCAGCAATGACGCGGTCCGAGATAACGAGGTTATTGTCATCCGCACGGACTTCAAATCTATCCGATGGTGCAGAACAATTCATTTCATCCCAGACATTTTGCTCAAGGAGGACCTGAACAGAACCAGCTTGAACATCGCCAATCTCTTCGAGGTAACGTTCCTCCTTCAGCATGTCATCCGGATTAAGGCCTAACTCTTGTGCACGTGTTTGTGCGTACCAAAGGGCAGGCATAAATTCCGGATTGCGGAGTAGTTCCGCCTCGAGGGTGAGTTCATTACCATTGTCATGCTTGTGATCTATTATGATATATTCAGTATCTGAAATAAGGTACATGAAGAATCGTTTCTCCTTGAAGCACTCTTCTGAGGTGCGTGCTTGAAAGTCTCCAGGGTAAGGTTGAGCTGATTGTAACATCAACGCTGCATAGAACGCATACAGATCACCGATGGGCCGTGCTGTATTGCCGAGAGAGCCATCATCAGGTAAGGAGTCGACTCCGTATTCAGAACTTTGTGAAGAGACTAATTCAAAATCATGTTCCGAATAGTTATCAAAATTTTGAAGGGGTTCCCCGCCCTCCTCGACTCCTCCTACAAAGTCGAACTGCATCGCAAATGCTTCTAGCACTTCAGTGCTCTCGCGCAATGCGTCCCTTGAACTGGATGTGTTTGGTATGTGTGCCGCGTGGGCAGAGATGCCAGGTGGTTTACCTTTCTTTTTAGAAGACGCCGTCTGGTTTTTAGGGCAATTCCGAGCCAAATGGCCGGATTCATGGCAGTTGAAGCACAACCCTTTGGCAAGCATCTCATTTCGCTTCTGCGTTGACATCTGCTCACCAGATTTCCCAGGTCTTTCACCCTTCGGGGATACATCAACCGCCGATGTTCGCATGACTTCTTCACGGGGACGCAACGAATTGCCACGACCCCCACGACCACGCCCACGCCCACGGAATCCTCCGCGCGAGGGCTGGCTATGGTTCTGTGAGCGGTTATCATTTGATTTTTGCGACGACTGAGTCAGTCGCTTCGTCGCTCCAGAATCACGGTCTTTGGAAGCAAGTTTCAACAGAATTTCTGCTTCCCCAGCCGCTTTAACAACTTCGTCCCAGGTGGATACTTCGGGATCAAGACCTTTACGGTAAATTTCAGTTTGAACTGCAAAGGTAAAGCTATTAAACAGCTTCACGATTTTCTCTTGGTTATCCTCTAACCCAATCGTGTTATAGATTTCTGACCATTCTGCGACGTGAGCAGCAACCTCTTTTGTACCTTGGAAGCAACGGTTCAGCCGTTTTCTCTGTGTGTTTCGGAAATCCACAGGAAAACAAAACTCAAATAGTTCAATAAAGAACCGCTTCAGCTTCCAAATCTCTTTGTCAGGTACGACTACCTGATTGTAAAAGTCTAGTGCTTTACCATCTAGGTAGTATGAGATGAAGAAGACTTGCTCGTCATCAGGTACTCGACCCATTCGCACGTAAGTTTTTGATTCTCTCGCGAAGCGCTGAATCGCATTCGCATTTGGTTCTCCATTGTAACGTGTGGGAGGGATTGGTTTTAACAGCATTTTCTGCTTACGATCGTGCCCACGTTTGCGTTTTGACGACAAGCGCGGGCTCCTCGCACCATGCCGCGTTGATCCAGACGAGTCAGAATTCGAGGAACTGGAGCTTGTGCCCGAGTCTGAGCTCGAATCGTCCGACGGGTCGGATGGCGGCGGTTTGGATTTTGTAGCGGTTGCTGGTGTGCCACGCAGAGCCTTCTCGAAGAAGTTTTCTGCGGCCAATCTCCCAGGCGTTACAGCTCGTGGGATGGGGTTACCGCGCACCTTGGGCACGCTGGGCGCCGTTTCTTTCTTCAGTGGCGCCCCTTGGACCTGCTGCCTTTTATCAAGCTCGCTGATTTTTCGACTCAACAGAGCATACATTTCATCAAGGGTAAGTCCGGACTTAGAAACACGATCGTTGTTCGCATCGTGCTCCTGGGCAGCAGTGACCATTTCAGGTCCATGTTTTTCAACCTCGGAAAATTGAACCCGAGTCGATTCGGTTGGTTCAACCTTGCCAACTGGCTGGAGAAGGAACGATCTATCCGCAGTAAGTTCTGCAGCCTTCATTCCTTCCACATTGGTTGACTTCGGTTTCTTGGAGCGTTTTTTAGACGCTTTTCCTTTGGGAGTAGACGCCCGTGACGCGGGAAGATCGGCAAAGAAATTGGTAGGAGTAGATAATTCCTCCTGCTTAATTACACGATTAATTTCTGCGTAATTTTCCAGCATTTCACGCTGAGCTCTCAGCTCGTCCTCATCGAAGTTATGGAACGAACTAATGTCTCCCCAGTTACCAGGATCGACTCCCTTCCCTTTAACACGAGAAGGACCTGCACTTGGGGCAGGGCTAAGATAGATGAGGTCATCCTCATCTTCTACTTCCTCGACGGTAGCTTTACGCGATGTCGATGCTGCAGCTGGAAGTTTCACTTTGACTTTCGAGTCGTTATTCTTGGGCTCCTCACCCTTGACACTCTCGGCGTACTTGACACCAGAGCTTTGATTCAGTTCGTCCCCTTTGACGTGATTATTTCCTCGAGCTGACTCAGAAGCCTTGTGTGCAACTCCCGCTCGAAGTTGGGAAGCATAAGCCTCATAACGACGAGCAAGAACCTCGACTTCCGCATGGCTCAACTCGCGCGTGGCCTTGGCGACGGTGGATTCAGACTCCGAAGCACTCGAACCAGAAATGCTATTGGTACGTTTACTTTTATTCGAGATACTACGTTCGCGGTGTGTGCGCGAAGTCTTGCGAGTGACAGGGGTCCACCCCGTTTTCTCATTGTCTTCACCCGGGACTGAGGTGTCTATGAGCACACCAAAGTCCGCGTCGCTCTGGAGCGAGGGCAGCTCAGAGGATGTATCTCCAGCACTTGGGCTGGGCTGTCTCGACACCGAGGTGTCGGATAATCCCGCCGCCGAAGCGGGGGTGGGTCTCGTCGCCGGAATGGCGACGGATCTCATCGACGAATCGATGGCGGGGGCGTCCATCTCCCCGGGCCCAATGGACCCAAACGAAAGGTGGACAGGGCTGTGAAGGGGACTGTAAAGAGGGGGAGGTGCAGGGTACATACCTGCACGAGTGGCGGCACGAGTGTGTCGCGGATTGCTGGGATTATTGTCCATGGCAAGTATTCTTTGGATTTGCGGGGGTGTCGACAGCAAGATGGTAGTCGTGGTTGATCAGACCAAGAAGTAACCAGACAAGCAGCGACGGGTGTATCGATCACTTAAAAAGATGTGACGGAGAGCTGGCGGCTAGAAGTCGTCGGCTAGTTCCGGCACACGGTTGGTTTGGTTCGAATAAGGCGGTAAGTCGGTTCGGACCAGAGGTAAGTGGCGTAACAGTAAGATTCACCTAAGAATTAGCTAAGACAAGTATAGGCTTTTATAGTAGAATAGTCAGGGGTCATGTAATAGGTACAGTAATGGAATGGAGTATGAGAGGAGAAATGTAAGGAGACTAAGACAACGGATAGTCGGATAAATGTATAGATAATAGAGTCGAGTAAGGAGTACGAGAGGAACAAGGGAAAAAGAATTAGGCGCGGGGCGCACCGTTACATGAGATCACCTACCTGGACGTCTACTCCAGAGTATGTCATGATCTTAGTGCCGCCCTGGGTCGACGTGAGCCCGGGGTTTTTTCTGTGGACCCGAAACTGGCCTAAACTCCATCCTGAGGTAGTACTAGTCGGTGTTAGACGCATACACTACTAGCAGAATGTCAGCGGAGCGGCTCACTACTTCTCCGGGCCCTGGGCCGCAAAGTTTGTGAGATGGCGCACGGCGCGGGTAGCTACAATCTACGTGGCGAAGGCGACGTTAATGTTAGCAAGGGAAGGCGTTATGCAACGCACGGTGGACGCAATGGCCGCAGGCGCGTTGAATAAAATGACCATGATTGAATTGAGATTTATGAACATGAACACTGTCGCAACCAGGTTGAAGAAGAAACTGGAAGGAAGATATCCTTGAGAAAGTCTATCTGAATGCATCTGGCAAGAAAAAACTCACGCGACGAAGAAGTAAATTAGACCATCGTTGAACATCATTTTAGATAGCTTTCCCGAGGTCTTGCACTTCACCCCGAGTTTGTATGCATTCAAAAGGAATACCAGGAGGTCGAAGCACATCGTGTATGCGAAAGTGGCTGCGAGAAGACGGTTGTTGGAGACTGTTAGGACACAGCTGTTCAGGGTAGGTTCCCAGTGTGCCTTCAAGATGACGCCTAGCAGTCGAGATGTGGGTCAAATTTATGGTGGAAAGGTAAGGCAAAGTAGTACGTACCTTGTAAGATTAAAGCCCAGTGACCCATAATGAACAGGGCAAGCAGTATTTTTATACTCTTGTTCTGAGCCCAGATAGCAATCGTTCGGAGCGACAGGTTCATACTCGCGAGCCCAACAGCGGCATCACCTGAAAATTGATTGAAGGTATAGATAGCCTGACAATTGATTTCCCTGATACAAACCGATTAGGGAACCTAGGAGAAAGATAGCGTAAAAGCCCGCACTCTGTGGAGTCAAGAGCCCCGGCAATACCTGCCATTGCGCCCAGAAGCAGGTATCGGTTGGCAAAGTAGAATATCTGCAAGACAGGTTTTTCTTAATGAGTTTGCATCATACGGCTGTAGCGAAGAACGGACCAGGGGCCATCTAAACGGCTTGCGGCCGGTGAGCACCTCCCAGTCGAATCCAAATGAGATGAACCATTCCCAACTATTTCCCCTCAGGCATGGGCTTCGTGAAGCAGGGAGGGCGTGCGCACGTGTATAGACCAATCAAGGCATGATTCAACTTGACGAAGAGGTCTGCATCTATCCCAAGCTCAGTGGGTGAAGTCCAGTCGGGCATAGCTGCTCAATTCGCGATGGAAAGGCGCCAGCGGAGGAGTGCCAGATCCAGTCGATGGAGGCAGAAACCCTTTTATTAAAGGGTCCAGAGATCGCCTCCCGCACGCCAATCCACATGGAGGTAGTATGCCTTAAAGAACCATGTACGTACCCATTTTGTAAATGGAGTCATAACGTTTGGGCGTTCAAAAAACCTGCAAAAAAATACTTCGAGGAAGGCACGAGTTTCGAGAACGTTGATGTCAGAATTCGCAGAACTCGATCCCCCAAAGCTGTGGCCAGATGTGCGACACATTTACAGAGAGACTATGGATAAACCATCAGCCAAGTCGGGAGAAGGTCGCAATTATTACAGCATACATGTTGTGACGCGGGACGTCGGTAAGTTCGGCAGGCCGGGGATAGGCCAGAACATGAGGTAACCTACGAGCCTGCTGTCAAGATTCAAGAGATGTGTTGCTCGGATTATATCCTAATATCAATTTTATGGGCACCAGAATAGGGTATTCTATTTGGAAGCCCATAATTTTAGGTATTTGTGCCAGTGTTTCTTCGATTTTTCTGCACTCTCAGTCAAGGGGATGCGGGCCGTCCAAGCCGCGACCTAGGGCAGAGAGGGCCGTCAGCCGGCTGGTCAGATAAATAAAAAAAAAAGATCTCATTTTTTGGCCAAGAAGCGCTTTCATCACCTCCAATTAAGTTGGAAATACACCTAACAAGTGTTCCACCTCAATTGACGCGGTTTGGGGCTTGTGTCATGCACCTACCCTGTTTAGGAAGGACAAGACGTGCCTTCGCTTCGCTCCGGCCTACGGAGCCAAGGCGGGGAACGTGGTTGAGATTCTTGTCCGTAATCTAACCTATTTGAGTCGCGCCCAATGAGAATCCTATCCCGCACGCTAGAGCGTCAAACGCATTATGATAATCACTCGCAGGCTGCCACGGTGCATTCACGCACCCGAGGAGATAGGACCAGCACAGCAAAAATGGAGCGCAAAGAAACAAGGATGCTGGTGCTCGAGGTTGTCTTACTCGACTGCAACGGGATTCACGAGACAGTAGCGAGCCCCCATGGAAATTGGTGCGGGTACAGACCATCCCCGAAGGGATTCTTCGGTTCATGTGCGAGGCCGAGACAGAATGATCCATGATACGTTCTTCGGTGAACCTTTCAATCGATTGATTAACTCTCCATCATCACCGGTGCAACTGGTCCTACAAGATTTTGACTGCAAACCTATGACAGGGGCCGCTGTTTCCACCAGAAGACAACGGAAACTACGTTTCCGGTTTAATCTACAAAAATCCGCCGACATCTGCTCGCCGAGAATTACGTGCTCAAAACATCCGACTGCTGCCAGAGGGGTTGATGACCATTCCACTGTGGAGGGGATGAGCCGGGAACCCATCCGCGGTCTGCACCAAGAACATCAGGCGCCGTGTACGTATCGTCGTAGTGTGGAAGCGCTGCCATCTGCTCCCGCTTCAACATCAAGACCGATCTCTCCGGACAAGCGCGAGGTGCGATGACCTCGGTCTGCCTGTCATCTACGGACGGAGGGCCTTGAGCGACCATCCAGTTTCTTCTGATAGCTGGAGCTGCGCTAGCGGATTTGGCGTCCTGGAGCTGTAGACGCCTCCTCTGCCGATACCAAATCCAAATGAGAATGCTGATTCCCGAAGAGTGCAATTGTTGGCGAATGCTATTGGGATCGCCGTATCGACGGGGGTGAGGCCCACGACTCTGGTGGGGGCACCGGAGGAAAACTACATTTTCGCAATATTTCAGTGCACGAAATTTGGAGATGGAAGACAAGGGCACCTCACCTCAGACCATTGTTTTCGGTATCGTTATTGAAGCTCACCAGGTCGACGTCATCGACAAGTTGCCTGGTCTCAAACGCTCCGGATTCCGAGAAATGGGCCCTGACAAACCGTATACCCGCCGAAGGATCCTCTTGGGAGGCACGCAATCTGGCAGCTCTATATGCAAGCGTCGTATACAGTAGGTGCCCACGTAGCTCACCGAAGGCAAGGAAACAATGCCTCACAAGAGTGCCAAGGCACTGAGGATGAGGGAAAACATTACCAACGAGGGTTTCCGACAAGAGAGATGAGCGCACAAGAGGTATAACATTTCAAACCCGGGAACACCGTTTGAAGAGGAGGAAAAAAAAAAAAAAAAAAAAAAAAAAAAAAACAGGAAAAGGAAAAGGAAAAAGAGGAGAGGAGGAAAGGAGAGAAGAGAAGCGAATGTGGTGGGCCCGGAGCAAGGGAGGCGAAGGCGGCGCGCGGAATTTGCAAACAAGCATGAGAGCGAGAGTGAAAAAAGTAACTTGTGAGAGGTAACTTTAACTTTGATCGCCCCTTTGGCTTGGCGGGGCTAACTTTACTTTACTTTACTTAACTTTTCCCACGCGTGGCGAAACTAACTTGTATGACAGCTAACTTATACGGTTCTGAAAGGGTGGTTCAAACGCCCAGTAGAGCAGGAGTGAAGGCTCCTAGGTACTACAGGATTGATTTGAGGCAACTACGTTGGAATCCGAGTCCGTCGCTTGCTGTCACCGCCGCCGCCTGGCATAGCAACGCAGTATACTCCTGTTCCTCTTGTAGTCTCTGTGTCCAATTTCGTATTTCCTCCCCTTGTACCTTACATTCTCTCCACTAAGTTTAATTCTCTTTCTTTAGCTGTATTGATTCCCATCCAGATATTGTTTAAGTACATACTAATTGTTGAATCGATTCTCTGCGCGTTTGCGAGGGTCTTCTGCTAATCCTGAGTAAAGTCCGTGGCCACTTTTATTTCAACACGCTGAGGCCTGCTTGAGCATGCAGCAATGCACATTTTCACTCTGGTCATTACTCAATGAATATTTGAACATGCACTCCGGACCGGGCGGTACAGAGAGATAATTTTTTTGGATATTACAGCTATTCCAAAAAAGGATGAGACTGTCGGCTTTTTTCTATCGCCTCCCGAAATGGACATGGCGGCACCAGGGACTTTCGGAACATCGGCCGAGCACTAAAAGATCCATCCATTTTGTAAAGTACTCTGGAGAAAAAATTCTCGGCAGTTTCAAGTTTTTTGGAACAGCTACAAAAGGGGAGAATCTTATCGGCTTTCCACAGTTCCTACTGGTCTCAATGACATTCCGTAGCATGCAAGTACTGCATCAAGCCATGGGATCCAGTGCAACTTGCAAGAAATTCCAAAGGAGAAATGAAGGGTCAGGGTTTTGACAGTCAAGAACTGTGGTGGAAGGCACTAAAAGTTAGTGCACTCAAGTCTATGGTTCAAGTACCCAAAAACAGGTTCAATCTGGGCTAGGGGTCATACAGTCAGCAGATGAGCTTCGGTGCTTTATGAGAACACTGAGTGTAAAGTATCCAAGAAAATTGAGGAGCATGAAACAGCGGCCTTGAAAGTGACATCGTAACCATCTGAATGCGAGTGGTGGGTCCCCAGGTAGATAAGCCCAGTCAAGTATTCACTCAATTGTTCAACTAAAGATATCTTTTCGGCATATGGACATTTTGTTCACCAGGTCTTCGCCAACGAGTAGTTTTGAGGGTCCATTGACTTAGCAAAGGGAAAGTAACTATAAGTTCCCCCAAGTTACCGCAAGTTACTTGGAAGTAACTTGCCGCGCCAAGTAAGATCAATGCGATCAGCAAAAGTAACTTATGCCATCAGATGGCATCAGTTACTGCCAAAATTTGCGTTTACCATCAATTGGCGCAAGTAAGCATCGGTGAGCCCATAGAGGGTCAAAAAGCCAAGTTTTGATGTTTATGCATCTGGCCGTGTCTCCGGGGCGTAATAATTCTCCCGAACATTGCGCTGTTGGTTTTTTTTTTTTTTTTTTCACCCGTTCAGCACTACTTTGGACTTGCCAAGTCATTTGTGAGCAAGGCACAGTGTGCAAAAATGGTTGAACATGGGATAAACTACTGAGGTAACATGGTATGATGTATTTCGAGGATTTAGAGTGCCAAAATTTAGCTCAAGTTCAAGAAATAGGGGGTTCAAGTGAATTCTGCAGCTGTAAGGTGGGAGTGAAGTGCATCAACATTGTATAATTGTCCTTGTGGTCAATTTCATGTGTTTGGAGGATGCTTACCTGCCTAAGAAGTGTTCTGTGGCCAAATTAACTTACTCTGCCACAAGTTACTTTAAGTTAACTTTAAGTTACTTGTGGCAGGCTAAGTTAGTTTGTCCAAGTAACTTTGTTAACCATCCTTGTCTATAGGATCTGTTCTTTGGAAAGCCCAGGGAAGGTGCACAAGAGGCTGCTGAGCGGCAACCGAGCGGTGAATTCAGAAGTCTAAAAGACGCCTTCAAAACTGACCATGAAGCAATTGAAATACGTCAGAAACTAAATGTGAGTTTCATCGTGGGCAGTGGAGAGATCTTGCCATCAACTGTCACCCCTCGTTTGCCCATGCCATCCTTGTCTAGGGCCAGGAAAAAATGCCGCGGCACTGCCGCGCCAATCCCAAAAACTTGACTAAACAATAAGATTGGGCCCTTTTACGTGGGATCCCACAACTAGAGGGTAAAAATGGCCACTGACAGTTGCATTACTCTGATTAGACTAATTATTGCCCAAACTTCAATGTTTTTTATTAGGTTTACTGACTACTTCGCATCGCTTAAGGCCATAGTTGCACCCATCACATTGCTCGTGAGCATAGATTCCTGCACTTGCCAGACGTTTTGAAGGTCTTCAAACCATCCTTCAAGTTTTCGGTCCAGCGCAGCAATGCCCCATAAACGCGCGGCAGTGCCGCGTCAATGCGCGTCAGTGCCGCTTCAATGCACGTCAGCGCCGCGTCAGTGCCGCGGCAGTCTCGCACCACTGCGCAGCAGTCCCTCATATCTAAGGATAAATCTGGGTGTACATCTGGTCAACAGTGGATACCAAGCATTGCCTTGTCGTCTCTAATTCAAATGGGTGCACGTCCTGACCATTCTTGGTACTTCCTTCGAACATCTTGTTCAATTTGGAGCTCCTCCCTCACCTTGACTAGAAATCCTGTCTCACTCGCAGCATTGATACACTTTTTCGACTGATACCCATGCCCTGAAACCGAGTTCGGGTCAGGCAGATTGTACGACCACCCGATTTGAGTGCGGGAAGCTAGATATTTGACTTCGATCTACTAGTACTGGAGGGTTATATTCTGCCTCCGAGCCACAGTTGGGTGTCAATAATGGGAAATTACATCGTGAAAAGAGAGATTCCACTGGCTTCAATCCTTCCCAAGCGCCAACCAATTCTACAGGCGAGTGTTCAAGTTAGTTTGTGACAGTAGTGACGCGGTGAGTTGCAGTAACAGTGAAAATTCGCGTCATTGATGCCCAGTGCAGTGGTTTTGGGAGCAGAATGTAGTATGCGAATCCTCACGGGCACACAGATATTAAGGCCGAACCCCGGTGCTCAACTCAAACTCCCATTCAGTCAGCAGAGTATTAATTCTGTTCATAATTTGGACGAAATCGATATTGGAAGACTTTTAGCTGACACGGAGTTCATAATTCACATAGGTGGTCCTTTTTGAAGTACATTCCGACCAAGCGCTGGAGCACCGTTTTCATGTGGCTGCAATTTTTGTCTTGCATCCTCGCACGAACCGGTGATACATCTAGAGCGGTATTTCGACGAAGCCAGCATCCACTTTCTGATTCACAAACACATTTGACATCAAACGATAATTATTTCCACGGTTGTGAAAGTGCGAGTTAATTGCATTGGTGTAACTTGGAAGAATGCATGCCGCCCAAGGCCATCGCTCGATTCGCTGCTACACTGAAAGTGCTGCGGCAACGTAATAGGGGAAGAATTGATGTGTGTAGGTTGTACCCGTTCGGTTCTAATCAACAAGAATCTCTCAAGGGCTGCGATCTCAAACAGGGTTGAATCTAGATGTTCTGGTCATGAATCCAGTAGTCCCGAAATCAGGGAAGCATGTCAATTTTTTTTCTGGAGTCGTAATGAACTTGAACGGACAGGAACCGAGTTATGATTTACCCCAGATACATGTTTCAATTGGTTATTCGGTCATTCTGAAACTTACTCTCTGTTGTAGGGAGTTGTTTCGGGAATGTGATTCCGAGGACATGTGATGCAGATATTATGTTCATAAAGGTACAGAGAGATTAATCAAATATGAGGGCTTCATTATTGACACAATTGAACATATCTATATTGCAACAAGGAGTCAAGTATTTGTTGAGGCTTGAATCCTTGAGTAGATCTAAGTCAAGAAAATCTATCCATGGGCACCGCTCAGCCATCGAAAACCAGGGCTGAATGAATTTCTCTTCGCCACGGCAGTGCGCGGTATTATGACCACGGCAAACGAGGTCCCATTTCATTGTCGGGTCTACCTGTATACTTTATCAACGTCAACAACGATGCATTTTCGTCCTCCTCAGTCCCCAAAATGAGTTGGGATTGGCTTTGAGGAAGTTGAACCCAATGTCGGACATCTCGGATATGACTTTGTGCCCCCATTGATGTCATTTTTGGCCCAGTTTTTGCTCTCCACCTTTTCAATTATTGGGAAGCATATTCAGCTTGCGAAAGAATCCTACAGTAGGTTCGTTCTTGCTTGGGAATGTAATTGTTGGCTCTGTTGATTGCAAAGTCAATCGAGTTGTTGGTAGGCTTGAATCATGCTCATACTGGTCAAGTGATTCGTTACATTGCAAAAACTATATGGATTTTGGGCGCAGTGCTAGCAGTAAACCTGAAATTGGAGGACAGTGAGTGACTTGTTGGTTATCTGCGAGATATCAAGGCACGGATCTTTTCATGTGCCAATTTCGACCTTGAGATCATACTAAGCTCCTTTCAGGTCGATTCAGAGATCGAAAAAGTATTTGAAAGTAAATGGCTCAGATTCACCGGTTACTGTCGAGAAACCCCCTAGACAAACGAGAGTTAGACCACATCTAGTCCAAAACTAGGATTGTTCAGGCCGTACCAACCTATCATACTTTAGGCCTGGATTCTGACCTCACGTTCATGGCTGTGCCACCAGCCATCGCAAGCCATTGCGAGCCTATCTTCACGCCGGGGTCCAACATGATCATCTCATCGTCACTGATCTCAGGGCACGATGGCAGCGATGAGGCTGTGTTGGATCATCACAAACCAGCAAGAGACTGAGTGAAAGACAATCACTACGTTCAAGGAGGTCCTAAACAGAGACCTACACAGACCTACACTCAGTTTGCAAAGGTGTGTGTAGGTCTCACAAGGTGGGTTTAGGCGGCTACACAGGGACCTGGACACACCTGGACAGACCTAGACTCAGCTACACAGAGCCCGCGCAGCTGCCTACGCTTACCTTGCCAGACCTACACACACCTTCACAAACTGAGTTTAGGAGCTCCTTGAACGCAGTGAATGCTGTGCAGTGTTCTCTTGATGTTGCAGGGCCTGCACACACATCCAAAGGGAGACAACCATGAGGGAATTGAAGGGGGGATCTGGATCTCAGCACAGCCACCTACTGATATGTCCCAACCACACAATCAATGAATCGTTGGCTCAGTCCGAGGGCCAGCCATTTTGAGCCACTGCATGCTGTTGTTGGTGTTGAGTTACTCTCCTGTGACATGAGAAGGTTTCTTTTCATATGGCATGGCCTAGACTTGGTTGCTGATCTCTTTAATTTCGTTGTTTTCTTGTCATTTATCTCACTTGTGCAAGTTCTTGCCTTGAGAGCAAATTTTGGGCCATAGTAAGGTGCTTCCCCCTGGAAACTCTTCCAGGAGGTGGCTTACTCAATATGATGTCATATATATATATATATATATATATATACACCAATAGATATATGCCTAGCTACTGTGTAGAGATGCAATAAAGCTTGATTTAAGCTTTGCTTTGCAAAAGTCAGAACAGGACTGGTATAAGATAGGTTGTCATCTAGTCAATTGATGATGAAATTTTGATTTCATATCTACAGCTATTGGCAGTACTGAAGGCATGGATCAAAAGTTTCTGTTTTCTGATGTTTTCAAAGAATTGTCCATAACTCAACCAGTTCTGTTCCAATTTGAATGAAACATAGATATAGCTGTCATGCTAATTCATCCGCAATTAGCGATAGAGAAAGATTTTACGAAAATAATCTCTATTAGGTAATCTGTGCTTTTGGACCATTTTCAAGCCAAATGCTATCTAGCATACCCAGGATATGTCTCAGTGACCTAATATTATGGTGGGGACAACATATATACATATGAAATCATGTGATAGAGCCAGAATTATGCATAATTCAGTTACAGTCCCTGTAGCTCCATTGCATACATTTCACAGGTTTGGCATTCAGAAATATTGTAAGAATTGCATTTATATCAGAATATTATAGGGCTGTCCATTGCGGCGTTTGATTCGATCCTTACCATTTAGTAATTCTTTCACTCACGGCTTGATTTGATCCTTATCACTGGGCGGCCGGGCCGGATCGGGCATGTGTTAAGATATATCATTATAACGGTAAAATCATGTCAATTTCTTTTTTTTCCCCTTCACTGTGCAACTAAGGCAAGACTTTTAGCGAACAACAGTAAATCTGACTCGAAGTAAATGATAACAAACTCCTTGCATACTCGGCATCAGATGGTTTCCTCTTTGAGTTTCTTACTTAGGTAACAGTGACGGGTCACACATTTGACGGCAAATCAGTGCAACAAGTGGTTCTGCCTTATTTGTAACACTGTGGGTCTGAACTCATACGGTTTATACCCGCAGGTTGTAACCCCACAACCCGTGGGTTCAAGGGTATGGGTTTGTACCCTTACCCTTTACGGGTACGGGTTCAGCGTGTTGGGGTATGGTACATTTTCAAAGTACCCATACCCATACCCGTGCCCCACCCTAGCTATGTTCTACCCATTTCACACTGAGTTCTGCCTGTTCATGCTAAGTTCTACCCATTTCACGCTAAATTCTGCCTGTGCATGTTAAGTTCTACCCATTCATGCTAAGTTCTACCCATTTCACACTGAGTTCTATCCTATTTCACGCTAGATTCTACCCTATTCACGCTGAGTTCTACCTGTTTCACGCTAAGTTCTGCCTGTTCACGCTAAGTTCTACCCATTTCACACTAAGTTCTGCCTGTGCACGCTAAGTTCTACCCATTCACACTAAGTGCTACCCATTTCACACTGACTTCTACCCTATTCACGGTAAGTTCTACCCTATTCATGCTAAGTTCTACGCTATTCACGCTGAGTTCTACCTGTTTCACGCTAAGGTCTGCCTGTCCACGCTAAGTTCTACCCATTTCACACTTAGTTCTACCCTATTCACACTAAGTTCTACCCAATTCACGCTAAGTTCTACACTATTCATGCTGAGTTTCACCCATTTCACGCCAGTTCCTGTCTGATCGCGCTGAGTTCTGGAGCACAGCCACAGGAACTTAGCGCTAAGTCGCTGGATTAGAATGATAGAGTAAGACGTGACGTACACTCATCAACCTGCACTTACTGGCCTGCAGTCCCCGCTTGCCAGCAAACCACACATGCAATACGTGTTGGGCATGCTCAATTGTGCAGGGTATCATAAGCGCGGCAGCTGCCCCGCTTCACCTTAGTGCTGCTTCTATGTAGATGCGGAGGAACAAGGCGGCCCAAGAGCACAAACACCTGGCTCGCATCCCTTGATCCCGCCCTGTTGCTAGCTGCCCCCCAGTACGTAACATGCGCAATTTCCAGTAACACCATTCTATGCTCAATTAGCCCCTAATCAATGTCACTCAAGATCGTCCTATGTGCTGCCTGTGTCCTCGGACGTGTGCATATGAGCCACTGTGCAGGTGCGATGTCCGTTTCATCCCGTGTGCAGGAAGAACCGGGCACTCGTGTACCAGCACATGGCTCGGGTGTCTGGCATGCTTTGCTGGCACAGCATCTGGCCCTTCCTGCATGCCGCCCATGTCACCGTTAATGGGCAGTCCAGCGGGAGCTGCAGAGCCGGTGGGTAGTGGGCAGCGCATAACAGCACGTGCGCATGCAATGGATAGCGGGCGGTATACAATGGCAGGGCATGCTATACATCACGGCAGCATTCGCAGCCATGCATAGAGGAATGGCGGGATGGTCCAGCCCGGTTCTTTTTTTGTCAATGGGAGCGCATGTGCTGGAAAGTGCAGATAGCACATTTGGACTTGAGAGACTTTTACGCCGCTTTTACACCTTAGTGGCATTATTTATCTTGGGCACTGTGTCGTATACATATGTCCTATACACTCTAATTTTTTCAATATTTTTAGAGAACATTTTGTCGGCATCGTCGCCGATGATGTTGAGAGCATTTGATTGCATTTGATTACGACGAGGAGAGCATTTGATGGTTGTTGACCAAATGCGGTAAGTGGTCGTCGCGCAGCACAGCGAGGGCCTCAAAAACCAGAGGCCTGAGAAAAGCAGAAAAGAGTCTGCGATGATACATCAAATTTGCCTCTACACTAGCGGTTTCGATGTATCATGACCGCACTGCTGATCAGCGATCGCTGATAGATCCCACTGCCATCCTAAGGTGTATGAGCCACTCGACCTGCATACATGAATTGTAGATGTCTCTACACGCCAAGGATACACCAGCGCGATTCAGCGTTGGCGTGGCGCTGGTGGTGTACGTGGGGGGAGGCAGATACGTTGAGTGAGTCGTGCATTCCTTTTGCTTTCGTTTGTTCCTTCTTGGGGATACATCAGGAAAATGTTTTTGAGCTGGCAGAGCTGGCACCAGCTCTGCCAGCAGCGCCAGCTCGCCAGAATCACACCTGGCGCCATAAAAAGATAGATGTTGCCAGCTGAACTTCTGGTGCCAGAAATCACGCCAGAATGTTCAGCTGACACCAGAAACAGCCTTGTTTTCCTTATCTTACCTGTTCTTATATCATTCCAAAGACAACAATAGTGCACAAAAAATGTAATAACAATGATAATACAAGGGTACATGAGGTAAGGGCACGGTTGCGTCACACCGAGCAAGCTAGATGCGTATCCAGCACTATCCCACCACCCATCCCCAGTGCGCAATCCAAGTGCAATCATATATTGACACGGGTTTGGCACTATGGAGTAGTCCTTGACAGCGTAGTTGGAACCTCAGAAACCATAAACTTTGAACAATGAGAGAGAGAAAGCTTGAGAGTTCCGAGTAAAGTTTGACAATGGACCGTTTGAAGGTTTGAGAGGCTTGAGACTTGAGCGGTGTCGGTGCATTTTGAAGGAGACGGATGGGCTAATCTGTATGGCGATAGAACAGCCGAATGGAGAGTGCACTAGAAGGGAAAGGACACCGCAAAAGACAGGGCAAAGACGGGAGATGCTTGAGGTGTGTTAAATTGTCGCTCTTGATACTGATCGAGACAAGATTCGGGCTTTGAACCTTGAGGTACGATGGCGGAACTTGCAGAAGGGCATAAAAGGGGGCAGCAGGGCAGCAGAGGACGGGAAGGCAGAAGGAGGGGAGGAGTGAGGTGGTGAGAAGAGACAAGAGACATGACATCAAATTTCGATCAAACATCAACATGCGCACAGACCAGACACGTGTTGATCTGTTCTCGGCAGATCCCGGCCAAGACTTGGCCTTCTTTACCAGCAACCGCAGCGTTCTAGTTTGAACCGTAACATTCCCAATGTTAACATTGGAATGTGAACGGTTCGAACGGTTTTGGTTCAAACCATGGTCATATATCTCAGTCTGATCAATGGAAATGGTTCAAACCAAAAAACCGTTCAAACCAAAAAAAACTGTTCAAACCAAAAAAAATCGTTCAAACCAAAAAAAACTGTTCAAACCAAAAAAAAACCGTTCAAACCAAAAAAATCGTTTGAACTAAAAAAACTGTTTGAACCAAAAAAAAAAAACCGTTTGAACCAAAAAAAACCGTTTGAACCAAAAAAAAAAGTTGAAAGTCCAAAAACTGTTTGAACCAAAAAAAGCCGTTTGAACCAAAAAAAAAAAAAGTTGAAGGTCAAAAAACCTGTTTGAACAAAAAAAAAAAGTTGAAGTTCAGGAAAACCATTCAAAAAAGTGACAGCTAATTGCAGTACCAAAGGCGCGGATTGAAAAATTGCCGTTTGGGGCAATTTTTGATTCTTGCGACTGATTTGCCCATATCTTGATGAGTTCTGCACGAATTTGGCTGAAACCTAGCTAGATAATTCGTACTAATTCATATGCAATTAATGATAGAGAAAGATCCTTCAGAATACCATATTCTGTGCTTATTTACAGTTGGGGCCATTGGAGTGATGAATCCCGACTAGCAAGCCCAGATCTTTCTGAAGGAGCTGAATTTTGGTTAGGGTGGACTTTGATACTTGTAGAGAATTGCGATAGAGCCATATTTGCAAATATATGTCTTATTTTCTGTCCTAGCTGGCTTGAAGGCTATCTGGATTGCTAATACAACAATTCGCCCTAGCTACATGATATTTGCAAATATGACTCCATCACAATTCTCTACAAGTATCAAAGTCCACCCTAGCCAAAATTTAGCTCCTTCAGAAAGATCTGGGCTTGCTAGTCGGGATTCATCGCTCCAATGGCCCCAAGTGTAAATAAGCACAGAATATGATATTCTGAAGGATCTTTCTCTATCGTTAATTGCATATGAATCAGTACAAATTATCTAGCTAGGTTTCAGCCAAATCCGTGCAGAACTCATCAAGATATAAGCAAATCGGTTGTGAGAATCAAAAAATGCCCAAAATGGGAATTTTTCGATCCATGCCCTCGGTACTGCAATTAGCTGTGACTTTTTTGAACGGTTTTCCTGAACTTCAACTTTTTTTTTTTTTTTTGGTTCAAACAGGTTTTCTGACCTTTAACTTTTTTTTTTTTGGGTTTAAACGGCTTTTTTTTGGTTCAAACAGTTTTTTGACTTTCAACTTTTTTTTTTTGGTTCAAACGGTTTTTTTTGGTTCAAACGGTTTTTTTTTGGTTCAAACGGTTTTTTTTTGGTTTGAACGGTTTTTTTTTTGGTTTGAACGGTTTTTTTTTGGTTCGAACCATTTCCATTGATCAGACTGAGATATATGACAATGGTTCGAACCAAAACCGTTCGAACCGTTCACATCCAATGTTAACATTGGGAATGTTACGGTTCAAACCAGAACGCTACTACAGTAGTCTTTACCAACCCATGGTAGTGGCTGGGCTTGACCATGCTCTGTCCATGAAGATTTTTCCTGGTTATGAGCCCCGCACAGATTACTGTACAATTTCATTCAATTCGGCACGGGTTGTGACCCGTGACCCAAAATACCGATTCGGCACTTCAGCAACCAATAAGTTTTGGCATGACACCTCCAAAAATTTGGCATTCAAGATGAAAAATTCCGAAAATATTGCCTTTTTCGCACCTCCAAGGAAGATTTGGCCGAGACCGAAATTCATCACGGCACAGGGGTGCGTGACGCGTGACCGCCGAATTGAATGAAGTTCCAAAGTATCAGCGACACACAACTTGAAGATCTGTTGCCAGTCTTCACGCTCCGTACTTAGTCCGAGTGAGAGCTATGTATGCGGACTCAAATAATTTGAATTCAAGTTGCACTTTAACAATTTGAAACAGTTTCCTATTGGTTTCCTACTGTAGTATTTCGATCAACTCGTATGTCCCGCGTCATACAAACAATTTCGTACGAACTTTTTTCGTACGTCACGCAGTCACAGCAAAGCTGTACGAAAAGTTCGGTCCAAAAGTCACGAAAAGGGGCCCAAAATCAGCATTTCTGTATGAAAATTTCACCGAGTCATGCTGGCGCAGCCGGCTGTATGAAAGGGTCGTTTTGTACGGGGTGTCACCCAAAAACCCCGTACGAGATGAACGAAATACTACAGTAAGTCCTATGCAAGTAAAATTTGCACAGGTACAATTCTAGCAGAAAATGCAATTCTGGCACCATGTCAATTCTGGCATAAGTTGGCAGATGTGTGCCAGCTCCAGCCAATCAAATTACATTTTCCTGATGTGGTGCGGCCCGGGTGAGGCGGGGTGCCTCTATCTCCGGACCTTTTCTTGGGGCAGGCAGTATGGGATGCGGGGCTCCTTGGGAGACAACATGATGCAAATACCTTATTATCGCACTGCCGGTAGGCGTAGATCGTTGCTGGCGGCTTCCCGGTCCATCCACGCCAGAGGTGTTGGCATCATACTTAGATGGGCGTTGTTGATGTCCACAAGATATGCCTACGCTTTGCTTCGGCAGCAAGCAGGAGCAAATTTATTGCATGGTGAAAATTCTTCAATGGGGTAAAGAAATAATCCAACGATGGAGCAGACCACGCAGAAACCACCCCTGCACAGTCAAGCAGTACCATGCCACCTGAAAGAAAGGGCGAGAAAATGAGGTAAGAGCTCATCGCAAATTCAAAGCAGAAAACACTAGCACAGTGGTCCTCGGAATAACAGATGATAAGGCCAAAAAATGATAATGTGCAAGGATTTCTGAAGCAAAAACATCATACCACAGCAGACTGAAACAGACCATTGCCTAGGCGCAGCAGTAGTAACAGTGAATCAAACAGTAAGCAAGTTCGCCTGGTGCAGAATCACGGTAGCACCAAGGAAGGAGCATTGAATTTCACGGTGATGAGGCATGAAATTGAATATGCCTGAAATAACCAATTTTTGCGACCTTTCAGTTGGAAACAACTGATAAAACCAGTCAATAGGGCTACATAGAGTACTAGTCTACTCCCAGGACTGAGTACTAGGCTGCTTAACGCGTTTCAAACACCGGTTTTATCATCAATTTTACCACACTGGTCATAGAATACTCCTGCAAGCTGTACACTGTGTGCAGTGAGTTTGAGGATTTCTGTGGACACTAGGCCATTATCAAACACATGGGATGTTGGAAGGACTTTAGAAATGGCTACAGAACTCAGGGATATACTATAGGTGACCTTACGAGGTCATTTTGATGGTATCTACCTAATTAGGAATCTAGTGGTTGAACCTAGTGACTTCCGGGTAGTTCCGGAGCATGTTCACACCTAGAGCGGACATGGAAGCTGCCAGACAATGCCTAGAACCATATGTAAGAGGTCTAGAAAGACTTAGGCGCACTTGGCAAGGTCTAGATGGCAATGGATACAGGGTGTGCCTGGAAACAATTCAAAAGGCTGTACATTTCCCTTGGGGAAATGGACTTTTCCTCGGAAATTGCATCGGAGGGTTACTAAGACCGATACATATGACTCATGGGCGCTCTTTTCACAGCCTAACACGGAGTTTTAACCCCAGAAAAGTGTATTTATTCTCACAAACTTTATACCCTTTTAGCACAAGTAAAGTATTTAAACTGGCATGTAAAGTAGATAGCGCCAGTGAATCCCACTCCCCTGTTGGCATATATTAGACCTCTCAGACATTGGCTATTCGTCTGAAGTCTTCCTTGAGCTATACCAGTTTTATAGGACTTAGTCCTTTTGGGTGATTAACTTGGTTAAACTCAGCTCGGCCTTGTGCCAATTTGCCTAAGTCCAACAGTGGGTAGTTTGTGGTAGTAACTAGGATTAATCAATAAAATTGGTTACAATTGCACATATAGTGTGAACCTGGCAAGGGTATAAGGTGTCTTATTGAGATTGAAGGACGATACGACTGTCCTATTTCCCCGAACACATACACACGGCATTGGAGTTGTTAGTGGTTGATTTGAGATATATTGGAGTATAGACTTTGTCTAACTCTTTTGTATTCGATTTCACTGCTGCACTTTGGTGCATCGTCTCAACGGCCCGAGAACATCTATGATAATGAATGGGGAGATTTTAGTGAGCTAGTATGAGTAAATGTGTAGGCTTTACACCGGAAGGCAAGCCTACACGGCTATCCCGGATGTCACCGGAATTCTATGGTTCCGGAGATCATCGGAATCCACTGGGCGTCCAATGGATTCCGAAGAATATACGCCCCTTTGGATTCCAACGGGCTGGCCTTTGAATTTGAACGAGCCTACCTTGGGCATACTCTGGGCAGGCTATCGTGTACAGGAGGAACCCGAATACACCAAACAGGAATTTATTTTAGGTAACACAGCGGGATTAGGGCTAAAAGTCATATTTTTATTAAGAGATACATATAATGAGAGTACACTAACAGGCAATTTATATGGCAAAGCAACTGTAAATGGGACATAAAAAGAAATGTGCACACAAGTTAGGCGTCAGACAGGTACAACCGTTGCGCAGCAAAGCTGCCGGCCCCAAATGAGTCTGGTTGGTCGGCTTGGGTTGCACTGCCCCGGGCTGGCCTCAGGTCTGGAACAATAGCGGAGAATGGACTGTAGTGTACGTTTGGCGCAGGAAGACTTGATGAAGCGCAAGACATACCTTGATGAGACGCCACCCAGGACTGTTGTCCGACGGGTACTCGAAGGCAACAAACTCTTGACCGAGTTAGCGTCGATGTCTTTTATATAACTTCTTGGAAGGACGGGCTTGATGAGAGGAGGGGGGGACCGAGGGCAGACGGGGGGCGGGCAAGAAGATGGGAGGAAAATTCAAGAGGGTGATCATCAAAGTCTGAAACATCAACCATCACGTGGTGTACAGACCATCGGAGTTTGAATGTCTTAAGGGATTTTCAGGTCCAAGTCCGCCATTCCCCAACTCAGTGCACGATATACCAAGATCAATGCCCGGCTTGTGATTAAATCTATCTAAGTATAAAATAAACCGCTGTTTACACTCGCACGCGTGCCTATACTAAGTCTACTTATTTGTGTGCGCACTTAGCACGCACCTTGGCACAGGCTGCAAAGTGAGCAGACTTGTATTATAGACACTAATTCAAAGTTATGGTAGTTCAAATGTGGTATGAATCATCCAAAGGGCAAAGAGCCTGAAAGACCTTCATGCACCCAATTAAGACCAGAATATGATGAAGTTACGGTCGCATCTAGTGGCCTTCAAACACTGTGGGTTGCCTGTCGAAATATGGGCATAGAGCCGTTGGACTCCACTAATCTGTATATTCAGTGGCACCTAGTGATCAAGGGGGTGCCAACTTTAAAATTTTGGAACCTGGTCGAATTTGGGGGTAAACGAGGGTGGGGAATTGATATTTAAAGGTTTCAGGTTGATACGAGCTGTGGTTGGGGAGATATAGCAAATTTGATGGTGATGAAGTTGAATATTTTCTCGGATTTTTTGACATTTTTTCTGAAATGAACGCATCCATTAGAGCACTTCTCGAAAAATTTTGGCCAGACCCCCCCCCCCCCCCTACCGTGGGAAACTTGCCAAGAAAAAATCGGAAAAAATCAAAAATCGATTGCCAGCCCCCCATAACCAACCCGGTGTACAATTTTTGAAAGTTGATACCCCCTTGCTAGTGATTGAATCTTAGAATCCCGAGCTGAAAATCATTGGATTTCGATTGGCGACGGGTCCTATTGAATTCCGGTGACATCCGGGGTAGCCGTGTACATGGCCACCGTGCCGTGCGGCAGTTAAATATGGAAAGATGTACCCAATTTGGTTGTTATCAACAGCAGTTGAAAGCTGTGGGCACGATGGTTAACAAAGTTACTTGTAAAAACTAACTTGGCCTTACAAAACTAACTTTACTTTACTTGTGGCAGACAAGTAAAGTAAAGTAAGCAAAAGTAACTTGTAGTTAACTTAAGTAACTTGGATTGATGCCATCTGATGGCCCACGTTACTTTGTCTGATGGCACAAGTTACTTTGTCTGATCACATTGATCTAACTTGGCAGGGCAAGTTACTTCCAAGTAACTTGAAGCAACTTGAAGTTACTCAAAGTAAACATTTGAGTAATCCGACCCCAAAAGCACTGTAATCCTCTCTATGGTCACTAGTCAGATCAAATTCAAAAATCACATTTCTAGAGAACTCCCGATGTTGTATAATTGCAAACAGGAAAACATAATGTCGGCTCAAATCTTCAGGTGTGTTCATCCTCTTCAGCTTGTGCATCCGGCCCATCCGAACCCTTGTAGAAGCACAAAATTGAAGCAACGGCATTGTTTCCCCTAGTCGAAATTCATGTTAGGGCCATGTAGATTCAAGGTCATGAAGTCTCCTTCAAGTTGAAGGGCCAAAACTGAACTGAGCAGAGATTCCAACACTCCACACTGTTCTTCTCAACCTCGCCAGGTCTATAACTGAGATTTTATATGACCCTAGGGCTCCAACCCGTCCCGTCTTTTGACGGGTTGATGGATGGAACGGACGGGTAAAAACCCGTCCGTCTTGGGGTCCAAGGCAGGACCGAGACGGGACGGGAACGGGACGGGTCAAGCCGTTGACGCGGTACCCGTACCCGCCCGTTTCACGGGTTCAACGGGTCATCCGTGCTGGGTCAAAGTGTGGCCCAGATTTTGTCCAAATTTCAGTGACTCGAAGCAATTATAGAGGATTTTACTCATATCCTCGCACCGTTTGGCCGTAGATCCGGTTTTGAGCCTCGCAACTTGCATACAAGAAGTTGTCGGCATCTGCCGCATTTTTAATCTCAGTCTTTTGGCAGCCACGAGTCCTCCGGTGCACCAAATTCAATACGACTATGATTGCCTGAGTTACCCTAGAGGTTCTGGTAAGCACCCAATATTCTATCATATCACTCAAAATTTAGTCTTCAGACTTACAACTATTACCTACTCAAACCCGTCAAAACGGCCGTTACAGGCGGGACGGACGGGTCCTGTCCGTCTTGAGGATCTTGGTCTGCCTTTAACGGACAGGTTCGAACCCTACGTGACCCAAGGCGAGCTGGTCGGCACAGCAGCATCGACCGAGTGAGTCTGGGGCCCAGTGCTGCCCACCGTCCCATTAACGGGTACGGCCGTCTTTTTGGCATTTAAGGCCCGAGATGGCACATGACGGCAAAATGACGGCTGTCAATGGGGACGGGACGGTAGTGGCAGCCGAGCTGATACTCGATTCCAAATTGCCGGTGGGCCGAGGTGTAGCTCCTGTGAGTGGTCTGCAACACCCAAATTATGAGGGTTTGGACTTGCCTGCCCAACAGAAGAAGATTGAAGCTCGGCTGAATCCAAATTGCCGTGATGACCGCAAAGGTCTTGGTGGCAACATGACTCTTTAACTCAACTACAGGGAGATTTGAGCTGAGCCTTGGGGTGCTTTAATTAGTGAAATGTTGGGTACCAAACTACTGCTGACACGTCTACGGCCATCACCGGCTGCTCGCCCCTGTCCCGTAAATTGTTTTGCCCGAAGGCTCGAGGGGACGGGATGGCATGCTGCTAACGACACGTAAGTAAAGACAGGGACGGTGGGCAGCCCTATTTGGGCTGCCTTCAAGTGTGTTTAATTCTCTAGCACAATACCCTTCACAGAAGCTAAAGAAGATTGGGTAGCAGGCTCTGCCGCTCGCCAGCCTTACCCATCTTATGCCATCTGATGGCAAGTTAGTTTGGCTGATCACCCGTAAAGTACAGTAAAGTACCGTAAAGTTAGCCCCGCCAAGTCAAAGGGGCGATCAAAGTTAAATTTAGGTGACACAAGTTACTTTATTCACTCTCGATCACCAGCAATTCTCAGAGAAGGTATTTCAGGCTCGCGATCGTGACACATATGCATGGAAGACTGAAACCTCGGCGGAAACTTCGATAATCGATCTCAACCGTTAACAGAGAGTGAAATCCAAAAAGGCTTGGCGCCGTGATCCGCAAACGACGGAATGATGGATGTTACGTCACCTCCTTGGTCACGGTCGCCTCACCGTTTCCTCGTGAATAGAATCTCTTCACGTCGAACGCGGATATCTCCTTCGAAAGATGGTGGCTGCTCCCTTCCGGAATATTCCAAAGTTACGACTAGAACAGCCAGGGTGTGCTGTTCATCAGCACTTTCTCCATCCTTTAACACACTTTTAAGGCTCCAACCATTTAGTTTTCGGGTATGGAACCGGACAAATTAAACGGAAACGGTATCTGGTAGGCCCGAAAGCTGAGGTTGAATTTAACATTCGACATCGGGCATCAACATGTCGTTTATATTGATCTGGCAGTATTGATGGCAACAAATGTAAGTACATATTCACTATTCTCGAGCCACAATCACACCAAGATTAGCAAAATTCCGAGCGGCTTGGAGTTAGTTACGGAATGGAGCCCGAAATCTTATATTTCGTTTCAAGCTGAAACTTCAAGTCTCGGTTGCACTGAAATGCTTCGGGGTTTCCAAATATGGAAAGGCCGAGGCATTTCGGTCGGTTTGAGATGTCAAATTTAGGCGCAAAACAAAATGTAAAATTTCAAGTTACATTTCATAATGTTGAGCAGGTCGAAATTTGGCTAATCTCCGTGTGAATATGGCCAGAATCCTGAGGTAATCTAGAACAATGAGATTCTCAGTAGTTCTTGTCTGACAAGCAATTCGGCAGGTGCCTTGTACTTTCGGGACAAGGTGTAACGGTGCGCTCCCGCGCCTCTATTTTTCTCTTCTTTCACTTTTCCTTTCCAACCACATACCTTCCTTTTTCGTACTTACCGTACGTTCATTTCTCTCTGATGCCTCGGCATCTCGTATCATTGATCACCACACTCTTTAATTCACATGATACTTTACCTACTTAAATACCTGGATGTACGTAGCTAGATCTCCGGTCAATACTACAGTTACGCCACTTACCTCATTGCGACCACCCTCAACAACGCCAATCTTTACTTTTTGTGTACCGGGACTAGCCCTCGTCTTCGAACCGAGAGCTCCCCGTTACATCTTTTTAAGTGCTCGACTCTTTGGCTACTTGGCTGGTTATCGTCTGGTCTGATCAACCGAACCTACCGCTCTGTCGCCAACAATACCTACACCAAGAACTATGGCTACATACCTTTCTGGACACCGTACCCACCATACCCGTGCCGCCACTCGTGCCGGCGCCGTCTCCCCTCCCCCTCCTATCTTCAGCCCTGTCCCGCTCTCGTTCGGATCGATTGCGGCTGGAGATATGGGAGAACCTCTCGTCGACGTTTCGACGGGACCCACCGCTGCTCCTGCAGCGACACCTCGGTGGCGAGAAATCCCAGCCCGCGTGCTGGAGAGAACTCTTCGGAGCTTCCTTCGCTCACCACGAGCAAGGTGGATACCGGCGCGCAGGTCGAGAACATTGATGATGGGGGCTGGACTCCTGTCACGCGTAAGACATCTCGATCGCACCGTGAGCAGAGTTATTCAAATAAGAATAAAAATACCTTTAACTTCTATTCTGACGAGAGTACCTCTGAGTCCGAGACCGAGTCCACCGTTGCCCAAGCGACACAAGAAATGAGTGTCGACGAGCTTAACATGCTCGCACGCCGCCACGAAGCGTACGCTGCACAGCTACGTGCCAAGATTGAGCGAAAGGCTGTTCCTAGCAATCATGGAGTTACCATGCCAAGCAATAGTCCGATCAGTCGGGAAACCCTCACCTCTGACAGTGAGGCGGTGGGATCTGCAGTTCCCACGTCTCCGAGCCGCCGGACTACCAAAGGGGAAACTGGGAGTGAGGGCGACCTCATCTCATTCGCCCCATTAGCCGGTCCATCGGAAGACAAGGGCAAAGGCCCTGACCCGGGAAACTGGGGCGATATTCCATCGCTCTTTGGTTTCTCGTTGAATGATCTGCAAGCACAGCGTGACGCGCTGGATAACTATGCTGAAATCAACCGAGTTGTTAAGGAAGAGGAAATTACACCTCACCTGGAATTTTCGGATGACATTTTGGCTAGGCCGTCTTCTCCAAAGGCTCAGAAACAGCGTAAACGCTCTAAGAGCCCTAAGTCCAAAAGGGCTAAGAAAGATAAGGTTGAAAAATTTACCGCGGTTCAACCTCAGCCCAAACAAGAGACGGCCACTCAACAGCCCATTGCACCTGTTGAACCGGTTCAAACTGTGAACATTGAACCGATCAAGAATGAAGAACTTACAGCTGCTTCCAGCCGCGATGCGAATAACGATCGCGGCCCGAAGTCCGGACTAACCTTAGATGAATTGTATGCTCTGCTGTCCAAAAGGATCAGCGAGCTCGAGCCGAAGCAGCGTAAGGTTGAGCCGCCTAAAACTGAGGCCGGCCCAAGAGACAGAACTCCCGTGGAAGCGCCAAAGGGGCGCGACCGACCTATGTCGAGGGGAGTTACCCCGGGAAGATTAGCAGCAGAGAATTTCTTTGCTAAAGTGTTGAAAGACACACCTAAGGCTCGTGTTAAGACGAACCCCCCGCTGTCTGACCCATCTGATGACTCCAGCTCCAGCTCGGACGAAAGTTCCAGCTCCTCAAGTTCGGATGGTTCTGGACCGCCGCGGCATCGCTCCTCGAGCCCGAGGTTATCTTCCAAACGCAAGCGCGGTCACACGCACAAGCAAAGGATGATTCTCAAGCCGATCCCCCCTGCTCGTTATAATGGCGAACCTAATGCTAATGCTATTCAACGTTTTGCGAGAGAAGCTAAGACTTACGTTAAGATGGGCCGAGTGGCTAAGCATGAGCAAGTCTACTTCATTTCGTATTACTTAGATGGTAAGGCGCTTGATTTCTATAATCAAGTGGTGGCGCCAGACGAGGAGAGTTGGGATCTGAAACGGTTCTTTATTGAGCTGTTTGAATTTTGCTTCCCCGTGGATTTCCGTAATGGTCAACGGAAGCGATTAAATCGTTGCTTCCAGGGCGCGAAGGAAGTCGCGGCCCATGTTGCCGAGTGGTCTGAAATCTATAACACCATTGGATTAGAGGACACTCAAGAGAAGATTGTTAAATTGTTTAACAACTTTACCTATCCGATCCAAACTGAGATTTATCGGAAGGAACTTAATCCCGAGATCGCGACTTGGGATGAAATAGTAAAGGCGGCTGAACAAGCGGAAATATTGTTGAAATTGGACGCGAAAAACCGTGAATCTGCGAACGGTTCATTTAAACGTCCTGCCCAGCAGCAGAAAACAGAGTCTAGCTGTGCACCTTCTCAGAGTAGACCGCCTCGCGGTAGTTTCCGTGGACGTGGACGTGCGCGTGGAGGGCGCGTGCGTTTCTCGCTAAGGGTCTGTGCTTTAATTGTGAGGAGCCAGGCCACTTGGCTCGTAATTGCCCCAAGGTTCAATCAGTCCCTTCTAAAAGGAAGGGTAAGCCGCCGGGCATTTCCGCTCATTCAGCGCACATACCGACCGCTTCGAGTTCGCGCAACGCGCTCTATGAAAGCACTGAAGTGCTTGAGACGTTGGCGATTCACTTTGACCTGGACAAAGTCGAGGAGGGCGGGGAACCCCTTCAAAACCTTTCAGAAAACGACGAGTTTGAATTAATTTCCGAGTTAAACTCACCATCTGAAGCCGACTTCCCCGTCCAAAGTTCAATCCAACACCCTATTGGGGACCTACACGCGTTCTACCTGGAGCTAATGCTTCAGTCTGCACAGCCTTACCCAGGAGATACCAACCTCCGGACCGCAGACGAATGCTTTGAAGAAAAGAGATTCTTGGCTTACCGCATTTCCGACACTGAATATATTGTAATGGACAACGAGTCCAATTTCGATGTCGTCCTCGAGGATAAGTTGCTGCAAATGCCAGACTTTATGCCTGCATTATGGTATGCGCAGACGCGTGCCGACGCGTTAGGACTTGGGTTGAGCGAAGATTTTAACCAAGAACGTTACCTTGAAATAATCGGCGACGCTGAAGCTGGCGCAGTCGAGATTATGCTTGAAAAGCATTCTCAGAATGAAGAGGAGTCGTCAGATCGATTTGTGGTCCATGCGGAGGGCGAGAACTTGGTGACATCGGATCGCCTGGTCTCTAATTGCTTCGAATTGCCGAGGCGACTCCTGTCGGACCAGCAGTTTGATTTAATTACATGGTATGAGCGCCATTTGCAAGGCCTCGAGTCCGACTCGGAGACCTATGATGCACTAGACACTTCAGTGACCAGTTCAGAGGAGATCATCACAGCGGCTGACCTGGCTTCCTCAGACGAGGATGATGATATGCCCTCACTGAAAACCGTCAGCGACTCTACTGACTGTGGTTCAGAAAGCTCGGAAACAAGCCCACCTAGCCTGCGCACGGTGAGCGACTCGTCTGACAGCGACGTGGATGAGTACCACCTACCAGGAAGTCCTCAAGAGTCCTTTGAAGACCGCCTAGAGACCTGGGCACGCGCTGCAAAGGAGTTCGGTGAGCCGCGGGAAGGAGAACCACCTCGGAGATCTCACCGCCTGGGTGACTTGTTAGGAAACACCATCGCGGCGCTGTTGGAATTTTTCCAACCTTACCCTGGTGACGAATTGATTCCCTGGTCAGACGACCGCCGGGATACAGTGCGATTCCGAGTATTACATCCTACAGAAGAATGTTACACCATTGAGGACTCGTATATGGATGAGGTATTGGTCTTGCCTCTAGAGTGTCTCAGATTCCCAACGTTCCGCTTGGTGGAATGGTACGCACAAGAACGGGCCAGAATTCTGGGTATTGCATACAAGGAGACTCTGCCGATCCACAACTTCCCGATTGAGGAGTTACTGGCTGACGCTATTAACCAGTATTTCCGGGACATAAGTCGGCACCTACCGATGTTCGAGTCGGTTGGGATAGGATGAATTCTTCGGGAGCCTCATGATCTAGATGGGCCAGATAATTACATTATTTCAATCCCGTTGGAACCGCATGGCTTACATGAAGAGATATCCGAGGCAGCCCTGCTTAACCCCGACATGGATCTCGTTCATTGGGTTTTGAGGTGCCAACTGAAGTGCATCCTGCGAGAAAATAACATTCGGAATGGCTGGCAGGGAACCCATCAGACCAATTACTTGGGGACCATGTTCGACGAACCTGAGAATGACCTCGAGTTCTACGAGGGAATCTGGACGAAGATGGATCCTTTCTGCCAAGCAATGGAAAACCTGGAGAGCGAGTTCGTCCTCCACTGTGGAGGGGTTCAAATTCCTGCAGACAGCGTGAAGGGATTGTCTCGTACCGCCTCGACGCCTCGGGTGCCGGACCGCATCGTTGCGCGTCCTCTGGTCATCGTTGTTCGAGTGAATGGCGAGCCTGTTCGGGCCTTAGTTGATTCTGGCTTGCTCAGGGACCTAGTGTCGACAAACCTAGTGGATCAGCTCAAGGTTAAAAGGAGCGAATTACAGGACCCTATTACCCTGCAGTTGGCCGTTCAGGGGTCGCGCTCCAAAATCAATCATTCTGTCAATGTCAGATTCAAATATCAAGATATTTCCGAGGAACGTACCTTCTTCGTGGCGAACCTCAGTGGATATGACATGATTTTGGGCACGGCTTGGCTCTTTCAACACAAGGTAAGCATCGGTTTGAATCCTGCTCGCGTATGCATAGGAAGTGCTGACTCCTTACCTCTCGAAGGGGTTGCTACCGCGCGAGTGTATGCTGGAGCTGCTGGATTGAGTGAGACGACCCTGCAGGCGGCTCGGGATGAGCTAATGAATTATGCCAAACCTATATGTAAATCTGCAGAAGAGACTGGATTACCTCCATTACGAGCAATAAATCATACCATCCCTTTGATTGACGAGAATAAGGTTCTTCCATGGAGACCTTCGAGATGCCCGGAAGCTCTGAGGAGTTTGTGGGACGAGAAGAGGCGAACATACCTGAAGAATGGCCGTTGGCAAGTTACCAATGCGAGCAACACGGCTCCTATGCTGTTGATACCTAAGGTTAAAACAGATACATTAAAATTGCGAGTGGTCGTAGACTTACGGGCTCGCAACACCAACACGAAGAAAATGAGTTCTCCACTGCCGGATATGGAAGGAATTTTGCGGCGCGCCTCACGCTGCAAATTCCGTTCGCTCATTGACGGCCAGGACGCCTATGAGCAAATCCGGATTATTCCCGAACATGTGCCGCGTTCTGCTGTTAGCACGCCAGACGGCAACATGGTTAGTTTAGTCCTGCAGCAGGGCGACTGCAACGCACCTGCTACTTATTAAACTCTTATGAACTACTTGTTTGGGGACTACATCGGTTGCTTTATGGACGTCTACCTGGATGATATCATCATATATTCAAACACTCTCGAGGAACACATAGAACATGTCAAGAAAGTGATAGATATATTACAACGCGAGAAGCTATACCTAAGCGCGCACAAATTACAACTCTTGAAGTCCGAGCTGAGTATCCTAGGTCGAATCGTTGACGATGAGGGTATCCGAATGGACCCCCACAAAGTCGACACCGTGCTAAATTGGAAAACCCCGACGAATCGTGAGCTATTGCGTGGATTCCTCGGGTCGAGCGGTTACCTCACGGATGACGTGCCAAACGCACGGATTCCCATGGGAATTTTGCACAACTTGACCAGTGATTCTGTGCCGTTTAGATGGGACTTCACAGCCCAGAGGGCATTTGAAGACGTCAAGAGACTAGTGTCTGATGTGCGTGGCCATCACCGGAAAGCCCTGGATTATGAGCCAAACTCACCGCCGATTTGGCTGGTTACTGATGGGTGCAGCTCGGGGATAGCGGGTGTCGTGTGCCAAGGGGAAGATTGGCGTGGGGCGAAAGTCGCCGCGTTCTTCTCGGCGAAACTCAATTCTGCCCAGCAGAATTACCCGGTTCATGAAATCGAAATGTTGGCAGGGATTACTGAGGGACGCATCCTGGGAGCCGATGAGGTCGCCGTGTCGACTACCTACTTCGAAAACGCGGAGCGTCTCGTCTTGTTGGATCAGCGCCGCGAGACGAAGTACTATCAGCTTCGTCAGAACAAGAAGAACGAACGCCACGGCCTTACGTTGGCGGACATCCACACCAAGGAGGTGAAGGATAAATTCGCGATGAAGCGCAAGGCTCTTCTCGACGCTGCCTCCACCTCGAAGAGACAGAAGGTTGCAGAGGGCGGAGCTGGGGGTGACGGCGATGCGACGATGAACTAGATCGCCCCTGCATGTCGATCTGGAGGGCGGGTGTGACGGTGCGCTCCTGCGCCTCTATTTTTTCTCTTCTTTCACTTTTCCTTTCCAACCACATACCTTCCTTTTTCGTACTTACCGTACGTTCATTTCTCTCTGATGCCTCGGCATCTCGTATCATTGATCACCACACTCTTTAATTCACATGATACTTTACCTACTTAAATACCTGGATGTACGTAGCTAGATCTCCGGTCAATACTACAGTTACGCCACTTACCTCATTGCGACCACCCTTAACAACACCAACCTTTACTTTCGTGTACCGGGACTAGCCCTCGTCTTCGAACCGAGAGCTCCCTGTTACACAAGGGGCGAGTGATTCAAAGAAAGCGGATGTGTTCCCACGGCCCTCCCATCAATGATCGCAAATTTGAGCACCTCCAAAATCTTTGGCTATTCGTATTGAAAATAAGATTGGGTTGCATAAGTTGTGCTGGCAATAGACTAGGTTTCAGTTTATGACAGGTGAACTTCAATCGAATGAGGTTCCCTGATGCCGCAACCATGCCACTGACTCAGACCTACCTTATTTGGGGGGGTGGGTGGTCGTGGGAATATATCTGCAATCTTTGATCCGCCTGCCTCTTGGCACAGCCCCAAAATCATCGGTATATATGGATAATGGAAGAATATAGTTAAGGAACTTCAAGTAGACTTACTCAGATTACTTGACTGGGCAGCTTCCAGGCAAGTCGGAGTAAATGTAAATTAAATTCAATTGATGGTCGGACTCAAGAGGGTGTCAACTTTCAAAAAATGGACATCGGGTTGGTTATAGGGGGGCTTGCAATCAATTTTTGATTTTTTCCGATTTTTCCTTGAGAAGTTTCCCACGGTGGGGGGGGTCTGGCCAAAAAATTTTCAAGAAATGCTCCAATGGATGCGTTCATTTCAGAAAAAAATGTCAAAAAATTCCGAGAAAATATTCAACTTCACCATCAAATTTGCTATATCTCCCCAACCTCAGCTCGTATCAACCTGAAACCTTCAAATATCGATTCCCCACTCTCATTTACCCCCCAAATTCGACCTGGTTCCGAAATTTTAAAGTTAGCACCCCCTTGGTCGGACTCATCTAGCTTGTCAGGAATCAAGCCAAGTCGGAGCAGGTGGCATTTGGCACTATTGGATGGATCGGACGGAATGGGGTGAATCGAGAAATGGAATGGAATTGAAAGGAAGCAGAGGGGAGTGGTATGAACTGCACAAGAAAAAAAATGAAACTGAGCCAATTCAGAGGCATAATCCCTCGACACGATGACACAGGTGACTATGCATGTATGTATGAAATGAAAATAATTGAGCCACACCTCAGACAAGTCATCGCACGAATGGTACCAGGGTATGTGAGTCCGAGTCCGACTGCGTGAATGGAAACGACTGGGGTAGGGTAAGAGTCCGAGGACTTACATGACTGGTAGCTAATGCTTTGAATGGCTCAGCGGTGAAAAGTGAGGCATGATGATACGATTAAGTATCATGCCGGTCAGAATGAGACTAGATAGATTGATTAATGAGAAGCTAGCTGCCCGCCGACTCCGAACTTGGAAGAGGAGAGATTGAGTGTGTGAGTGAAATTGAGGGTACTCACCTGCAGGCATTATACTCTAGGTGTTCGCGCTAGGCAAAATCAATGTAATTTACTTACCTGGTGTCGATGTGAAATTGCGGGTAGTTAGTCACTCGAGACTGAGTCAACCGACTGAAATGAAATGAAATGAATAGCACATGCACCTATATATTGGGCTCAGGTCTGTGCACAGATGAGAGTGAATAAAGTAAGTTGTGACTGCCAACTTTAACTTTGATCGCCCCTTTGGCTTGGCGGGGCTAACTTTACTTTACTTTACTTTTCCCACGCTTGACGAAACTAACTTAGACTAACTTGTTGACAACTATAACTTGTATGGTTCTGATAAGTCAATGCAAAGACCCCAGTAGACACTTCCCAACACCCCAAGTATACTCTACACATCAATAACCATTATTCTCACTCTACTAAAGTCACCATAAGCGCCTTCATCATTGTTGATCTTTGACACATCTGTTGCACCGGTTCAATGGGTTCCATCTGACGGATAGCTGACCCATTCTGTCAAGGGATCCAGAAAAAAGTTTTACAGGATGGCAATGGGACAGTTTTGTGCTGCGATGGCAATTGAAACAGTAGCTGTCATTGGCCCGTCAACAGGCCAATGGGTTTAACAATGCTGGGCCCCTAAATTTCGTAAGTTTATAAGAGTCTCCTGTGGAAATGAGGTTCCCTCGCTACTATCAAACTTATTTGATGCTACCTAGAGCTATACATTGGTCAGGATCAAGCCAAAACAGTGTTACATTGCTGTGTTCCAAATGTGAATAACTTTAACAGCGTCCTCAACAACTTTGAAGCATTATGTTGGAATTTGGACTACTAAGGAAGTCTAGAAGGTCTAGTCCTGCTTGGAGGAAGGAAATGATTCAATAACATAAAGATTCAACTACAGGCACACTGGAGCCTGAGAATGGTTGGTGATGTCTTGAAGCTTGGTTTTAGTTGTTCTAAGCCCCAAATGATAAACTGACCGATATAATAGTGCAGGGATGGTGACACGCATACGGCACGTCCAAGAGCGTGAGCTGAATAAATCAAGCAAGCAACTCCCAGGGCAACCGTAAGACGAAATAAATGCGAGTTGGTCAAACCATCCTCAGAGCTCGGCTGGTGGGGAAAGGTAGGAAATGGGGAATATGAGGTGTTTGCAGTGGAACGGTGAGCAGAGACGGATGCGATGAAGAAATAGCACAATACGAGAGTGTGGATGACAAGGGACGAGGTGAGAGCGAGCATCGAGATGGCGATGAAGGGCTAAGGCGGCATACAGAGTCTGGGGTGAAAGCGATGTATAAACCTAACTTAAGAAGCGGAATACATGAGAAGTATATATGGTAAAGAAAGTAATATAAAATAAAAGAAGAATACTCAAATAATTCCATTCTCGGAACATTCTGACAGCTGTGTAATGTTCGGACTTTGTTACCAGGTACAGAACTCGGAAGCAGAAGGGCTCTAGACACAAGAGAAAACAGGAACACAACGGCGAACTTGCTGCAGGGAAAGGGTCGCGAGGAATGAAGATAGCGGCGGAAGAACTGGTGATGCTCGTGTTTGGAATGGGGCGATCGGACCGATTCCGTGATCAGCGCGGGACGCTGCTCATCAATGGCCAAACTTGCATTTTCTGTGAAAGAAAGTTGAGCTTGAATATAAAGTGCATCTGTGCACAGCCTGGGACATGCAATAATTACCAATGAGGTGCGGAAAGCTGAAGCACCAGTTGTGGAAGCCAAATGGCTCAGATATGAGTGAAGAAAAAGACCTAGACTTGTTTCAGTTCATTTATTTACATCCACTTACACATTTACTTACTGTTACTGGAAGTTACTTAAAGTTACTTGGAAGTAACTTGCCCACCAAGTTAGATCAATGCCATCAGACAAAGTAACTTGTGCCATCAGATGGCATCAATTCCTGCCAGGTTCGTCAAGTTATAGTCGCAAGAGCTTGAATTGAGACTTTTTATGACCCCTAGAGTTGTTAAATTACTCTAGCATGCTGTACTTTTTCTAACTTGAAGTTAAAGTTACTTACAAGTTACTTAAGTTACTTGCAAGTTACTTTTGCTTAATTTACTTTACTTGTCTGCCACAAGTAAAGTAAAGTTAGTTTTGTAAGGCCAAGTTAGTTTGTCCAAGTAACTTTGTTAATCATCTATAGGGGTATCTTGATGTTGGGAACTCACCCATATACTTTTCAAAGTGATACTTGCCCGGGAACAGGTGGTTTTGGAGGGTCTAAGTAGGGGGATTTTGGTAGGCTGACCACTTAGCAGTGAAACATGCCCGATAAGGAAATGCCTATAGCGTGGGAACGGTGGGATGGCACATCCCAAAACCTGTACATTCTCTTGTCTATTTTGGATTCTCTACCCCCTGCTAAAAAATCTCATTCATTTACCTTCAGAAAACAGCTACTTAGACGGGGTAGCAATGTTAAATAAATTTTTGGTTGGAATGACGCTAGTCGAGGGTGTGGAGGGTCGATGCTTTAATTTGAATCCTTCTTGAGTGCAAAGCCAAGCGGCGGCGATAAAAGACGTACATTATGCCATGGAAGTAGGAGGCTCGCTTGCCCGATCTCATTCGGAATTGGAGGTTCGCCGTGGGGTGGGCGACACGGGCATATAGTGCAAGGGACTGCGGCCAGCCTTAGATACAGGGAAGGCAGTGAGCGCCCCTGCTAGAGGGATGAAAATGATTTTCACCCATCGAGTTTGAAGCAGAGCTACTGATGGTCTGAATCCACCAATGCTCGTTCATGTCCAAGGACGCTGAGACGTCGGGCGAAGAAATACTCTCGGAAGGACGCGATGAATCTAGAATGGAAGATGTACAGCATAAGCGAGCCATTTGCAAGATAAAGCATAGGCGGCAAACGTACCGATAGTGGGAAGGAAAGGGCAGACGAGGAAGTCATTCCGATCCAGGTGGCCCATGGATAAGTCATCATCGTCCATCGGACGATCGAAGGCACGTCCTTCGCGGGGTCCGTAGAAGCAGGCAAGCACATCTGGGGCATTCACACATGAGCCAGCCAGTCCCACCGTGATCGGGGCAGAGGAGGAGAGAGAGAAGGGCGACATACTGGGAAGATGCTTCTTCTCCTGCTCAGGCCATGGCGAATCGCAATCCAATGTCCAAGGCGAACAGGGCCAGGGTAAGAGGGTGGTATCATGCCCGACTAAGTGAACAAAAGCTCTTGAAGCTTGACCGAAACTTGGAGGAAAGATTTGGAAACAACATGGGTGTGTAGAAGAAAAAAGGCGGTCTGGCGGTGCTCGGAACAACCGGTCCTCTTGCTTTGCATCCTCTTGCTTTCCACCATCATCTCCAAATCCCCTACCGGCCGGGTACACCATCCTCTCTTTTGCGGCGCCGCTTTATCCGGTCCTTCGATCACCAAGCTCACTCATGTACGCCTCTGGTCGCCGTCTTTCAAGTTCTCATTCTGTCTGGATTGCGAGGCAACTCAAGATATATGTGAACATTTTTGGCTTTCATGCCAGATTCTCGGAGATCTGGCCAATCCCTTCATATTTGTTGAATACTGGCACCTGTATTGATGAATCTGCGGTGAAGGTCTCAATCTGTTACTACTCAGTACTTCTGGCAGCTTGGAGACGTTTACACCATTTCGACCTTATTTTGCCAAGCTTTCAGCTTGTGTGCTGTCTCGTACTATTGAATTTCGCTGTATCTGGCTAAAATTGTGTTGACTCCGCTTATCATCCTGCACACAACCTGAGCTTAGATAATAGTTTTTTAGGAATTTGTTGAGGTGATTTTTTCCGAATTTTTTGTCCGTTCCTGCAGCGTGGTGGGAACAGTTTTGGGGATGATTTTTTTGAAGATTGACTCCATTCCCGCATTTTTGTGGGAACGGTTTTTGGAAATTGTTTTGTGGCGATTCCTTTTTTTTTTTGAAAATTGATTCCGTTCCCGCAAAAATGTGGGAATGATTTTTGAGGTGTTTTTTTTTTTTTTCTGTT
Source organism: Mycena venus (assembly GCA_014462655.1). Lineage (NCBI taxonomy): Eukaryota > Fungi > Basidiomycota > Agaricomycetes > Agaricales > Mycenaceae > Glaucomycena > Glaucomycena venus. Next base: position 10,734,523 of record JACAZI010000003.1, read on the forward strand.
CCCGTATTTATGTGGGAATGGTTTGGGGGGTGTTTTTTATTTTTTTTGTTCTCGCATTTTTGCGGGAACAGTTTTTGATTTAGGGGAGTTCACGCTAGGCATTATTTCATTGTTTGGGAATTAAAATAATGGTCTGATGGGACGAATAAATTCTTTGGTTTGGGAATAAATCCGTGATCACCCCCTTTGTGAACCATTGAATATTTTTATTATCTCCACACACTACTACTATTTCGATAACACTTATCACACAATCTATTCACCTCAGACTTGATGTTGGCAGATTTCGGCTCTTGGAAGATTTCGGCTGCTTGGAAGGCTTCGGCTGCTTGATGCTCGTATCATTGGAGATGTCGATCTGTTCGTCGCCGTCTGAATCGGGCTCGGAAGTATTGGGTTTGTTCTTCGAACCCCTGGGCTGTCCCCGAAGTCGTTTTTCAGGCTGGGAGGTGGCAGCCTTCTTCAGCTCTGCCAAACGAGCCTCGAGTTTGTTGATATCCTCGCCCTCGGAAGCTTTGGGCTTCCTTCCCATGGGTGGCAATGAGAAGTGGTCTGGAACAGCTTACACAAGCATTCCAAAATATTCACGAAATATAAATATTCCACAAACGAGATTAAATCTCATTTGGGGAATATTTTTATTTTGGGAAAATACTTGTCCCATCAAACCATTATTTTAATTCCCAAACGACAAAATAATGCCTAGCGTGAACTCCCCTATTTTTTTTTTTTGATTTTTTTTTTTTTTGATTTTTTGATTTTTCTGTTCCCGCATTTTTGCAAGAACAGTTTTTGCAATTTTCTTTTTTTTTTTCATTCCTGCATTTTTGCAGGAATGGCTGTGTTGCAGAATACGAATTTCTGATAATGAGTGTCGAGCTGGCATGCGGAATAGTCCTAGTTCAGTGGCTTTGACGAACGTGATTGGTTTGCTGACGAGGATGTGGACGACTGAGACGAAGTCATAGTACGAGATGAATCTGAGGTCATGCTTAGGACAAAAATAATATCAATAGACGTGTTAAACAAACTATATTGGCTTGTAGATGCCATGTTTGATGGAATAAAAGTAGACATTATCGCAGAAGATCGCCGTGCCACATCTGTAGGAGCGGGCACAAGTAGAGCAGGCAGACGAGGAGCAAGCGGTATTGCGGCTTGGGTGGTATAGTTTCATGCTGGTTCAAAAGCTCCTCGGGAACAGTGCTCTCGTCGAGCGGCCAAATACCACACCTTCAGAAAGCAGAGATAATGGTCGACTTTTTGAACGCCTGATCCCTCGCTACTGCATAAGTCGCAAGGAGGTTATATTTAGCAATCAAAACATTTTGCGCATGTTGCTAAATACTACGTTTAGCCTATTTTTAGGTTCAGATGTGTATGGAGAGCAGTGAGCCAAGCTTACATGAGAAACGCGGGCCTTCCACTTTGCCGCGAGGGGACTGAGTACACCCACATCACACGGTTGAAGAGCATGGGTTGGGTGCGACGGAAGACATAGAATGACGATCCGGTGTTTCTAAAATCAAAAGAGTTACATGTTGCGGCAGTAGTTGTGGAACTAAGTATTGATATCTACCTGCGTGAAACCAATGAAGCGATATGTGCAGTGACTGTTGTGCCCATCCAAGATCAGAAGGCGGTAATCACCGGGGTCGTCAAGATATTGGGCGGAATCAGGTGCAAAGTCTTTCTCCAACCACAACGAGCCCAATTCTTGATCTGTCCAGCGGTTCGGGGAAATCGAGATACTACACAGCGTGAGCAGAGAGCAATGTAGAAAAATTAAGTGCTGACCCCGCGTCACATGGATTGTTTTCTCTCCAGCACAAATCTCGACGCTGACCCTGGAAGATGACAGAAGGATGGGTTGAATTACCAGTGCCGGAGATACATTCGATGATTGTGACGAGATCCCGGTTCCCACTTTCGGTTTTTGTACAACCTTCTGATCCCAGTCAACCAGCGCGCGGATCCTGTCGTCAACCCCGAGTTGAATGCCCTTGAATGGGGGATGCATTAGAGTATACCGGGGAGTTAGCAACAAGACCCTACTTTCTCATCCATGTTCCAAATATTCTGTGGTTTGATGTCATATTGCCCAATGGTGGCACTGAGAAGGTTAAAGTAATCGTGCACGATGGGTCGGTTCAATGCTCGGGCCCGGCATTCCTCGAGCCCGCTGGTCCACTTCACCCTCCGATTAGTCTCGTGTCAACAAATGCGATACAAGCGCACCTTGCTTTCGAGATCAGGACAACGCTTTTTGAAACGCTTCGGCCAGGTTACCCCGAGCGGCGCGCCGTAGATTTCGGCAGCATAGGCGCCGATGGTCGTCAAATTCAGCGGGATACCACGCTTCCCGAGACTCTATAGGCATTAATAATTCCCCCGAGCAATTAGCATCTCGTCCTCACCTTAATCCACTCCGCGAGAACTTCCTCCTGCGCAGATGTCAGGCTGCGCTCGTGGGGATGGGCTTCCTTGCGAGTCAAGACTCCCTTGGTTCGAGCTTGCACGGTAGCACAACGTCGTAGTAGGTCGCTGCCCCAAGTTCGGACATGATCTTTGTTTGAGATGCTGCGACGGCAAGCTGAATCCGTTTCTCCTGCGGGAGGTACGCAATTTCATCGTCAGTGTCGACAGCTGAGTCCGGGTGCTCATCGGGCGGTGTGATAGCCGTAGGCTTTTCCTGGACGGCAGGCGCCTCCAAAAGCAGTCTAGAGCGAGTGAGCTTGGAGAGAGTGTTGAAAGAAAGAGGTCAAAGTTGGGCAGAACTACGATTGAAAGCATGGCCTGCAAGCAGCTTATATCTGACCATGGTGCATCCGGGGTATGAAATTGCAAAATTATGGATGAGAAAGAGTCGTATTGAAGAGGAAATAGACATGCAAAGATAGGAAAATTGATATGGATTACGTGTGCAATATGGTGGAAATTGCTTGATAGCGAACACCTGTACAGGGTCAAAATGGGCAGCATATTCAAGATGAGTTGGGACCAGCATGGACGAGGTCGGATGAACGTACATAAACCGCAACTTCCACCTCCGGGGTAATCCATCTCCCAAAAAAAATCCAAAGTGTCCAGGTTGTGCAAAACAGCCATTCCGAACAGTGGGCTGCAATGAGGAAACAATAAAATTGCTAAATTCATATCATTACCACTCAGGGAATGTATTTACCGTATTCAAGGCCCAGGCGGAGTCTCGCCGTCCTAGGCCCACGATGGAATGCGATACACTGGCGGCAAGCTTGCAGGTTTTCAAATGAACACTGTAAGACTGGGACCTGGTTTTTTTTCACCCGTTTACCGGATCACTTTCCCCATTCATCCGAAAAACGGTTTAAAAGCTGGTGAGTGACTTTCGGGTGAATGTAACCATTTTGAACGGGTGATTTTGTTTCACCCATTCATCTCGTACTTTTCACCCGTCACCACTTGACCAGGGACATCATCCGTTCATCGGGTTGTTATAATCCGGACAATCGGGTGAGAATACACCGATTTCTGGTTGAAGTTTTTTCGGGACAGTAGGGATACTTGTTCTTCCAAGGTTGTGTTTAATAGGGTTGAAACCAGTCTTGTGCTTCCTCATTCCATCGACATGAGTTTGGACGAAGAAATCAAGTTCCGGATGCACGTACTCGATTTGATGAGCCAATCGGTTGCGAATGATCGTAACGTAAGTTCGTCTCCTTTCTCTTCACCACCATCATCCCCTCCTCCCGCTGCTCGCGCGTCCTATCTCCTTATTGCTCTGGCTTGCAGATACTCTAAACTGGTGCTCTCCTGGGTCTAGCTTCGTTTCTGGGTCTCCTGGGCTACTTATCTCGCTGGCTCAACGGTGGACTTGGGTGCTGCCACTGGATTGCTCGACACTGCGCTTGGCTCGGACCTCCCTGGGAACAATACTGACCTTTACCTCCTTTCCATAGACCTTTTGAGGGCCACATGTGAAGGGATAAGGATTGTATGTAACTTACCTTTCTGCAACTATCCATACTAATCTATCCGTCGGTTATTATATCCGTGTGGCGATCGCGTCCAGTGGCGAGGTCAATGCCAAGTCGGCGCCGACCTGCCTCATTGCAGTGAGTCCATGTTCATCTCCCTTCAGTTTGCGTCTTCTGACTGAACTCTTATGACTTTTGCTTAGATATATGTATTTGCTTTCCCTGCATGTATTATCTTGTCAACTCGTTATCTTGATACCTTATCTACTAGATTCTATTGTTATACCTGATAAATATATGTTTCAACCAACATTTTCATAAGGTGACCAAGGAGCGAAAGCAGCGATTGAAATGGGGTGAAAATAACCTAAAGTTCACCTGGTACTCGGGTCGCGCGAATCATCCGACAAACGGGTTGGAAAAACCTTGCCAAAGCTAACCCGAAGGCCGGGTGAAAAGCAAAATATAAGTAATCAAAATCACCCCATTGTAACCCGTTGCGACAGGTTTTTTTCACCCGTCAACTGGCGGGACCCGGTTTACTTTCCTCCGTCATCTGGTACATGTTAACCCGGTTATTGGGTTAATTACCTAGCGAAAGTAACCCGTTCTGGGTCTTACAGTGGATTTTGGCATCCTGGCCCAAATCGTTGGCGCAATAGCAGCAGGTAGGCGAGAGCCAGCTGGCTGGATGAAGCGTCGAGGGTAGCCGGACATCGTATGAACAGAACGAGCGCCAGACCTCGTGGCAGGATGAAGAAATGATTGAGAACGAGGCGAATCCTTGCAAGCGATGCCACGCCCAAAATAAGAAACCACGGCTCCGGCAACCCCCCCGCTCACGAAAGCGGGCACAGCATCACGTTAACTGCATCAATTGGTATCAAAATTTGTGTTTGGAGGCGTCTCTACATATCTTCCAACATATGAACGACGTTGGAACTCAAAGTCACTTTGATTGCATATACAGTCCAAGTGGCCAGCTACCGGGTTCGGCTAGGTACCCAGTTGCATATAATAAAGCTGAAGGGAGGAGAAAGAAAAAGTCGAAACTTAGACCCATCGTACAAATTCATATCCGTTCGGCGGAATAATATGTGTTTAGGACCGTGTGCTTTAACTCTTGGCCGCACATTCAACATATTTGAGTAACCAAATCACTCCAATGCTTGTGTATGGGATCTATCTATAAACCACTTTGAATAAGTTCCGATGCCCGCGCATTTCGGGGTTCCACAACACATTTGAAGGGTAGTACGTGACTATGGTGTACTTGGGTGTCAGTAGACGAAAATAATAAATAATAATAATAAAAACATCTCACCTCGCAGTCGATGTGGTTTGACCCACATGCGGCTCTATAACAACGCCATTCTCGCATGCCTTGGAGATGTTGAATACGGCGAGGATTGCACTGCATGCAAGGAACACGGATGTCTCAGCCAGTAATTTACCTGAATTTACAGATTCTACAACTTCCGTCATCCGCCACGATGAATTTGACATACCTGGGCAAATGCTACGGGCAATCAGTGAATGTCGTGAAGCGTGACTCAATTCACTTGCCGGCGACCGTATCCAAAACAAATTCTAGCAGGGTCCTGTTCGGCTGCCCTGCTATCTGTGGGGATGAACCTATTCGGGTCGAACACCAAAGGATTCGAATATCGCTCGGGATCGTGAGCCATTTTCCTGCCAAAAATATAAATTCGTTCCATGTGCTGAATATGTGGGACAGACCAGATATTTGCTATAATCAGAGAGTTCCTCGGAATGAGCAGCGGGTCTAGCTCCCCATCTCGGTAATAGGGGTAGTCCTCAGAGGTGCGGCGGACGGCTGTCAAAAGATTGTATGAGGCCCAGGAAGCCACTATGTTGAACTCTTACCTAGAGGAACCACGACGTGCCATCGAATGACCTCCTTGCACAGCGCATCGACGTACGGAAGTTGGGAACGATCAGATATATCTGGGAGCCTGTCGTTTCCAACCACTCGGTCAATTTCCCTCTGCGCCGCCGCCTGAGCTTCAGGATAGACGGTCATCGCCAGGAAGAACGCTTCGATTTGCGAGGCGGTCTACAAGGCCGGGTTAGACTGATCGCTGACTTCTGTCGAGTCTGAGTCGTATCGCTGACCGTATCACTGCCCCCCAATCGCTATTGCGCTGGCAGCCCACTTTATCAAATATTCATCCTGGCTCTTCTCCTCCAGAAGAGTCGACACGAAAGAGGGTTCCGCAGTTCTGGCCGCCTGAACACGGTGAAACTGAATTCCCATGGGAGTTAGTATTGGATTATTTACCATCTCTTTCTTGACATAATCCAACGCGGTATTCACGCTCCCGTGAGCTTGTTTGGACATCATCTTGGCGGTGGTGTGGAATCCTCCACCTGGCAGCCACTCAGGCCAATACCGCACTGGTGCATTTATTCAGTCCCTCTCGAATCCAGATCTACCACTGATCGAGACACTTACAAATTGGTATGGTGTCGGCAAGACACGCCCCCACTGCAGCTGAGGTGAAAAAATTGGTTCCCATTGTTTCGAACGCTTCTAAAAATGGATCATGCTCTGGGCCCTCGCAAAGCTGGTATCCGTATGCGATCCGTAGTGCAATCGCCCCAGTTGTGCTGTTAGATTCCAATATACCAATCAGTTCACTATGATAACCGAAAATTCCGCGCACCGTCGAATTTCGTCAATTAGCCCGTCCTGGTTCAACGCAATGTTGCGTAATAATTTGTGTACCTCCGACGACATCATGGGAATGAAATTCTTCATAGCAAGCTGGGTCCCGAAGAGTTGATGAAAAAGCTTGCGCTCCGTCCGTACGCGGTCTCCGTACTGAGCGAGTGGGAGGACATTATTGAACCCTGCGAGCTCTCCCCCAACTGTGACCACCGGGCGGTTGCAAAGATTTGCGCCGCGGACGCCAAGCAGATCTTCCGCTACTTTTACAGAGTTGACGATGATCATGGTTTGCCCAAGGGCAGTGAGCGAAAAAATGTCGCCTATTAAATTATGAGCCAGGAAAAGGATAAACTGTGCAACGTACCCCAAATATCTCCGAGTTCCGCAAATTTGAGCCAATGTTGCTTGCCAGGGAAGCCGAAAATGTTGCCAATGAAGGGAAGGCCTCTCGGACCGGGGGGGAGATGTGAGGTTTTCTTCGCTCTGACATACATTGACTGTCCCCTACTGTAGTACCACGACACAAGGCACGCCAAAACGAAAGCAAGGACAGAGTACCAGTACCAGTACGTGAAACGAAGGCACTGGTCAAGGTTGAAGAGGCGAATGAAGATGAGCATGATAATGAATCCCCAGCTGAGAGCAGATAGCCCATTGTACGGGAGGAGATCGTGTTCGACAAAGGAGGGGTGTCCTGAATCGACATGAGACGAAATGAATAATGGACCAATGGACAACGAACGCAGCTTTGTCCCGAGAGACTTCGACCTCCGACGATGGTTTTTTGAACTCCGGTCCCTGAAATATAGCCCACCTGGCATTTTCATCAGAGCGGGATGACAAACGTCGCAAGAACTTAGAGATACCAGAGTTGATCTCGATAGTATGTGTTTCGCGCATTCGCGTGATGAGTTCAGACGCCGCAGGAACCGTCACTTCGTTCTTTCACAGAGGATACTAGTGACCAAAGATCTGTTCGGCGAGACATCAAACACACCTTCAGTATGGATACCCATTCATCGTCATGGGTGACTGCCACGACTACATCGTCCCACAACTTGGAGCCCTCAGAGAGGAGTTCTTTGTTGATAGCATCTGCCGGATGATATGGCTGATTACATGTGAACAACAGTTCAACTTGCGACAGTTCACTCACTCGGATAGTTGCGGGAGAGTATTCAATAATATCAGATTCCTGCTGGGCAGCACCGGCGCTACTTTCGGTACCTGTGTCCCGAGAAATATCTCCAGTCCCGAGTGATGGGGACATGACAAACGACGCAAACCATCGTCTTGAAAACATTTTGAGTGGCTTGGAGTCCACGACCGGTATGGCCTGTGATATTTTTCTCCAGGCCAACGAGTGAATAGCGATTCTGAAACCTCGCAGGAACAGCGTTTGATTTCGAGTTGAAACGTCTTCACCAGGAGGCCGACGCGGCCCTGAATCCGCAAATGCGGCACCAGCTTCCCACTGCCAGGCGTACGAGCCGCCGGCAGACCCAATTGGAGTGGCCCTGAGTTTCATAGAAATTTTGCAGTCTTGTGACTGGCTGGCCACCGCGGCTAAGCTCCACGACGACGACTGATCAACCCCAGTGATAAGATACAACTCGCCGTTCTCCACCATATAGCCTAGACTCTTCAAAAACGCGTACCAGCTTTGGGCGTGCTTTTAGGGCTTGTTGCCTAAATATGTCCAGAAAGCGCAGATTGAAACGGGACGCCCCGTCCGGCATCAGAAGGACAGCCGTTTGCTTCGAACTGGCGGAAATTTCAACAACCGCCCCAGCTCCTACTGGTAAGAACCTGGAGCAAACGCAAAGTCAATGTGGACATCACAGGACGGTGGATCGCCTCACACATTATCCAGCTCGGCGTTCGCATCCAGCCGTCGTTTACTTATCTCTGTGTTGGAGATGTGACATCCTGGACGGTGGTATGACACCATCGAGGTAACATCTCCCTCGCCCAGGTCAATTGTTTCAAACCCAACTGGAACCCCAAAACGATTCGCGGGATCATTTCTTGGTCGGCAAATGTTGAAGAATACATCGAATGTCCCGTCGCATGTCAGAACTCCGACGCTCCCAATTTCTGTGCCCTTGGCCCTGGATTCCGGAGCAAGGTCGTCGGGCGGTTGTGGATAGGACAAGGGGTAGCCGTGGCCCTTCGCCAGAAGTAAACGGCTATAAAGATTGCGGTCCGACATGGAGTTACTGGGCAGAGAGAGGAGGATCTGTCTATCAATGCTCTTTACCTTTATCTTCGGCAAATAACAGCGTTATACCCCGTGTATTAAGCAGATGCCTTGAATCAGTATGTACATGTTTATTTTCGCACGCCACCGCTAATTTCCGAGGATACCGGTGTTTGTTTTCGACGGAGCGCTCACCAAGCGCTCACTTTTATCTTCCTGCATGTCTGTTTCCGTACGCCACCGATGAAATTACCTGTTCTATCACTTGTTCTATTAAGATTTAGTGCCCAATTCGTTGGGAACTGTTTATCTTTATCTCCTTGGCCGTTCTTTCTCTCTTCCATTCCCTTCGAATCTCCACAGCTTCGTGAATCATTTTGGATCAATTTTCCAATTTGGCGACACTACTGTGTTCTTCCTCGCCGGAATTTCGCCGATGCGACTGCAATCTGCCAAGGGTGGAATCCAAGCTTCGGAAATGAACCTCAAAAGCGACGATTCTGGGAATCAACTGTTAAGGAGTTAGTTACCGGCTGATCGTTCTGAGTATTTAAACATCTGTTTGTATTTTGATAGAGGGGGTTCGCTGCTTGTTTCCGACCACGACGGTGCGCTGTGGGCTTCGACCTCAACATCAACCGCATCTCGTGGTTCAACAGCTTTTACCGTACAATTACGTTCAAATCGATAGGGAGGGTGACGCGTGACATGGTATGAGCAGTTCGATAATTCGATAGCCGCCGGATTTCCGCATGACACCCTCCAAAATTTCGAGAATCTCAGGGAAATTTTGACTTTTTCTCTGCCACTGGGGGAGAGGGGGAGTCTGTCATAGTTGAGAAATTCGATAAGGTCCCCCGTGATGCGTGACATCGACCATATTTCGATATCGATAGAGGGGTGTGTGATGCGTGACAAACGAATTGGACGTAATTGTACGGTACTGCAGTTAGAAAGTTCTAGACTGAGCATATTGTTCAGACCTGGCCGCAGCACGGTACCGCATCCATGTAGGCCTGTCTTCAGATATAGCTCCTGGTCCAATATACCCATCAACTTCCACTTGTCTCATGAACTGTACTCGAGGTTGCAATAATATACCACTCATGTTCACTTGTCCTCAATCCCTCGGCTCTCCCCAGATACTCAAGTTACAACCTAAATTCGACAAGCAGCCCGAAATTCCGACAGTATTTTCTTTTCTTCGCAACGAACGACTTAGGATGCTTTTCTCCGAGTCTTCTGTGTTGTTTCTACTAAATATTTATGCTTCTATTGAATATATTCGACTATAAATTATTGTTCCCTACATTCTTTGTACATTCTCCCAACGTAACTCTTAACTCTTGATGCGCTACGTGACTCGGCTGCCTTTAGTTGCCGCCGAAGCGGAGCATAGGCACATCTTGTTAAGATTTACTACTCGATTCATCGGAGACTGTTTGGGTTTCTCCCCTTCAAGCCTTTCCCGTTCTACTTTCTCCGCTCTTCATCTCGAATGTCCACAGCTTTTCCAATCACTCTCAAGTGACATTTAGGTAATGCTGCTGTGTTGTTCTTTTGGCCAAAACGATCTATGAATACGATCTATGAAGTCTGAGACAGCCTGCGCTGACAAATCCTTGCCGCTGAATTATTTTCTCTCACTATCTCCTTCAGGCTAACCTCATGTTGCACTCTCTGCTCCTCACCTGGAAATGATACATCTTTCATGTAGAATCTTTCGCATCATTCCTCGTCTCGTCCATGCTAGGTTATGCTTCTTTTTTCTAGTGCCAGTAAAATTACTGTACACGTCGTTCGTTTTAACCGACTTCCATTTTCCCGGCACTATCTCCCTACATTCTTCTCTGTTCTCATTGTTGAGATACAAGCCTACAGTCGATCCTTACTTACCATTCATTCATTTACGGACTTCTAACTTCTAAACGTAGTTAACGGACATTAACTCCCGTAATAGTTTTTTCCTCAGTTACGTACAGCTCAGTTGGTTGTCTACAAACGCCCACTGAGCTGTAAGTCCACTCGTTGTAATCTTACATATTATATTTACTGATTCGTACCTAGTCTCCATTAATTCTCTAGGTACTTAATATATTCAGTTGGTTGTCTACGAACGCCCACTGAACTTATCTATTAATTCTCTAGCCCGTCTTTCGTCCATACCCTCAAGAGGTTATGGGCCCCGAGCCCGACCACAGCATGTCGTCGTCCTCCCTGAAACTCACCAAGCTCCCAAAGCTCAAGGATGACGGATCAAATTGGGGGACATATAAAGACCTCGTATGGAAGGCGCTCATCGCGAAAGGTCTTCGTTGACATGTTGTCGGTACCGCCCGTGCGCCACCCGAACTCGAATCACGCGACGGGGAATCTTTCCTTCCACCCCATCTCGCACCACTATCGGAAGCGGAGTTAGAAGAACACGAGAACAAGCTGGACGAGTACCTGCAGATGTAAGCGCAAGTCCGCCAAGTCATCTACGAGACGGTCTCCGAATCCACATTCATGCGGATCAAGTCGCAGGCGAATGCGCAGCTAATGCTACAGGCGCTCGTCAATATCTTCCAGAATAAGGGGGAGATGGTCCAAATGAACACGCTCACCCGGTTGCAGACCATGCGTTGTCTCGATGACGATGACGTGGTCAAGCACATCACGGAAATGCAGCGGGTCAAGGAGGCGCTCGATGCGATGAGCGCCCCGATCACCGACCACACCTTCTCCGCATACATCAAGGCCTCGCTCCCGGAGAAATTTCGCCCCCTGCTCCAAACGATCGCCACCACTGCGCGCTTCAATGGGCGCGCAATCAGCAGCGATGCGTTGATCCAGGAGGTCTACGAAGCAGCGGACGAGAGTAGCGTCCACGCGAACCTCGACAGCGTCACCGAGCAAACTGCCATGGCGGCATCGAAGGGCAAGGGACGAGGCGGCAGCCGCAGAGGCAAGGCGAAGTGCGATAATTGTGATCACACCGGGTACTCGAAGCGAGACTGCTGTTCTAAAGGGGGAGGAAAGGAGGGTCAGGCGCCATGGAAGAAGGGGAAGAAGAAAGAGAAAGCCTCCGACAGCGCAAATAGCGCTGCGAAGGATGACAGCGACAGCGACTACAACGTCGCCGCGTCGTTGATCATCATGGGCGACGTCGATGACGGGCCCGGAAAGATCGCACTCACCACTTCCCTCCAAGACGACACCGTCGACGCCCTATCGGCCGCGACGGCTTCCTCCAAGAAGGACATCCTAGTGGATGCCGGCGCCACGCGCCACTTCTCCCTGGACCACGACAGCTTCATCAACTTTGTGGAAATTCCACCAATCCCCATGCGCGGCCGATGGCCGCACGTTCAGCGCGACAGGTCGTGGCGACCTAAAGGTGCCGCCCCCGATGGGAGACGGTGAGCAGCCGACGCACGCGCTATTTACGAACGTGTATTACTCACCTCATCTCGCGTTCAAACTACTTTTGGTCAACTGCCTCGACCGGAAGGGATGGATCATCCACTTCGAGGAAGGGACGTGCATGCCATCAGCAACTTGACAACTTTTCTTTTCATCACTTTTTCCTCTTTTTAGAGAGCCAAAAGCCAAAAAAAGTGCGAAAAGACGTAAAAGACTTTTCTTCTTTTTTAAGATGGGTCCACTTTCTTTAAAAAGGTGCCAAAGAGACAAAAGAGTGTCGGAAGTACATTCGGAAGTGGGCCTAAAAGCTCGGATGGGGGGCGGATTTCAGACGTAAATCTGGGATATAATTGGTATGTATTCACAAAATAGATCCAGTACATCAGAGTACATACAAGGCACATGGAAACAAGGTGTAGAACAAGAGCGCATTGGAACAAAGAAATACTACTCGCCTTGTGTAACATCAGTCATCAACTTGTTCATCGACACTGATAGCGGCAGCCACGGAGCGTGAGGACCCATCGAACGACACAGGCGTACCTTGCAAGTAAGGCGCAGTCCGTGAACATCCGGTGTTGGACACTCCACATGGGGTTACTGGCTTCAGGCCTGCGCGATAAGGCCGCTGACGTGAAGTGGAGTGAGGAACAGTAGTCTGATCAGGTGAACGCGCGGGAGCCGATATGAGAGCTCTGTGTCAAGAGCAGACAAAAAACATTACATACCTTTGTCCTTGGGATGCGCTACTTGGATGAACGGAGATGGATATTCGGCATCTTGGACCAATACAGAAAATCTTGAGGTTCGAAAACTTGAACCTTGATTCATTAGAGGACTCAACAATCGACCATTTTGAGTGTTCACATTGAAGCGGCTTCGGCAGGTCTTGACGTATGCCAGATCTTGAAAGTAGGCTTGAGGATGTCAGGGCTTAAGCTTGCGGTGAAGACTTGAGGCAAGAGACAGCCATATGCCACAGTTTGGGATGTTTGTGTGTGGGAGGGAATAAACGAGCGGTTTCTGCCGATCGTTAAACAGCTTGAGATGCGGCGGTTTTGTTCTGAGTCTTCGCCAAGCTTCAAGATGTTTGGGACCATTTGAGGCTGATTGGGGTCGGGACCGGAGGGAAGTAGCTAGTAGGAGGCGGCGGACAAGAGGCGGACAAGGTGGGGGGAAAGGAAGAAAATCCGTGTCGCCATCAAAACGAACCATTCAAGTTGTCGCGCTCACGTGGCTCCGCGCCTTCGCATCATGATGGTGATTACAGATCTTTGCATAAATCTTTTCAGCCTTGATTTCTCTCATGCTCTATTTGTTCGTATTAAAGTAGCTGATCCGAGGATGGCAAATGATGGCCGCGACCAAATGTTGCTTTGAACGCACGCAAATACTCACTTTCGAACATTTTGCTGCTGCAGATGGGCCCAGGATCTGGCTCCAAAAGAAAGTCTTCAAGAGCAGATTTTCTATGCACAGATACGGTTGAAACAGGTTGAAGCAGTGGTGAGCACCTGACCCTGCCCATCAATTTTTTTACACGAACAAACACAGCTGCGCAAATTGGTGACTGAAATGTTTTATGCAAAGACCTGTAACCGTTCTATTAAGATTTACCATCCAATTCGTTGGGGGGTGTTTGGTCCTATCCCCCTGGAGCCTGCTCCATTTCGCCCTCACTGCCCTGCTGCTCAAAATTTTACAGCTTCGTTAACTGTCTCCCACCATCAACTTCCTGATGCTGTACTACTGCTGTGTTGCCGTTCACACGTGGTTTCGCCCTCACTGCCCTGCTGCTCAAAATTTTACAGCTTCGTTAACTGTCTCCCACCATCAACTTCCTAATGCTGTACTACTGCTATGTTGCCGTTCACACGCAGCCTGGTCGACGGAATTTTTGGCTATAAAAATGTACTGCGTCACTCATTTCCCACCGGCTCGAGGTGACGACGGTATGCGGCGGATTGTTACCACAAAAATCTCAAACTGCGGCCAGGGAAATCAATTCTGCATTGGGAATTTTCTGATTAGCAGGCTCACCACGCGGTTCAATGCCTTTCAACTGTTATGGGAAAATTCCCAAATTGGGCACTCGCACGCAGTTAAGCACAGCACGCCAACAGCATGCCAAGTAGGCTCGGGGCATTGCTTCCTGCTATAAAGGGGACGATGTGTGTGGGCCTTCATTCCAAGCTCCCTACCGATTTTTCTTCATCCTTCTTACTCGGTTTCAATTCAAAACTCGTGGAACAATGTTGGAGCAAGCAAACTGATCAACTGGAGTTGAATTTAATGGCTACCATCAATATACTGCTGGGTTCCCTAATTATCTGGATCTCTGGCTGCAACATTCTGCTCTACTGCCCTGTATTCAGCTCGGATGGACAGCAATTGCGACAATATTCCTCTTCCAATGCAAGCAAGGTCAACTAACGGCATCATGACTAATGTTGCCGCGACTTCCGACTCGGCCCTGCAAAGTCAACTTGGGGAAGTCGACTTGAGTTGAGTCGAGCCGAGTTGTTCTGATGACTCCGCCACGACTTTGAGGTCAGCAGAAGTTGACTCAAGTCAACTCGAGTGACTTGCGTCGGGGGTATTTTAGGAAATGTTCCTTTCTATGAATGACCACGATTGGAGGCAGTTTCCTATTTTGTTCTGAGTGATTGTGACGGACGTGACACAACGTCACATGTGTGACGTCCGTGTCACGGATGCGGTCTTTTGTGTTTTTATCCAGTTTCTATGCATCATTGGACCCCGAAAAATTATTTTTTGCTATATAATTGACTACACATGCATGAAACCCCCATAATAGCAATGGGAACATGGAATGATGATGAAATAAATGATCTTTTATTGATCCCATGTAAACAGTAGTCAAATTCAACATGTATACGTATCTACAGTACTCCTAATTGACGAGGCTGTAGTTTTAGCTAAATTCAAAAATATTGTCTGACTTGGCCGACTCAAGTTGATTTGAGGTCACTCCGAGTCGACTTTGCTAGACGGAGTCAAGTCAAGCCGAGTCAAGTCAAGCCGAGTCAAACTCTAAACTGTGAGTGAAAAAAGTAACTTACCGGAGCTAACTTTAACTATAATGGCCCCTTTGGCTTTGTGGGGTGAACTTTACTTTACTTTACTTTACTTTTCCCATGTGTGGCAAAACTAACTTGTGGACAGGGAACTTGTACAGGTCAGAAATCAAGACAGTGAGATCTCATTAGAGCATGTCTGGTGCATATCCATTAGCTCTGGTTACCCGCGAATCGAGGTACATCCTCACTTATTGCTACTCTTCCATGTCATTGTGCACCAGCCTCTTTCAGGAGCTGCAAGATGAAGTCTTACCTTGAGCACTTGAAAGGCTGAAAACTCTGCAGTGAGTAAAATTAATTCTATCTTACAACTTCGGTGCAAACCTTTGCGCAGAAAGCACAGGAACTAACGCCATTCAGTTCAACACGCAAGTGCCAAATCCTGATGGCTTCAAAGTACCTGTTTAAAAAATGCAATAAACGCTTGGCTCTTCCATCCAGAAATCCCTGGAGACCAACTTTCCCTCATTTAGTTCCAATATTTCAGTGCAGCCAAGACATCATTGAATCAAATTCTAGGATTCAGTCTCAGATTCACAGCCACACTGTTGGTTCCAGCTGTAAATCTAATGTCAGATGCACCAAATCCACACAAATCCTTGAGGTGCGTCTGCCAACGGGGTCCTTTATTTCATGCTGAGACCCGTTGGACCCGTCAGAGGGGTGGGAACAGGTGGCCCATCAACGGGTTAATCTGTCTCGTACCCGTGCCATCACAACGCAAACCCACGCCCAAATTGGAAGGGTAAAAACTCATCTGTCCCGTCCGTCAACCTGTCAAAAGGCGGGACGGTTTGGAACCCTAATTCATTGTGCAAACATTGCTTCCACCACATATTTTGAAGCCCGGTTTTCCGTCTCTTATAGGCGAGTCTGCAACTGGCAATGGATTTGAGGCTAATTCATTTCTGAATACAAAGATAAATTGTTTCTGGTCCATTCACTTTTTTTTACTTACTGCTGAGAAAGTTACTTCAAGTTACTTGGACGTAACTTGGCCCACCAAGTTAGATCAATGCCATCGGCAAAAGTAACTTATGCCATCAGATGACATCAGTTACTGCCAAAATTCGCGTTTACCATCAATTGGCGCAAGTAAGCATCGTGTGAGTCCATAGAAGTTCAAAAAGCCACATTTTGGTGTTTATGCATCTGGCCGCGTGTCAAGGGGTGATAACTCTCTGGAACATTACACTGTTGGGTTTGTTTTTGCCCATTCACGAGCTCAGCATTACTTTGGACTCACTAAGTCATTTGTGACCAAGGCACAGTGCACCAAAATGGTTGAACATGGGATAAACCACCCAGGTAACATGGTATGATGTGTCTTGAGAATTTAGAGTGCCAAAATTTCGTTCATATTTGAGAAATAGGGGGTCCAAGTGGTTTCTGCAGCTGTAAGGTGGGAATAAAGTGCACCGACATTGTATAATTGTCCCTATGGCCAATTTCATGTGTTTTGAGGATTTTTGCCTGCCTAAGAAGTGTTCTTTGACCCTCTAATCCCTCCAAGTTAGTAGTAAGTTAGTATAAGTTAGTGGGGCAAAAGTTACCTATGCCATCTGATGGCATCATTAACTTGTACTTTTACGTGTAAAATTAACTTACTCTGCCACAAGTTACTTTAAGTTAACTTTAGTTACTTGTGGCAGGCTAAGCATCCATGGCCATCAAGCTCACACAGCCACTGATGTTAGGAAAGAAAACTCTTTTACAATTGAACCTGGATGACTTAAAATATTCTGTTCCATAAATCTATTCTAATCGTATCAAGGCATATACAGTACAAGTTTGGGACAATTTGAGTAAGAATTGAAGGACTAGATACCTTTTCAGTGTCCTGATCAGTGTTTTTCTGGCGTTTTGCCGCATCAGAATGACCAAAAAACTATCTAGTCCCTCAATTCAGGATGTATTGCTCTGAAATTTAAACTGCACATTCCTTGATACACTCAGGAAAGATTTACGGAACAGAATATTTTGTTTCGACGTGGTTCAATTTCTACAGAGTTTTCTTCATTGCCATCAGTGGCTGTGTGAACTTGATAAGTTGTGGCGGGGTGGAACGCCTGGCCTGTAGGTTGTTGAATCGGGTCGGTGATCCGGGTAGTGGTAGAGCGAATGATAGGGAATAAATCAGAGGAGACTCACTTGTATAGGTATTACGGAGAAAAGTCAGTTCCTCAACCGGGGTTGCACAATATAACTCTGGCCCACCAGCAACAAGTCTGGTGGTCGCACCTCAGTGTATCCAGGGTAAGTGATTGCTAGATCCAGAAACAGCCCTCCATGGCCTGTGGGTACAAGAGCGGACCAGAGTCAATCAACTGATGTTCCATCTGGGTCATCCGTCATCAACGTTGATGAAAACCTCTAATTTACAAGAGTGGAATGGGCAGAGCAGGGGCAACGCCTGCTCTCATATAGAGACTTTTTGTGGCCTGTGGGACAAGAGTGGACCCGAACCAATGGCCATAGTAGTTCTGGGCTCTCCGAGTCTGTCATCATGTTGAACAGCACACAAGCCATAAGTTCAAGACGCTCTGCCCACCAGAAGTGAACCAATTCATTCATCTCCAATCCACTATCTATCGCATACTTTTTTTTATTTTCTATTCACTCTGGACCCTCAAGAATCCTCCCTTAGATCTCGCAAACAAATACCACTGATAAAAATCTCAACGCCATCCGAGTGACACGGCTCAGAGGTATAGAGTTCTTTTAAACCTGTTATAGATATCGAAAGCATAGCTGGCGCGAGTTTCGGGCAATGGTTGAACCACAATGCTGGAGCAACCAAATTTCATCCGTGTCACTGTCACATCATCAGGGAGTCTCTTGCCTTTTACTTGGGGGATGTGGCTATTGCGGGGCATGGCAGATACTTGCAATTATGTATGTAATTGTACTGAATTTCTCTCTTCCTTTTGAATCCAATTAATTATATACCCCAATGCCTGTGATTTAACTTGGGATATGATGCAATCTAATAAAGTTTGACAAGAGTCATAGGCTCCAAAACTTTGTAAATAGAGGCTGCTATTAAATTTCAACGGCTGGAACACCCTTAACAGAAATTGCCTTTTTTGGGTACATGGATGTGGGACAGCATATTTGATTTGCAGTGTGTCACAACACGCTTTTTTCACTTGTTTTGAGCTCATGGGCTCTAGAACTTTACAAATTGAACTTACCATTGAAATCCAACAGCTGCAACACCCTTCAAAAAATTACCTTTTTCAGTGTGGACCTGCTGGATATGGGACAGCATATTTGATTTGTAGCATGATACAACACGCTTTTTTCACCTTTTTTTGAGTCTGTGGGCTCTGGAACTTTACAAATAAACTAGACAAGGCCCGCTGTGCGGCAAAGCCCACTCTTGTACTCATAACCCCATGTGAACATATTATCAGGTCACTACCTCTGTCGTGTGAATTGTTCTCGATAAATTACTGTAAACAAAGCGTCAATTTTGTATACAGTCTTTAACGGTGAAGCGAAACGCTCAGGCGAATCGGCAATTTCTAAGCCAATATCGGATGAAAATGAAGGGTACATGAATGTAGACCGATAGTATAGCCTCATTGCTACCTGTGCGTTCAAGGGCTTTTGAGATTTGAGGCTGTTTTGACTGAGAGCGAGGAGTGGAGCCATTTTTGGGCAAACTGGCACGTGGAAGCGAAACACTTGCAAACACCTCGATTATATTCAGTTCGGGCTCGTATAATGCCCTGGAGCACCCTGGGTTACCGAAATACATTGTATTCAACCCATGCATATATCTGGGGCCCATTACATCTTAGGTGTGTAGACAAAGACGCAGTTGCGTGTGTTGCCCCAAAACATGCAAAATAAGCGTCCAAACAAAATGGGATCGTGAGGGAACCACAACAGTTCGTTTCGCAATTCCTTTTGTCCACGGGAGGTACACATAGGCGTCATGCTTCTCACAAAAATTGGCGCTCATTGATGGCGTGTAAGTGGGCGAACCAAGGGGGTTCTAACTTTTGAAAATCAGATATCGGGTCAAAAAGATTTTTTCGACCCCGAGCTGACCCCCCTCCCCCCCTCTCCTTCCATATTGGGAAGGTGGTTCCCACCCCTAGAGCCGGGCCGATTTGTCCGAGTTGTAGCGCTGCTTTCCAGGCTGAATCCCACCACTTATCTCTACTTTGAGCATGGTTATTTATATTCTACATGGGATATGGTGACTCATAAGCCTCTTTGAGAAGTTTCTGATTTTTTCAAACAAAAAAAATCCCTGTGCTCTAGTTGTGCTCACAACCTGTTACACTCAGCTTGAGTGCTGAACATGAGGTTCAGAAGCCAGGTATTGTGCTAGACACTTCTTCAAGTATTCAATACCCTTCTGGCACCTCCTGAAGGCATTATTGGCCCTTTTGGAGCCTTGTGTAACATACACTACAAAAATTTTTCAGCCAACCCTGGACCCCTCTCGATGTACAAAATTTTATTCTTGGCACCCCCTTGGGGCGAACGACGTGGTGTTGGTGTTTCACTTCCCGATGGCGTTTCATTTCGCTTCACTGTTTAAGACTGTATTAATGCGTGATGCATGGAACACACGGCCCATGCTCTCTGAAGCGGATGAACCTAGTGGGCACAATTTTAGATGACAGCCCTTTTGCGGAATGAGCATCTGTATGGCCATATTGTGGGCAGCATGGTCAGCAGCACGATCAGTGGCACGGCTGTTGACCCTAGGCTGGAACATCCCTTGTGTGTGCATGTGGAGAGTCCATTATACACATGCTTCCACCATGGACATCAGCATCTAGGGCAGCATTGACCAAGTCCTAGTGCTTGGGATCAGAGTATTAGCCAAGGTGTCTGAACTCCACTGAGGTTCGGCTTGGTGCAGGTTCAGGGCCACTTGCTCTAGAAGTGTTCAGGTTTGGTTAGTGTTCAAACGCGTTCCACTCAGGCGCGGTTTCCCATGCCATGGGAAGTGAATTTCAAAGCAGGGAAGTGCTTACACCATCCAAACTTACCATACGAGGTTTGTAATGATTTCAGGTGGTGGTTAGAGCGGGACTGTGTCCAATACAATTTTGTTCAAATTGCTGGTACAACACCAGGGATGTATCATGACTTCTGAGTCAGAAACTACAACCCTCTCTTAATTAGGTTGTTTTGAACAGTTACAGAGAAGACATCGATTATGCATGAGCTGTTGATGCATTTTTAAATGAAAATCGACTTACAATTGTCGGTAAAATGATTCCATCTGTATCTCTCTCACGACAATACCTACCCTTCAATGATGCAACAGGTACACAGAAACAGGCACAAGAAGGACTAGACGGAATCATAGGATCAGGTTAGAAACAGAAAACATATCAGACATACTGCTGACTGTCATCCGGGGATCAATGGGAAGTGGATGGAACAATCACACTCTAGGTACCCTGCTGTGCAGCCTATTTATGCATCCGTCATGAAAGAAGTCTTCAAGAGCGGATGCCATGGGACAATGAGCAATGTTGTTGCCTGATCAGCTTGAAAGAATGAGAATAAAACAAAATAACATTAGGGAACAACTCCGGCACGATGAATACCACCATCGGCGATGCAAGCTGGCTGGCTCAGATAAGAATGAAAATTTGGGAGGCCCGATAACCTGAACCATGACGGCCTGATGACCTGGTCCATCTTACCTCCCTGTTGATCTCAAGCCAACCACGGCCTGCGCAGGTAGGTAGGAATCACATCAAAAGCGAGCTGAGTTTCGGAATTGCCAATGAAAAGCCCTGC
This sequence comes from Mycena venus, assembly GCA_014462655.1. Classification (NCBI taxonomy): domain Eukaryota; kingdom Fungi; phylum Basidiomycota; class Agaricomycetes; order Agaricales; family Mycenaceae; genus Glaucomycena; species Glaucomycena venus. The sequence goes on from JACAZI010000003.1 coordinate 10,755,655, forward strand.
ACCAGATGTCTCTAATATAAGGCTGGTAAGGCTGATGCACCGCACAGCCTACTACTTGGCTGGGCTTACTATCAAATCAATTTCGGGGTGGCCCAAAGCTCGCTCAGTCGACGCTTGCACCGACCAGCTCACATTGGGCCACAGTATTGTGTCGGGTACCTCACTGGCAGCCGACGCAAACATTTGGCGATTCTTGAGGCACGATATCTGAGGGCTTGAAGGAGGTGTGATGAAAAGTCGGCTCGTGGTCGCAGACTATTACGCTGTTGGAACGAGGGGTGGTGGGCATGGTATTTGTGTTATGGGTACTGATCCCAACATCGTAGTTCACGTGCCACGTAACGTGTGGCGAACTTAACGAAATAGAATTTAAATAGACAGCCATAAATCTCCGAAAGATCATATTGCAGCAATGCAACTCTTAAGGAACAGGCATGCCGCATCGTATAACTTAACGGCAGGGGAGGTAGCGGAAGGGCTAAGATCGAGTGGTAGAGCCCGCCACAAAATCCATCTATTCGGCTCTCTGGAGTGCGTCTGGACACCCTCCACAAAATTCACACGTAACATATTCCACGAGTACAATTTGGCCGCACTCATGTTATGTGGTCATAAAGTTCCCAGCATTCGATCCGGTTGTTAAAATTACTGAAGAATTATTTCAACATTATGTGTATGTGCGTGCCTCCCTTTTTTTTTCCTTCTTTTCCTCCTCCCCAGCCTTGTCCAACGATTGCTTCGCCGCAGAATTGACGAGTACATCCCCCAATACAAGAATGCTCTGCCATGCGTGCTGCGAGATGACAAGACGGAAACCATCTCCTTCGCCATTGAGTTGTAGATTTATGTACGACAACGTTAGCAGAAATTGAGGGTAAATTGATCTGGAGATTCAGAGGAGGCGAGAATCAAAGTGAATTGCAATGGAGGAGGGAGAGGGTCAGCGGGAAATGAATTGAAGTAAAAAGGAAAAGAAAAAGTAGTGAGAGTTCATCTGCACGACCAACAGATGTCGGCTCAGAATCAAAAGTGAACCGAGAACAGGCGGGAGGGCACTGTGGTTGCCGGAACCGAACTTGCCGTCAAGACGTTACAGAGATATTCCAGCAAGAAAAAAGATGGCTCAGTCCAACGAACCCAAGATCAAAAGCAGAAACAGAAAGTGCTAAATGAATGCACCACTCGCATGCTACCGGCATGTTGTACACGGCAACCTGTGCGCAAATGTTGTGGGGCTCGGTGAGACCTACAGATAGCAGAAGTTGGGGATGTTGAGAAACCGAAAAAACCATGCAAATTGAGGTGCGCACCACCAGCCCACATAATGTCAGGTTGCAGGATGCTGATGAGCTTGCGGAAGTTGTATTTTGTGCATTGGTGCTGTAAAACTTTGTTAATAGTTTTGTAAGTAATGAAACAAGAAACGACGCCTTCGCGCACATCGCCCATCAAAATTTGACATGCGGCAGCGCTTGATTGATAATTGCGTACCCAAAAATATCTTCTGGGTGGAAAACCTCTTGGAGCTTTTGACACTTCAAGTGTGTTCAGGATCACAGCTGGACCATCAAATTGATTTTTCCACTCAGTTGAGAAATAGATGCTTGTGACAAACAAGACCACAGCAGTTACCATATATGGATTTGTTCTGCTTTGACAGGTGGAATCAAGGTGTGGGCGAGTTCCACGGTTTTTTTGGTTCAAATGTGCATAACATCATTTTCAACCTCCTTCCTGCTTAAAAAGTTGGGGGTTGATTTTTTTTTTTTCCGGCCTGACGGCCGGACTAACTAACCGGCCCTTAGCACTGTAAGACTGGGACCTGGTTTTTTTCACCTGTTCACCGGATTACTTTCCCCATTCACCCAAACAATGGTTTAAAACCTGGTGAGTGACTTTCGGGTGAATTTAACCATTTTGAACGGGTGATTTCGTTTCACCCATTCATCTCATACTTTTCACCCGTCACCACTTGACCAGGGATATCACCCATTCATTGGGTTGTTATAACCTGGAAAATCAGGTGAGAATACACCAATTTCTGGTTGACGTTTTTTCGGCACAGTAGCAGTAGGGATACTTCTTGTGCCAAAGTTGTGTAATAGGGTTGAAAACAGTCATTTGCTTCTTCATTCTATCGATATGAGTTTGAACGAAGAAATCAGCGAGAAAATCGCCTAAGTCCCCGATGCACATCAGACTTTTGACATTTGATTTGTGCCTTGTTCTGGCTTGTGGGCTTGGCAGCGCTAAGCGACAAGTCGACAAGTTGGACAAGGTTGAAAATTGGAGGAGTTGACCCTCTCTCAAGCTGGAGGATTGACATACATCCATTAATGCCCTCTCCACAATTCTTAGAACATGGCCCCACACCAACACAAATGCCCACGGACTTCGGAAAACAACCCTTTTTGGACCAGAAGTTCCGAGCTTGTGAAATTCGGACATAGGTTTGCCGTCTTGTGATCTTGCAGGATTTTCAGGCCTTTTTTGAACATGTTTGGCCTTGAACAAGCTCACAAATGAAATGTCAAAAGTCTGATGCATGTGCTTAGTTTGATGAGCCAATCGGCTGCGAATGATCATATTGTAAGTTCGTCTCCTTTCTCTTCACACCACCATCATCCCCTCCTCCCGCTGCTTGTGCGTCTTCGTTCTGGCTTGCAGATACTCTCAACTGGTGTTTTCCTGGGTCTAGCTTCGTTTCTGGGTCTCATGGGCTGCTTATCTCACTGGCTCAATGCTCTCCTCGGTGGATCTGGGTGTGCTGCCACTTAGTTGCTCGATGCTGCACTGGGCTCAAATCTCCCTGGGAACAATCCTGACCTTTCCTCCCTTCCATAGACCTTCTGAGAGCCGGATGTGAAGGGATAAGGAATGTATGTAACTTTCCTTTTCACAACTATTCGGACTAATCTATTCATCAGCTATTATATCCGTGAGCCCCGATCGCCGAGTGGCGCCGTCAATGCCAAGTCGGTGCCAACCCGCCTCGTCAATGCAGTGAGTCCTTGTTCATCTAAGACCCCTACAGTTTGCATCTTCTGACTGAACACTTATGGCTCTGCTTAGATAGATGTATTTGTTTTCCTCGTATATATTATCCTCTCAACTCGTTACCTTCACTCCTTATTTACTGGATTCTATTGTGATACCTGGAAAATATATCTGCTTCAAATATTACTTTCATCGAGTGATTAAGGAACAAAAGCAGCTGTTGAAATGGGGTGAAATAACCCGAAGTTCACCTGGTACTTGGGTTATGCAAATCACCCGATAAACGGGTTAGAAAAACCTTGTCAAAGCTAACCCGAAGGCTGGGTGAAAAGCAAAATATAAGTGGTCAATATCACCCAATTTTAACCCGTTGCGACAGGTTTTTTTCACCCGTCAACTGACGGGGCCTGGTTTACTTTCCCCCGTCATCCGGTGCATGTTAACCCGTTTACTGGGTTAATTACCTAGCGAAAGTAACCCGTTCTGGGTCTTACAGTGTAGTCGCCAGTTTAAATGCCGGTTGCCCCTTGGGCGTTTGCAGTTGCGAATATTGCCCAGCGTGAGAAAGCAGTGTAAATACCTTGGAAACCATTGGCTGCTGACGGCCTCAATTTGATTAGTCAGGCAGCGACAATGCGAGGGCGGGAAATACCATTGAGGAAGACCGACATGAGAGGGGAGAGGAGGGGAGGGTGAATGTGGGATCAGACGGCAACAAGTGAACAAATGAACAACGTAGCGGAACAAAGGGCCGGAGGCGATGATCGCATACGAAGCGAGAGCTCCAAAAGGAAATTTTATGATGGTGAAAGTGACAGTGACCAAGACACGTGAGTAGTGACTGATGGATTGATTCTTCAAAAATTTTGCTGATTGGGCCACCCGACACCCACCTTATTCTAAGAGTGGGCATTGAACTTACCATTGAAGTCTAACAACCGCAACACCCTTCAAAAAAATTACCTTTTTGGGTGTATATACTGGCTGGATGTGGAACAGCATATTTGATTCACAGCATGTTACCACACCCTTTTTTCACCTGTTTTGAGTTTATGGGCTCTGGAACCTCATAATTACAAGCTACCATTAAAATCCAACAGCCACAACACTTTGAAAAAAATTACCTTCTTGGGTGTATATACTGGCTGGATGTGGAACGGCATATTTGATTCATAGCACGTTACCACACCCTTTTTTCACCTGTTTTGAGTTTATGGGCTCTGGAACCTCATAATTACAAGCTACCATTAAAATCCAACAGCCGCAACACCATTCAAAAAATTACCTTTTTCAGTGTGGACCCACTGGATATGGGACAGCATATTTGATTTGTAGCATGTTACAACACGCTTTTTTCACCTTTTTTGAGTCTGTGGGCTCTGGAACTTTACAAATTGAACTTACCATTGAAGTCCAACAGCTACAACACCATTCAAAAAATTATCTTTTTGGGTGTATATACTGGCTGGATGTGGAACAGCATATTTGATTCACAGCATGTTACCACACCCTTTTTTCACCTGTTTTGAGTTTATGGGCTCTGGAACCTCATAATTACAAGCTACCATTAAAATCCAACAGTCACAACACTTTGAAAAAAAATTACCTTCTTGGGTGTATATACTGGCTGGATGTGGAACGGCATATTTGATTCATAGCACGTTACCACACCCTTTTTTCACCTGTTTTGAGTTTATGGGCTCTGGAACCTCATAATTACAAGCTACCATTAAAATCCAACAGCCGCAACACCATTCAAAAAATTACCTTTTTGGGTGTATATACTGGCTGGATATGGGACGGCATATTTGACTCACAGCATGTTACCACATGCTTTTTTCACCTGTTTTGAGTTTATGGGCTCTGGAATCTCATAATTACAAGCTACTGTGAAAATCCAACAGCTGCAACACTTTGAAAAAAAATTACCTTTTTGGGTGTATATACTGGCTGGATGTGGAACACCATATTTGATTCATAGCATGTACCACACGCTTTTTTCACCTTTTTTGAGTCCATAGGGTCTAGAACCTCACAAATATAGGCTACCACCGAAATCCAACAGTCAGAATACTTTGAAAAAAATTACTTTTCGGGCCCCTTGTACATGTCGAACACATCAACATGTGATCGTGTGTGGCTTTCGGCAGTTCGGAGATCATCGGACTGATCGGTCAAATGTGAGAAAGCAACATCGACCATTCCACCTACCATAATGTGTGTCTGCAAAAAATGTGAAAAGACCCCATCTATTCAGTCTGATAAGTTGCCAACAACAAGTGGTGCAATTTCAATATAGGGATCAGAAGAGAAAAAAAAATGGTGCACCCGGGATTGAACCGGCCCCAGGGGGAATCTGTTACCATATCAGACTCTGCCCTTTCTGGACAGTTCATAAAAATATCACAAAAAAGCTAATGGTTCTAAAGTTTCTAATGATATTACGGCATAAAACGATTACACGAATGAGCGGAGACAAGTAAAAATCGAGCACTTTTTTCCGCCCTTCGTTTGATTAAGAACGAGAATTATGTAAACATAATTACTCGTAACTTCCATCGACTTTGACACAGGCTACCCATCCTGGCTTTATTCAACCCGCTTATTTCAATAAATCCACGACGTCTATGAACATCCTCAGGTCGGACTTGGAAAGTCTGTCTAAACGGTGACTCCTGACTCTGGATGTGGGAGCGACCGTACTACGGCCTCAAATTCCGGGCAAATGTACGGTGTGGTCAAGGCGTGGTTGTGCCCAGGTGCTACTACTATGATAGGGAACAACTATAGGTTCGAACAAGTTTTACGAAGGTCAACAATGCTTCAACCCGTGACTGACGATGCGGTCTGGTTTCCCTGTGGCCGTTGAGCCCGAGATTCGGAGTGAATTTTGATTCATATTCTTTACTGTTCCAAACCCGACATCAGCGGGTTCACGGATTCGACGACCACTGGGTCATGTCAGACGCTTAGCTGGCAAGCGACATCACCGGAACATCCTCTCAGAATGTGATACGACTCCAACCCCAAGACCATTCCCTGGATTTCACAAACATAGGGAAGCCAAACCAGCGTATCGCCGTTTGGGGCGAACCAGGGAGTTTGCTCGTATACGACTCCAACCCCAAGACCATTCCCTGGATTTCACAAACATAGGGAAGCCAAACCAGCGTATCGCCGTTTGGGGCGAACCAGGAAGTTTGCTCGTATAGGTATGTCAGACATTTTAGCACTTCACCCACTTTCAACTCATGCCAGCACCGGGTAAAAGACCAGGTACGGACATAGAAGGTACACTCCAAATGCGGCACACACGGGAAGATACATATCGTGGCAACCTCGCCACTACAATCGTAGCCAAATTAGATCGATATTACCGTGCATCTTTCGAATTTGAGCCTACCGGTACGGAAACTCACAGTGTTTAGAATGGTCCCGTTGCAGATGACATAGAGATAGGTGCCGCATGCATGAACTAATGTTGTCACGACTCGGAAAGTCGAGTCGAATGAAGTCTGAGTCGCAAAAGTCTTTGATGCGACTCGACTCGACTCGACTTTATGCTGACTCAGACTTGCAAGTGGCTCGAAGTCGACTTGAGTCGACTAAGTCGAGTTTTTTTTTTCAAATTCAAATTTTTGTCGCTACAGTACTCTGAAGTGCAATTCCGAGGGGGACCGGGTCACCCTCAGAGGGTCGTAAATAGTATTGAGTGCCATACATTCCAAATTCATATAAATCCAACATTTCATACTAGTTGCCCTCAGGCATATCAAAATATGAGAGGTCCCGCAGCTCTGAGTCATCAAAAATCTCCCTCAGAACCTTCCTTTGACTGTCCTCGTCCGCTTCTCCAGCCAGTTGACGCAACCAATCTTCATCACCATCCAAATCCGGAACTGACTGAAATTCCGCCATGAAATTAAGTCGGGTCTTTTTGAAGTTGAACTTGAGCATTTGCAACGCCTCCATCAAAGCTGGACTCAGGCGATTGCGTCGCTTAGTGTCGGTTTCGGCGGAGGACGAGAATACACGCTCGGATGGGACTGATGTCGCTTGCACTGCTGCGTAGTCCAGGAATAGCTCATAGATCCGGCTCCACGATGCAGCCCCGGTTGTCTTAAGAATGCAATGAGAGTGGTCCTTAAGAGACTAGATGTGCACTCACTGTCCAGTAACTAACCATCTCAGTTGACATGGGCGAGGGGATCTTACTGTCAATGTAATGTGTCATCTCAGCTTCAGCTGACCACTCGGTACTATTGGAACGATCTGCATCGGCAGAGAAATCCAAGGTTCGTGTGGTGTCACGAAACTGTTTCAGCCTGCTCAAAAGTAGGGTCGATGTTGCAACAGCAGGACGTGTCTGGGATGAGCTGCGAGAGCCAGATTGAGAGCGTGATGCGCCATCAGGGGGGCTCGAAGAGCCGGAACTGGACACTTGTGGACCCGTGTTTGTCGTTTGGATTTGATAGGACTGCAGCTGAACGTATTCATTTCAGGATGTGGAAAAAGTGCAGAGAATCATCAAGACACAGACCTTTTGAAGAATGATATCCTTTGCAAATTTCTGCTCAGCTGCAGTCCAATTCTTTCGGATCCATTCAAAGCGGATGCACGGGTTGATGACTGGTGAGAGGTGAATGAAAGGATGAGGAGAAAAGGAACAAAATAGCTCGTACACATTGCAATGATATAAGTGTGGCTCTTTCTCAGCTTCTGATAATACTTCTGCGCAATCTGGAGACCAGCATCAATGAAATGGGAGATGTTTTGAGTACGCAAGACAGGATCTGCTTTCATGGACCTCCAAGCCTGCATGAAAAGTTCAAAGACGGGAATAACTGAGGCAAGCACGGGTGTGTTGTCAGTTGCCAAGCGACTCTGTACATTGTGCGGTTGCTGTTGCAACTAACTGAGTAACCATACACACACTGAAATCTCGTCATACCTGCAGAATCAACTCCATCAATTCCAACAGGTCCCAATGTTCCGACGTGAGTTGATTTTGCATAGATCGTGCATCCCGATTGACAGAAAAAAAATCCTGCACAGGCTGAGGGAATTTAAATATGTAAGAGGTCACATGGGTGAGGTGCAAAAAAAATTGGCTCACCTGACGCAGTTAACGTAGACGACGAAGCATGTAAAAAACGGAATCCCATCGTGTCTTGACATCCAGCAAAACCATGAGAGGTTTGAGTGGAACAACAACTTGCTCAGCCCGACCATCACGTTCCACTATCTCTGTCCACAGCTGTTGATCATTCCCCTCCTTGATAGTATTCAAGAGCTGGTCACGACGCTGACCAGATTTTCGAATAAAGCCCACCATCCTCCGTGCTCGATAAATCGGCCCAGTCTTCTGTGTGCGACGAGTTCTGCGGGGAGCTAAGAGTGCAGCATCCTCGTCCTCCTCGGCGTCATCTGTAGCAGTCACCGGCTCAGTGTCCGTTTCAGGATGGTCCCCCAGTGCGTCATAATCCTCCATTTTCTTAATCACAGCCTGAGAGCACAGATTGATAATGTGTGAAAAACATCGAACAAAGTTGTGTGTCGCATTAAAGTCAGGATGACCGTGGTTCTCGAGTGCGAGTTGAAGATGGGTCATGAAGGTTGGATTAACGGATGCGTTATCCATTGTGAAGTGGCCGACCTGTTGCCGTACCTGAGTGGGGACTCTTCACGAGGAAGAAAAACTAAAACAAATACCTTGTCAACAATTTCAGCTGCATCCAGGATTCCCATCACAATTCGTGAGATTCGTGCACCGCTATGTGCCCCTCGAACACGGCGAAATGCAAGGAGGGCTTGTCGAAGGACCACATGACCGGTATCTGTCCGACGACTCAACCAGTGCACGGTGATTGCAAGGTACGGATGCATTCCAAGACTGCTCCACATGTCTGCAGTGAAACACAACCAACCGAGTGCAGACTGGGAGAAAATGAAGTGAGTATTGAACATGTAAGTATATAGCAAAGACGCACCTTCAGTTCGGTTTTTAGGTCATCCCAGTACTCAACCCACTGTTCAATGATGAGAGAGCGGAGCTTGGATCGGTGGGGGGATATCTTGATCATTGAGTGTTTCACGTAAAAAGAGAAGTAGATCACGGAACTCCCGGCTTTCGACGAGATTAAGTGACTGTATAGAGGTATAATAAATTTGTGGTTTAGACAGACAAGGATACTGAAACACACCAGATCCTGTGCAACAATGAGTTTTACAATCATTTTGGCGAGATCTTTGGTCGTAAAAGGAATCCGCTGTGCTGCGAGCATCCGAGATTGTTTCAACTTTTCAAGCGAGGCAGAAGGCATCTTGTTCTCCCATCCACGCCTCTGGATCTCAGCAAGATATTCTGGTGCGTGCTTTTTCTCAAGGTGCCCTCGTTTAGTTGTGAGGCTGCTTCCTTTGGCATATACCACACTAGGTTCAACGATTTTCAGTCAATTATTAAAAGAAAGATCAGCAAAAGAATAGTACACACCTGCATAAACGGCACTTCTGGGAACCTGACTCCAAATGCGACCCAAAAAAAAAATTTTGCATCCGGAGCTCGGGTCATCCCGGACAATACCGAATCATCTGCCCATGTGAATCCATTCTCGTCGATGGTATAACCAGTAGGTGGGTCACCTGCCACAACTGGCCGCCCACGCAGCGGATAAGGACCAGGCTCCAAATCCAACTCAGTGTCATCTGGACATTAATCCATACGTTCACAAGAAAAGTTAACAACTTACCCTGACGCGAGGGTGACCGCGGCAGCCACGGCAATTAAGATTGATGGCACGGATATATACCGAGATACCGGGGTGCGTAGCGGATGATGGAGGTGTTCAACTGCATCCCGCGATCCTAGGATTATGTTAATGTGCCATGGTCCTATCTTTCTAATCATGGAATGAGGCGCCATATTCCGGGACTATACAGATAGGCACAGCGAATTTGATCCTGATGACGGAGTACCATCTTGGTATCTTGCTACGAGTCTGGATGGTTGGATTTGACTCGGTCAGAAAGCCTTCCAGGAGGGTGAATATGGGCAATAGGAAGCGGCTGGAAGTGGGATGATGGTGGGAGGAAAGAACAAAATAGTGCGAATGACAGACGTCGTTCTTTTGAGCGGGCCTTGAGCGCGCGATGAAACGGAAAGTGGTTCATTTAAATTTGGGAAGACGCGTCATACCACAGGCTAAACTTGAAGTCAAGGCCTCGAGGCCGCTTTCCTCCGTTGTGAAGTTGAACTTGAAATTCAACTGGGAATGAGAAAGCCGGCAGGAAAAAAATACATGAAAGCAACACGCCATGCAGTCCGGCATGTACTTCAGAAAGAGTTCGTTACTAATTTTGCTAGGATGACTAAAGGGCGGAATAAAAATAAAAGATGAATCTGATACCAATTTGAGAAGTTCGGGAATTCGCGAGTGCCCAGTGGCGTGCGAAGAACAAACATGTACATCGTGATACGAGGCATCTGCTTTATATACGAGGTATTTAATTGTTAACTGCTGCAATACCAAATTCAACCACTGTGAGTTAAGCGCTGGTAAGGAACACAACAATAGGAACACCGTGAAGAACGTACTTAGGCAGTCTTCGACCGCTTTGGGACCTGACCCTCGGGAGACTCCTGGAATTTTTCTTGGTGAGACTTGGACAAACGAAAAACAAACCATTTTCACCTCAACTTCCAAACGCCGCTTCAGAGGATTGAAAGGCCGAGGGATATGGGGTTGCCGAGGGATGGGAGGTTGCGTCGAGAGTGTTGCCCAGGGAAGATTTGGTACATCACCGACACCGAGAGCCATAGAAAAGTGGCACATTGTTGTATCAATGCTGGGAGCCGCAAACGAAGACATAGAAGGCTCGCCCCAGGTCGCTGGTCCCCTTCCTGTGGGTGTGGAACCGTAATAAACCGGTTCTGCCGGGGCAGATGTCACCGCGACAACGAGCCCATCGAAATTAGCTGGACTCCGATAGTTTGTGAAATATGGGGCATGCGGCGCGGTCTTGGGCATCGCGGAGAAGGTGTTCTGCCAATCAAATGGCATGGCCAACGCTGGTGAAGCTGCTATCCTGGTGGATAAGTCGGGCTCAGAGGCAGTGTCAGAAACTGGTTCCTCTCCCGTCAAAATCTGTGTTTCCTCCGACCCGTCATCGGTGCTGACGACTGAATACTGATCACTTTCTTTGAAATACAAATCGTTGTCATCCATTTGCAGCGTTCGTTAGTCGAAGCAGAACGACTCAGGGACGATATAACTTACCGTAGGCAAACGGAACGTCCATCTCATCGGACAACACAAAAATTGGTTCATCGAGATACAGTGCAACCTCCTGGCTGTCTGGATCAAACCCTTAGCCTGGTGGAATTGGTGGAGGCCGGCATAAATTCTCTCATCCCAGGAAACCGCATTGACTTTCGTAATCAGTTCGATGGAAGGGAAACCGAGCTGTGTTGCGTCCTCCGTGCCAAGACGTTCAGCACCCAGGGGATCGAGCGACCAATAGGCCGGATAGTCTGGCCAGCGGAACGATGATGGACCCGTTTGAAAATGCTTTGGAGGGCAAAGAAATAGGTAACCAGTGGGTAGGGCTGCCGGAGCCGCGGATATTTTGACCACGAAAGAAACTCCCTCCATTAAAACTGGTTCAACAGGTTATTGCGAAGTGAACACTGACGATGGCGCGAACCGTACCATAATCCTCGAAATTGGACCTGATCTGGAGACGACTAAAGATATGACTCGCTTGACTGAGCCAGGACTGGTAGTTCCTTTTCAAAAAATATAGATCAAGAGTCCTATTAATGAGGTCGCCAGAGTTGAAACTTGGGGGAAAATGAGCCAAGACCATTGAGGTACAAATCAAATACCGGGTCCAGCCATCCCCCATTTTTTCTCCTCCGAGATAATTATCCCAACCAAGGATTTGAAGCTCAGCTGGCGCGGACGCAATCTCCACCAGATCCTCGAGGTTATCCGCGCAAGGACAGTAAATTATTGCCCCGGGCCTCAACGTTACCGGATCAGAACTGTACATGCGTCGCATCCTTGCTAGATCCCAAAAGCAAACGTCTTGATAGTCTTCCATTGTAAGATGGTCTATTGCAACGTCTTCCGGGTTTGGTGCGTCCAATGTTTTGATTCCCTGGGAACGGGAACAGAATATTTTATCTGAGGCGCCAAAGTTCCACCAGGAAGCCGGGACGGTACTGGATGGCACGAGGTCGGCGCACAGTCGACCGGTTGGGCGACGAATGTAAGGGGTGGATTTCTGGAAACATTTACATGAGGAAATCGGGATTTGAGATTATTGCGCTCACGAGCGGTTGTTGAAAAACAGATAAAAAATAATTGTCAGCCGCCTGCGAGAGTGTCAGTGAGCTGAGTAACAGATTTGAGCGTCGTACATCGTGTTCCGTGTGCTTTAGGCAAATCAATATCTGAAAAGCAAGGCATTGGTCCACATACATAGTAGGCATATAGATACACGGTGAGGATCGGTGAAGGACGGCAAACGTCCACGAAATGTTGGAATGGTACCAGATCTACATGCAGTGTCAAATCAGGGAAATTTCGCTTGATCAGGGCTCGCCATCAGGGAAGAGTGCAGCATGTATATTTCCCGAACTTGCTGCTCCCCAAAGCTGAAGAATATTCGGATGGCTGATGGGATAATTCAACCACCTGGAATGTAGCGAAAGTGCTGTGGCACTCACCGAACCGACTTATATCTCGCCATATCCTTCTGCCACTCCTAGAAATATCATCCAGACGCGACTTCGGGAATGCGGGACATAACACACCTCTTCTGCGCCATGCCCCTGGTACATAGCAACAGTCATATGTAACTGTCTGCCTTGAACTCTGGCAGAGTATAGGCGACGAACACGAGCACGTTCGCAGTGGCGATCTACCCCACCCGTGTCATTGTCCAAGTGTATTTCATGCTGTAAGTCTATATCCCCCAGCGGTATCCTTCGGAAATCTATCAGATATTTAGGTTCTTCACAGGTCGAACGACGAAAATCTACCATAAGGTGCAGCGGGAGCGATCATAAAATTGCTCATGGTGGTACAACCGAACATATTGATGTCGCGAGAGGCTGTATTGAAAACAGCCGCGTGGCTGCATAAGCATCAACGACTATCGACTTCAAATTCGATTGAAAGATCACTAAGTGCCTCCGCCAACGCCCGGGTTGGATTGAGCGGTGGATCCTTTAGCGGCACTGTGCATCTCGTCGTAGATGTGTGGTCGTAGGTGAGGGAAGAGAAAGAGATGTTAGACGCCGACTGCATCAGACTTTTGACATTTTGATTGTTGCGTTGTCACCAAGGGGGTACCGATCCGCGAAATTCGCACTATACGTCGAAATTTTTTTCTCAGAAAACTTGGGGACCCCTCCCCCCCTCCCAATCGGGAAATTGCCTTTTTGGGAAGGTTTCCACGACGGTTTTGAGCACAAAACACAGCAAGCACAGTAGATTTGGGTCTCGGAGGTAGTTATTATGTGAAAAGAGAGTCCTTAAAGCATTTTCATTCAGCTCTGGAATGTATTTGAGTGAGCAGAATTTCGCTTCTTCGGCCGATCGCCCACCCCACGTGATAAATTACTATTCTCGGAGTGGCCGCGCACGATCTAATCTCATCAAATCTCCCGATATAGGAATAATGTATCCTCTTCTATCTCGACAACCCCTAGTGCTTTCAGGCCTGACTCGAGCCCCCCCTTCGGTGGCTGTCCCCACAGCCAGTGTGAGCCAGTGTGAGCCTATATTCTCATGCCGGAGACCGAAGCGATCGTCGCGCCGTCGCCAGTGTTGGTGCACGACGGCGGCGACGAGGCCCATCAGATCGTTCTAAAACGGCAGAAACCACGACAAGGCTCAGATTGGACAGGGTCGCCCGAGGCGAATGTTGAAGGAATCGCAGGCAGTACAATCAATTCACAGAGTGGTGGACTGTGGGACGCCAACGATTCTCAGGTAGAGAGTGAACGGTGGGCCTATGAACAGATGAACACCGCTTCAGCAGCAGAAATGGGAAGCGTAGCAGAACAGATGCAAAAAGTTTGGGAACGCAGCGGCCGACACCCAAAGCCGCAGGCGGAATTGACGGTTGGGCACGGAATTATCGTGGTTATGGGTTGGTATAGAAGGCAGGGGTCTGTGTGATAACACCTGTGAAATAGGATGAATGTCCAGGCGATACTGATTTTATTCCTGGGCCTCTCTTGGCCCTACGATTAGGCGTTAGGAAAGATGGAGATACTGTATTCGGGACCTGTTTGTCGCTGGCATTTGTTTGTTTTTGAGACAGGACAAAGGGAAATGGATCGCGTCCTTGTGATCGTCAGGAAGGAGATGTGACGAGCTCCGATACGACGAGAGCTTCAGGACCGCGTTGGTGGTTGAACGGAGAGAACACACAATATAATTGACAATCCGCTGGGTTTAAATAATGAGAACTGGGCCAATTATCTTTTCCTTGCAGCATTTCGGGTACATAAGTGAGGACGAGAACAAAATCAAGTCGGCCCGTGTGGGCGGCAGAAAATAATGTGTTCGATTATCTATTCGTGGTTAGACATAGTACGATTCCAGTAGTGTTGAATCTCGCAGTTGTAAACAGGCGTGACTGTAAGGCGACACTGCCGTACGGAATCTCTTGTCTGTTTTCAAAACTACACTCGCAAGGTTGTCGTTGGGTTGGGGGCGAGGCAGGTCGACGATATTCTTGCTGCCTGCCGCATAATTAATGTTATATCCCGCATAGAAAATGCATGGCCCTCCGCAGAAGACGGACGTCTCTGCGAAGATTGCCGAGGTGCGCTACAACCCTAACTATTTGCCGCTCCGATGTGTACTACACATCGGTGGCTATGTCCTAGCTATACGTGTGGTTCGTTTAGATACCCCAACGAAGCACATAGATAGCTAGAAAATGAAACGAGAGTGACGTGGGGACAGAGAACAAGAATACAATCTGAGGTTTAGGCTCACAGCATGAAAAGGTCGTATGACCGGACCTGCGCAATGCCTGCCTCGGTAGGAGTACCTAACAAACAGAGCTAAATGCGAACATCGGGAATCTGGCGCTGGCCTGAGGGAATTAATAAGGCGGGGTCCAAAAGAGTTGGAATGAAGAGATACACTGTAGTGACTTGCGGGATGAGGCCGTCGCAAATTTGCACGGCAGTACTCATAATTATGGTTTCAGGTATTTAATTAATGACTGAATTCCAAAACATCACACTGGCAGACAGATCTTCAATATGTTTAATGGGATCCCTGAGATGTTTTCTGCTCAAATCTGCGCTATTCCCATGTGTTTGAAACCAACAGCCGTGACAGCCCTGTTTCAACGGGCCGTCAAGATGGCCGCCCGTGCCGTGATCATGCCGTGCCGTCTTGAGCAAGCCCAGGAAAATTCTCGATGGAAAGGGGAAAACACCCGTCACACGGGTGTCATCGAACCGTGGCTACAGGCACAGGCGGCGGCCCTAGCCGTCACAAGGTGAACACGCTCCCCATTCAAAACCTGACCTGGTGCCTGTCAATTGGTCTGCACCCAGTCAGTTCATGAATCATGAGGCATTTCACAACAATTTCAGGCAGTGGGCTGGCTGCTCGTGCGAAACATTTGGCCTGGTTGAGATGGCCGACGTTTACAGTGTCGATCGTGGTGTCGATCCGATCAATTTCGCTTCTGGGAGTTTTCAGTCCAAGATACCTGTCGATATTGGCCCAGATACCTTTTCTCTCTGCAAATCAACAGACTCCAAGGAAGACAGAGCTTCATTTCTTGTTACTTTTGACTAATTCAAGCCCCCGGAATATTCCTTGGCAGAACCGCGCGGCACCCGATCATTGAATCCGAACCCCTGTTTCAACTTCACTGGTGACATCTGAATGTGAAACAGCCGATGAAGCTGATCTCATATCAGCTTTGTGCTGAAAATCCAATTCGGCAAGCCCAACTGGATTCCAATACAGAGGAGGAACTTCCTAGATAGACCATGCACCTTGCACAATGGCCACAAACCAAGGGAGGTCAGCTGCCAATGGGGATCATGCTGTGAGAGGTCTCTCAGCATAAAACTGAGGTGTAGTTTAAACAGCTGAAAAAAAAGATACAACCTGCTGGGATCGAAACAACGCGAGGGAAAATCAATTGCCAAAGAAACACAGCCATCAATTGTAATGTTTCCTAAAATCTAATGGTTCTCACAAATTTTGTAATGGCCCTTCCGCATAAACTCATTACATTTTTTAGAAAGACAAGTAAAATGCGAGCCTTCGAATTCCTCGCTGCGAATGATCAAGAACGAGAATTATGTAAACATAATTACTCGTAAAATTGCGCATCCGGGGAATCATGCTTTGCCCGCGTTCGAAGGTACGATTTGATGTCTGCCTGCCCGAAAAGAGCGTACCAAAAGAAAAACAGGCGGCCAAGAAGGGCCGGCGTGTACCCTCCGCCACCGAGCCAATACACATTAGCTGCGCTCACTGGATGTATGCAATGAAATTAGCTATCGCAAACGGTGCGCATGGTTTAGGCCCACAACAGAAAACGATGGGAGTAGTTGCTGGAAACAGTACGAACAGTGCAGTGAGATCTTCGAATTGATTTTAATTTATTTGAACTGTTGCAATTGATCTGGCATCTCTGAATATGTGATGCCATGAGTGAAAGAAATGAAATCCGAAAGCTGCACCCTGCGAATTCGGTGCTACCTTGGTGTTCAATCAGCCACCAAATTCTGGAGGCCGAAGCAAAGAGACACTGACAGCGGAGTCGAGTGCCCGCGGAATCGGGCTCTGGTCGGAGGAAAGGAGTGAGATAATCGATCCAAATTAGGAAGCACGAGTTTGAGATAAGCCCTGTAAATGGCAACATAAAATCAGGGAAGAGTATCGGACACGAAACCGAGAAACCAAAATCTGGAAATACCTCGGACCCGAGTTGAACGGGCGTTCCCTGCAGATAGCTTCTATGTCAAATACGGATACTATTCTGGTGTGGACCGGCCACCACTGAACCGATATGCATTGTCTTGATTTCCTAAATGTAGGTCATGAAATTCCCCACAAAGTGTGTAGGTTACATTGCCAAAAACAAAAACTGAGAGGACGCAGGAATGAACCAGCACTTCGAATGGAGTCCATTTGGAGCTATGGTAGTGAATGGTGAGAATTCAAGTGGTCTGCGCCAATCTCTGAGGGGCCTGCGCCAATCCTGGCCCTCCTGCGCCAATCCCTGAGGGGTTTGCTCTAATCCCTACCCATTTCGTGCTAATCCTGACTCTCCTGTGCCAATCCCTGAGGGTTCTGCGCCAATCCCCAAGGGTTCTGCGCCAATCCTGACCCTCCTACGCCAATCCCTGTGGGGTCTGCGCTAATCCCTACCCATTTGGCACTAATCCTACCTATTCTGCGCCAATCCCTGAGGGGTCTGCGCCAATCCCTACCCATTTCGTGATACTCTGGACTATTCTGCGCCAATTCGTGAGGGGTCTGCGCCAATCCCTACCCATTTCGTGCTAGTCCGGACCATTCTGCGCTAATACGTGAAGGGTCTGCGCTGGTCCCTACCCATTTCACGCTAGTCCGGACTATTCTGCGCCAATCTCTGAGGGGTCTGCGCTAATCCCTACCCATTTTGTGCCAATCCTCACTATTCTGCGCCAATCCCTACCCATTTTACACCAATCCAAACCCTCCTGCGCCAATCCCAACCCATTTCGCGCCAATCCCAACCCTCCTGCACCAATCCCAACCCCTTTCGCGCCAATCCCTACCCATTTCACACCAATCCCAACCCTCTAGCGCCAATCCCAACCCATTTCACGCCAATCCTGACTATTCTGCGCCAATCCCTGAGGGGTCAGCGCCAATCCCAACCCTCCTGCGCCAACCCCAACCCATTTCACGCCAATCCCAACCCTCCAGCGCCAATCCCAACCCATTTCGCACCAATCCCTACCCTCCTGCGCCAATCCCTACTCATTTTGCGCCAATCCCAACCCTCCTGTGCCAATCCCAACCCATTTTGCGCCAATCCCTACCCTCCTGCGCCAATCCCGACTCATTTTGCGCCAATCCCTACCCCTTTCGTGCCAATCCCAACCCTCCAGCGCCAATCCCAACCCATTTCGCGCCAATCCCTACCCTCCCACGCCAATCCCAACCCATTTCGCGCCAATCCCCACCCTCCTGCGCCAATCCCAACCCCTTCCGCGCCAATCCCAACCCCTTTTGCACCAATCTCTACTCATTTCATACCAATCCCAACCCTCTAGCGCCAATCCCAACCCATTTTGCGCCAATCCTGACTATTCTGCACCAATCCCTGAGGGGTCAGCGCCAATCCCAACCCATTTCATGCCAATCCCTACCTGTTTTGCACCAATCCCAACCCAGCCTGCACCAATCCCTATCCATTTCGCGCTAATCCCCTGGAGCACAGCCACGGGATTAGCGCTAATCCCATGGATTAGAAACATAGGTTTCTTGCCCACAAACCTGTAAAAAAGCACAGTGAACATAAACTGGTGGGTCACAGTTTATTAATGACACGCTTTACATAGTAGCTGTTAATTTGAGGACTCTGCTATTTTTTCGCTGACTGCACTGGGTATACCCAGTGCACGTTGCATATAGTTAGTATTCTGCATATTTCAATCCCTTCCCCGTGTCGGCTATCGCCCTCATTCTCACAGTGGTATGTGTTTTTCCAGACCTTTTTTTCTTTGATATAACGGGATGGATCTTTGGTAGATCCAATGCTGCATTGATGAATGGGTTACCGGCGCCCGTGTTCAGATCGAATTCACTGAGGCAGAATATCGATCCGTGTACGACAATCATCTTCGCGATCTAATCGCGTTCGGGGAGGCGACGAAGAAGTATGATCTTCTCGAGAAGATCCAGATCAAGATCCATAATCGCGGCCGGTATGTCTCATTCGTAGGATTGCTATATTTCTAACGCCTCAGCTGGATTCCATGCCGGTGCTCAACCGATCTCCCAGACGGTTCAAATCCCCGCAATCGGTCCTGCTGCATTTGCTGCAGCTCTCAGGGAGTACGAGGAGGGCGAGGAGACGGACAGTGATGGTGAGGACGGCTACATCTCTCCTGGCGACGAGGTCCCTCCCAGGGTTACTTAACTAGTTCGCTGAACCATTGCCCTTACGACGATATTTATGATATTTTATATCCTGACGACTTGCAATGAGTTTTTTTGGTTGTCCTTTTTTGGTGCCGCAAAATCCAAGCAAATTTAAATGTGTATCCTCAAACATGGAGGGCACTGGGGACTACAATGTGCTATGGGGACTTGATAGTACTATAGGGCTATGCGACTACAAGAGCTATAGATCACTCGCTTGTGGCTACAAGATCAAATTTAGTGATACAAAGCTGACATGCCAAGCTACATGGTGCTATAAATAAGGGGGCAGTCTACAGTGCTACGACGTCTACTATGGTTACATATGGGTATGTTCCCCGGAGATTTTTTCCTGATGTTAGAGCTCCGGCGGCGGCGTCTATACCGCACGCAGTGGACATCGCACTCGACAAAGCTCTGCTCTAGCGTTTTTTGTGCTCAAATATACCATGCGTCCTCTTCCCGCCGCAAAGTTACCCGAGTTAAATGGTGGATAGTTTGTCTCTCTTTCTTGTCCCCGCCTCCCCGCATTCATCCCCTACCCATGTTATTCTGCTGACGACTCTTCCCTCTTTCTGTTCCTCAAGCGCACTCGCATTCGCATGCACCAATCAACGACTGTGCATTGCAACCGCCGTTTTGCTCGCACAACACCACGGAGGATGGAAGCGGCAGGAGGATTTGGGAGCGCTAACGCGCGTCATTATAGTCTTTTGTCTTTTATTGCCTACACTCTATTTTCCCTCTTCTGTTCACACGTTTTCCCTTCTCTCCTCAACGCCATTTTCCATCCATTTCCGCCCGAGTAATTTCCACCTCGACTAATGTTTGAGGTCGATCTCCCACCCTCATGGACGGCCTCTCTCATCCTCTCTGCGATTTATTACGGCACGCAGAACGTCCTCCAAGTCCAACGAAGATGTTTTTCCTGGTGGGAGGTGCGTGTTGGCTCACTCCTTCACGGAGTTTTCCCCTCACCTGGGCGGCCTATCCAAGCAGTCTCTGGAGCACCTTCCAATTCATGCGTACAATCTTCGTCCTCAGGCCGATGCATTTTGCAACCGTCAACGTGGGAATGTCGGGGGCCGGGTTTACTGCTCGTAGCACACACGGGTGCGTGCTCGTTCAATCTCTTTAGTTCCACTGGCTCATCTCCCTGTCTCGCAGTTTTGTAAATGTATTCTGAACACATGTCCCGAGATACAATTTAACACTCTCGGGTTCGACGACCTTGACTGTGTACTCTGGATCTACAGAAAGAATTCCTCCACCTCTACACCGAACAAGTTATGCGTGCGAGATGGGCAAGTTGGCGAGTCGAGTGTGTAAAGTCTCGTCTCCATCTCTTTGCACTTTCTTACCGCCTGGCCTACTCACAGTGGTTCCCATTCAGCGTGCAAAAGATGGACTCCCCGTTAATTGAGTGCTCACCGCGGTCGAGAGCCGGCTGACGCAGGATGGAAAGTGAAGCCAGACCAGCTGTTCACTTGCTGGTACTCTCAATCAAGGCTACACCCAATTTCTTCAAGCCGCGAATCCATGACACAGGCGGCATCAATCTCTTTTTTTCCGCATATGTGCATGTCCACGCACGCAGTATTCGCATCGACCTCCTGAACACAATAAATCTTCAATGCGCTGGTAAGCACCTTTTATCGTCGCTCTACCGCGCTGCCCCTAAGCTGATGGCCCCGTTAGAGAGCGAAAAATTTTGAGCACCGGACTACCTCTCAATTGCCAGATGCAAGTGTCCCGGCGCCGACCGGAAGTTCGTCGTAAATCTCTGGGTATTATTCGCGCGGTAATCCGCATCCTTGCGCTTCTCGGTGTGTAACCCGCTCGGCCTGCAGCTTAAATCATTACTAAACGCTTGATGACCCCCTCCATCCAAATGACAGATCCTCATTAATCTCAAGGTATCTGAACTCTGAGATTCCATGTCCAACGTCCGCCCCATACAAAATTTCTCCAGTGGCATTCGCCCCATTCAGCTATGACCCTTCTCCTTGCTGCACATTCCGCTATAACTTGGACCGCAACGAGTCTACCTCCTGTATTTTTTAAATCCATACCCACAGAGTCATTTTTTTATGCCTCTTCACATCCGAGTCTCACTATCACGGCGCGACATTGTCGACTCTGTTGTAGCTGTCTCTCTGACTCTTCCGAGTTCTTCCTCTGCTGAAAAGCGCTCCCCAGTGCGGTTGGGTTGGCAGCAGTTAGCGTAGTTGGCGGCATTAGGTTCGGATGTGTATCGATATCGGCAATCTCATTGGGTCTTTTCCGCTTCTCCCATCCCGCTGCGAGTCCCGTTGGCACATCTCCGGCCCCAGAGATCCCGAGCGGTCCCCACCAGGCATCTAACTTCTGATCCCTTCCCTGTCCTCACTATTCTCCCTCCCGCACTATCTATCTGAACCTAAAATTTGGCGCCAAATTCCAGGATTAGATAGATAAGATTGGGGGATCCGAAGCCCCTTGTTTTGTATACTCTCTAGCGTTATGGGAACTGACCGTGGAGAAAAAGGTATAACCGGAACCAGGTATAGTTTCAACCACTCTTTCAGATAAGGGTATACACAAAGGGTTAGGGTAAATTTATAAGGTACATCTAACGGGTAATAAACGAGAAAAAAATTGAAGGCGGAATAAACTAGGGGTGTTCCCGCAGCGCGGCGAGAACGGTTTTGGGGAATTTTTTTCTGGGGGGGGCGGGGGCATTTCCGCAGCGCGGCGGGAACGGTTTTTGGAGAATTTTTTGAGGTGATTTTTTTGGAAATTAATTCCGTTCCCGCAGTGCGGCGGGAACGCATGTGGTGCAGAACATGAATTTCTGATAATGAGAGTCAAGCAGGCGCGCGGAACAGTCCTAGTAATATCCAAACTTTCGGGATTTAAACGTACGCATGCAGCTCTTGCGCGATGGATTTTCTTGAGGGATTTCTTCAGTCATTTCTGACGCATTTCCGCCTGGACTTCCTTGGACCCAATTTCATTGTCCAGGAGATCCGCGTGATGGACAGAACAATCAGAGCCTTTCTCAATTTCGATGCAGGTATCTTGGTGCAAATGTGTTTCCATGCCACATCTTCAACAGAGTCTCAGACCTCACACCCTCACACGAATCTCTCTGTTACCTTTATCTTTGAGTCGGCGTATGTGCACTTTTTTGCCCACGATCGTCCAATATGTTCTGTACACGCAAATTTTGGAGTCAGAGCCCACACAAGACATTAACATGGGCCGTTGGACCCTTGACAAAGTTCATCGCATGTTTCACCAACATGCAAACCCTGTGCGACCGAAAGGCTTCCAGTGGCTAGCCTCGACAGTTGACCCGCATTTGGTATTCTCCCTTTTACCGCCGCTCACGTGTGTGTTGCCAGCTCTGTGCCCATCTCGCACCTTTTTGCATCACATCCTCGGCTCAACGAAATTCCCCGCCAGTTCTTGCAAGCGAAATTCGCACCATGGTGGGAGCAACTGCTTCTGCTTCTTTCCATACTGTGTTGACGCTTTCCTCATGCACCATTTCTCAAGTTCGTATTTGGCACCACTTCGTTCACCCATACGCAAAAAATAAACATTATGGGTTCTGACCAGTGTTACCCTCTCTCGTCTCAGACAACGTTCATCATTCCACTGTCACTGCAGTTTTCTCTCCTGCTATCCCACTTAAATCTTACTTGCGATCAGTCGTTCCTACACGAATTCCCCAGTGCTTTGAGGTAGGGGGTATGGAGCGCCGAGTCGGTGTTCTTATTTTTGCAATGACGCTAACTTCTGTCGTTTTTGGTCCATTCACCCTGTAGGGTGCCTTCCAAGGTTGGCGGATAAGTATTACACAATAATGAGTGGGTTGGATTCGTGCGGCCAAATTCGGCTCTCGGCGTACTATCGGTGACTAGGTAGTGGGCCACCTTAAAGTTTATGGCTCTGGCCAGGATTTCCTCGAGACTTATGATGCCCTTGTGGCTCCCATACTGAAGTATGATCTACTAAAAGTTGTCTGGACACGATTGGCCAAATTTACAGGACATTCTTGGCATGTCTTGAATTTTTTCCTGCCAAGATGCCTAAAGGAGTAAAAAACTAGATAGTGAGCCACCTCGCTGTACGTATCGCTGAGGCCTCAATTTGTGATAAAATTTATCCTGATTGGAGGATTACATCTCTATTTATGATTGTGGACAGTTGCCATGTGCATATTGAATGCAGAAAGGGTATAAGAATATGGCTTGGAAGGGGGGAAATTGCCCGGAATGGCAGATGTCACTAAAGCGACGACATAGTCAGAGATAGAAGGGGTATAAGCCCTACATAACCTACAAGTGAGACAATGAGACGTATATACACATAACCAACTGCATATATCGTTTCTAAATGCCCAGCAACTCATCCAAAAAAGCTGGACTTCTGTGTCGCTGAAATTGGGTGGTTTCAGGTAATGGTCCATGGTGAGAGGCAAATTAAATAGTTAAAAGAGTTTAATAATGGTTAAAGCCAAGGTATACATGTCAAGATGGCCCACGCAATTCGGCATCCCCGTAGGTGGAATGAATCTTGAGATATGAGTCTTGTTCACAGGAGCCAGTCAGAATAACAAGCGAGTATTCTTCGGTCTCCTGGACGTCCCCACCACGTCGAGCTTTGTTATATAGGTCATAGGTTCATGCGCCCCATAATCTCAGCGTAACGAGCCCAGGAAGTCGCGAAACGGTGCAGAATTGGTGGAGAAAGAGCTGATGCAAGCCTCGGTCGCAACGCGAGGTTAAGAAATGATGGCTCACACGCTTCAAATGCCGATCAAATGTCGCGAAATTCCGATCAAAGCATCATTTTGGGCTGAATTTTCGTGTGAGACGTCTTTCAAGGTCGTATTCGATCCCTACATGCCAAACATCCATCATCCACAATGCTCTCATGATATATTTGCAGGTGGCCCACTACCTGGGGGTGGCCCAATACCCAGTCACTGATAGTAATCGTGAGATCGATTCTTGACAGTTACGACAGGGACTTGACCTGCCCGACATTCTCCTCGTCATCCAGTGGCGGTCTACCTGCGATATGTGCACGCTTTGGCAGCGCCTTGGGAGAGCTGCGCGCGCCCTTCATCTCACGGCGAGGGGGCTGTTTCTGGTCGAGCCGAAACGATTTGACGCAAATATTGCCAAGGCCGAGGCCCGCGCCGCAAAAAGGGCTGAAGCAGTCAAGAAAAGGAAGCAGCTGTCGGACGCAGCAGAGCGGCCGGCCGCCAAACGTGCTGCTTTTTCTTCTGGGGCTCCCAACGTCCCCACCCCTGTCCCCATCCCTTCCCCGCCCGCGCCCGAATTAATGAACGAAACTACGGATCCCGGCGATGTCCCCGACAAAACATCTGACCCCGGTGACGTCCTTGATGTCACTCTCAACGATGACTCCCTTCCCCAGCCTCCCACAAAATCTCGAGACGAGTACCGCGCTGAAAGACGTGCCGCTTACGACACCATAGTAGGGCACGAACCCGCATGGAAAAAGCAAACAAAAAAAAAAGGAACCGATCGCGTTGAGCCGGCTCTCGACGATTTTATCAACGCGGCTACACGGCAGCCCGGGGATCCCTGCTACCGCGAGCCAGTGATGATTTTCTTTGGCAATGACAAGACCGGCAAGTCGTATTCAGTTTTTACATGCATTTATAAATTCATTGATCTTAAAATCTAGTCTCCACCCACATAAATTGTCGTGTCTCCCTGACACAGCTTAATCTTCGGACTCCCGTGATCATAGGGAGATGAACCTGAAGCAAGTGTGTCATTTTCGGCTGAAGTTCTCGTAAATATACAGCCAATCAGTAAATTCTCGGCGAGTGTGCGCCTTATCGGATAAATTTTACCTTGGTCCGGTAAGATGTACTCATCTGCACCCTCATTTAAATTTCTGCTTTATTTTTCAACGTGCCCGCGCGCCACTCCCGGATGTGTACAAACTAACTTCAGAGACGATTGCAGTTTGAAACATTCATCGCACCTGAGCTGACCTCGCGCTAAGCCTTTCCAACGCCCATCCAGTACCTATGTCATTATTGTCGGTTTTATGTTTCACGGACCATATGGTCTCGAGGAATCTTGTGGCTTCTGCTTGCTGTTGCGCAGATTGGTACATCATTTTCCTTGTTCCAGTCGAGCCTTCTCTGACACCTATTTCTCTGCAGTCCCTGGGATTATCCAAACAATCTGGTTGTAGGGAACACACACTCTTTTCGGCTTCGGTTTCTGAAGTCACCTCCTTCTTAAGGTGTGAGCGTCGATCTCTTCTCGCTCGGTTGGACCAAGGTGTGAACTCGCTGCACACCAAGCACTCCCAGTCCTGACAACCTACTCTTGACCTATTACCACTTTCAGTCTGCCATACCCCTTGCTTGCGACCTATCTTTGCTGGTTTCTCACCAGTGAGAAGGGGAAAGTCATAAAGTAGATCTCGATCTTCCCTAGTGAACCCGGCGGGCTCCTGTCATTAGAGGACATTGTCTTTCCGAGACACGATATCAGGTGTGTGAATGTGTCTTTCCAGCAAAAACATCAGCCAACGACATTGCTGTATACTCAGGGACGATAGTCCAATCTACGGCGCATGAAAATTGGGTCCTCATCCATTCTGACAAAGCTAGCTTTTCTTTTATATCTTTTGTTTGCACCGCCCGGCGATGATATACTGCTCATCCTCCTTCCTGCTCAATCCACTGACGTTGTTGGTGGGCTAGGCGTTCCGAAACAGTGTCGCCCTCGAACCCCATTCCGCTTTTATATCTCTTTTCATTCCTTCATTTCCTACCTCAGATATTATATTCTCCCACTACCTTGCATCCTATAGTCGCACATCGGCTCCATCTCAATGCTGATCATTCATTTTCAGATTTACATGTCCTTTTGGCCGCCATCCAGACCGCCGACCTAGTGCCTGATAAACGCGCCCCCCCCCATTACTGAATGCGAGCGCGACGTCCCTGCTGCGTCCTGATCAACGTACATGCACCGCCAATTGAGTAAGCGTTTGAATTTCCAGATCTATTATGCATGTACTTGGCCGTTCAATTCTGATCCAAATGCCTTCAGAGCTTCATTACTATGGATGTACACTAGGAGGTAAGTCAGTGTTCTTAGATTTGGCCTCACCATTACTATGCCCGTATACTTCAATGTATATTCTTGTTTCAACTTCAATGACTTAGGCTTGGCATCTTAATTCGTTCACCTACTATAAAGCCTCTTGAACGAACGGCAAGACTACGGCCAAAACAATGCTAGTATGACTTGAGATATATTCGTTTTATTGGCTGGCGTGAACTTGGCGTGAACGTCAATTTCACTCGTATTAGATCTACATAATCTCAACTTGAGTCGGCCCACAAAAGGCTTGTTTTGATTACCTTACTGGCTTTCTTGCCATACTGACTTGAAGTGCTCAGATAATGCATTCGCGGCTGTAGACTGCAAGTGTTTAACGCCGGAACTATGGTACAGCCGTTTTGTAAATAATATACGGGTTTCGTAAAAAGTTGATGCTCGATTTGTGCTTACCTCTGTTTGCTATTGTGTCCCCGGCTCTACACCTCCGAGCCACTGCTGAGTGGTGTTGGTCTTTTGTGAAACCCTGCTGAACTTTGCAGGGCCACAACTATGCACATTCTAACAACATTGAAGACGATGAGTCAGCCATCCATGCTGAATGGCCTGAGTTGCAGCATAATGCGAGCAGGAACAGTGTACGGCAGTGTGGAGCCACTCTAGCCGATGACATTTTCGCAAACAGAGATAAGCACAAATCGAGCATCAACTTTTTACGAGACCCGTATATTATTTACAAAACAGCTGTAGTATAGGCCATGTTGCGTCCCTTATCAGTTTTATCCATTCATCTTTACCGAATTACATCTGAGAGCCCGTTATTATCCTTGATAATACCTGCACTTGGAACTTCATCAGCGGAACTCAGTAGAATCCGTTTCACACAAATTTTACCTAGACTAATCCTTGATGCCTTCGTCGCTCTTGTTGGCAAACCACATGAGGTTTGCGATCAACTGGATTAAGAAAGTTTGATAAAGACCTGTCTTCGCGACAGGATCCTGCAGCCAGGAATTAGAATACAGACTACAGCGGCTGTGAATATTCACACCTCGTACACAAAACTATTGCCTTCCAAAAGATCTTCAGCTTTCTTGCGGTTGGCCTTGAGGATTTTCTTGTTGCCACCAGTTTGGAATTTGAGTGCGCAAGTGACGACAGGAACGGCCTTTGTTTTCAGCTCCCCACGGAACTGAGACCCACGTTTGGTCACCTACAGGCCAGTCAAAATTGCGAAGCGAGTCATTTATAGACATATTTTGACTTACGATCTTTGCCAAGACAGGTGTCAGCGCAACCTTAGTCCCCGCGTTTTCTTGGCCATATCCCCACGACTCTTTGGACCACTCGCTGCTAGTCCCGGCGTCTGGATAGGGATCACGAGCAGCAAGCATGCATCGGTACGCCCCGATGGCCTCCTTTGCTGTCTCCTGAGTGAGGTCGTCAAAGTCGGCAACCTTGGGCCGGCCGCTCCCAGCGCTGAGTTTCTGTGCCTGGGTCTCGGCAATGACAGAATCCACAGATGAGGAACGATGCCTCTTATCACCCGCTGACGGCGACCGGCCGCGGATGGAGGCTGCAGCCGGTGAAGTCGAGCGCGAGCGCGGTCTCCCGCGCCACTCACGGCTCTCCGAACGGGCGTAGCGGACCTGGAAGGATTTAGAGAGATCAAACAAAGTAGCAGATTACATACCTCGTCAGTCACTTGACGGTCGGAAAACGTGTCCTGCCGTGGTCTATGTCAGATATATCATACCGAAGAAAATTAATACGCACCTCTCTAGAGCGGTCGGAACGCTGGTCCTGTCGCGGTTAACATCAAAAATTAGCAACAAGATCAGTACACACAAAATTTGAATATTCACCGTTGGATCGTGACCGTCTGAATGGTGAGAGCTAGGATTCTGCCGGAAGTTTTTTACATGAATCGTATTGGTCGACATGGCATGTTTGCAAGCTCACCCGTTCATTTGTAATGTTTCTGAACACTTGGGTAGAAGTTGGCGGAATTTTTGACGTGCGCTGGGTCAGGGCCTTGACTTTGGTCTCGGTTGGCTTTGACGGTACCACTTGGGACGAAAACTAGAGAGTTGGAGGGTAAAGAGTGAGAAACACAATCCTGTGAAGCACCCACAGCCGGCTCTTGTTCTTGTTCAGCAGGATCGAGCTCGGAGTTAGAGTCATGCACAACCTTGCGTGCAGTGGCCCGCTGCAACTTAGCCAACTTGGCCTTGTCAGTATCATCAATCTCTTGACCTGTATTGCATTAGGTTGTTGTATTAGTTTTGATACTGATTTTTAGCGACTCAAGTTTGGCTTACGGCGTTGCGCTTCTTTGTCGGTAGGGCGGCGAATACGCTGCTCTCGAGACTTTTCCCTGCCCGACAGGCGGTCATCTGTATATTGAATTAGTTCAGAATAAGCTCTAAATTGCGAATAAAGCTTATAATTACCATTGGAGGAAGTGGTTTTCGGGTTCCTAGAGGGCATGAGTGCGTGTACGAGGGAGAAATAAGGAAGATGGGTAGATTTCATTAAGGAATACACACCGCTCTTATAGTACTGCTGTGGCTGGTCGTTGTCAAAGCGTAAGTAAGACAGAGAGTTTGTTGAGAAAACCTTGAACACACCATTGGCCATTTTTGCCTCTCCCCAATGCCCCCTGCACGCTGCGGTTACTGCCAGAAGAAATGCGATGATCAGAGTGCAGTTAAACGCCACATCGCGCACACGCCGAAATGCTCGGCTGCGTGGCAGGCAGAGTTCTCGGCCCCTGGCCACGGCGCACAAGATACACCTGCAGATCTAGGTGATTGGAATGAGCCCGACTTTGCACTAGACAGTTCCGCACCTTCTACTGGCCATTTCATCCCACGGAGGATCCGAGAGCGTTCGCTGTCGCCGCCACCGGATATTTCAGCTCCTGAGCCAACATCCAAACGAGCTCGAGTGGAGGAGGTTGAGGACGAAGATGATCCGGGTGTGTGTGGTCGATACCCCCGAATGTTTCCTGGGCGTGTCGCATCTGTCCTTCGCCATCGGAATACTGCATTTGAACAGCTGCGGGGTGAACAAGAGGCGAAGGGAGATCCAATTTGGGCGCCTTTTGACGATGAAGATGACTGGGAGCTGGCGAAATGGTTGGCGAAGAATGTTACGCAGACTGCAGCGGACGAGTTCCTGAAGCTCGGGGCGGTCAGTCTGCTATTTATCTGGACCCCGATTTCGAAGTACCGAGACTTACCTCCCTTTAGACAAGGAATCGCACGAAGCCTTCCTATCATAATAAGTACTCGTTCCTGAAGAAGATCGACAGCTTGCCAACTGGCGCCGATTGGACGTGTGAGATCGTGACAGTCCCGGGGGACATCGTCGGGGACGATGGTAATGTGTTGGTGGAGGAGTTGGAACTCTGGCGGCGGGATCCTGTGGAGTGCATCAAAGAGCTCATGGGGAATCCGGCATTTAAAGAGTTCCTTGCATACGCACCGGAGCAAGTCTTTACCGATCCAGCAGGGACCAATCGCATTGTGGATGAGGCTTGGACAGCAGAGTGGTGGTGGGAGATCCAAGTTCGTGTCACATTGCTTTTCTTGCAGCCACTCAGCTCACATCAGTGCAGGAGCTTTTGCCCCCGGGTGTCGTCGTTATCCCCGTTATTCTGTCCTCGGACAAGACTCAGTTGACCCAATTTCGGGGCGATAAGACGGCGTGGCCCGTCTACTTAACAATAGGCAACATCTCGAAGGAGATCCGCCGACAGCCATCTGCCCATGCGACGGTTCTCATTGGCTACATTCCTGCCGCCAAACTTGCGTGCTTCACCGAGGCGACGCGTTCTCTTGCCGGATACCGGCTATTTCACCATTGTATGTCGCTGCTGCTACATCCATTAATCAGAGCCGGTAGAGATGGCATTGAAATGACCTGTGCGGATTCATGTGTCCGTCGCACATTCCCCATCCTGTCTGCGTATGTTGCCGACTTTCCTGAGCAGTGCTTAGTTGCTTGCTGCAAGGAGAACAGGTGTCCGCGTTGCGTGGTTGCTGCAACCCAGCGCGGAGATCTGGTTTATTCTGTCCTGCGCAACCAAGACGAGACCATCGACCTGTTGCGAAGGCATCAGACAAAGCGAAAGAAGCCTGCACAGTTTGCCGAGCAGGGTTTACGCGCTGTGTACTCGCCATTTTGGGCGGAGCTTCCCCATAGCGACATCTTCTCCTGCTTTACCCCCGACATCCTCCACCAACTTCACAAGGGGGTTTTTAAAGATCATCTTGTCAGGTGGTGCACTTCCATTATTGGCGAACATGAACTTGACGCGAGGTTCAAGGCAATGAGCAGCTTCCCGGGTTTGCGGCACTTCAACAAAGGGATATCGTTTGTTTCACAGTGGACAGGGACAGAGCACAAGGCGATGCAGAAGGTGTTTGTTGGCCTGATGGCTGGTGCTGTCAACGCGGAGGTTCTCACCGTTGTTCGCTCTTTGATCGACTTCTTCTATTACGCCCAACTCCATTCTCATACCACTGCAACACTCAATGCCCTGGATTCGTGCCTCGCGACTTTCCACGAGCACAAAGAAGTCCTCATCGAGCTCAATGTACGTGAGCATTTCAATATACCCAAGCTACACTCGATGGTCCACTATGTCGACTCAATCAAATCTCGTGGCTCCGCTGACGGCTATAACACCGAGTCTCCGGAACGACTACATATCGACTATGCCAAGAAGGCGTACCGCGCGAGTAACAAGCGCGATTATACAGAACAGATGGCACTGTGGCTCCAGCGTCAGGAGGCCATCCTCATCCGTTCTTCATACATCTCCTGGCGCCGTTCTCCCCTCTCTGCAGCCGCCTGTTTCACCAACTCGGATTCTGACGAAGACTCCGATGACGACGATCACAGTGATATGCTGCGGCCCATTTCGAGCACCACTGGTCGTTCCGTAACCATCTATCATGTTGCCAAAGTTCCACCAACGAAAAATCTCAGTCTCACACAACTCCAGACAGAGTATGGTGCAGTTGATTTCCTTCCTGCATTAACGACCTTTCTCACCGCCCGCTCGCCGAGCCTTTCCATAAAACCTGGTAAATATGATCGCTACGACGCGTTCAAGCAACTCACCATCACTCTTCCGGCCAACCGTCACCTCGGCTCTGCGAAACGCACAAATCGGATTCGGGCTATCCCAACGAAACCATCCAGCGGCCGGAAGCCTGCGATTCCTGGCCACTTTGATACCGCCTTCATTATCGAGGACCCTGAACAGTATCGGAATGCGTTCCGCCTCGAGGGTAGGCTTTTTCCAGTTTGCGGTGCTCTACCACTAAGTCGACTTTTAGGTCTCCGTGTTGGTCAGATTCGTGTCATTTTCAACCTTCCTCCCCAGTTTGGCCATTTCCCGCACCCTCTTGC
This sequence comes from Mycena venus, assembly GCA_014462655.1. Taxonomy (NCBI): domain Eukaryota; kingdom Fungi; phylum Basidiomycota; class Agaricomycetes; order Agaricales; family Mycenaceae; genus Glaucomycena; species Glaucomycena venus. The sequence continues at coordinate 10,787,375 of JACAZI010000003.1, forward strand.
GTACGTTGAGTGGTTCACGCCTCTCAATCAGCCTGACCGCGTGACTGGTATGTTTAACATTCGCCGCTCCACGCGAAACCACCGTCGCAATGCGGCAGTCATTTCTGTCCAGGCTATAGTCCGTGCCTGTCACCTCATGCCTAAAAGCAATTCTCGTATCATCGATCCTATGTGGACCACGAATAATGTCCTTGATCGCGCCGATGTTTTTCAGATTAATTCGTACATACAGGCAGATACATTTACTATTATGAAATAATAATAAATTCTGACTTTGGGAATTTGCCTGCACTGATACCGTCAATACCTTCCATAGCTTCGATGTGCTCAGAAGGTCTATAGATTAAACGGCGGCGGCTACTATGTCCTACATGGGAAGTGGCCGCGGCTATCATGCCGTGATAGAGCTACCGAGCGCTGGCAGCTTGCTAGCCGAGCTATCCAGCGCTCCTGTGGTAAGATATCCAAGCGGGGAGCTACCGCCGGGAGATTTTTTCCTGATGAAGCGAATTTCCTCAAAGTCAGAGATGACGAGGTGGAGTGCAGGAAGCTAGGAAGATGTGGCCGCAAGATTAGCCACTGCTACTCTAAATCTTCGCAGCAAAGATGTCCCGCCGAGGCGACGATGGTCAAACGCGCCAGGCAAGGTGTCTGCGGAGAAGACAAGCATGTTGTGGCTGTGCTTGATCCGTGAGTCCGATCAGACGCTCTTTGCTTCCAACCTTCACCACAATGCGAACTTTCTGCATTTCTGTCAGGCAACACGGGGCTATTCTGCTTGGAACTACTACTGTGTTAAATTTGGTTCCTCCTGCGGCTGTTCTCCGATGTTCTTCGGCTGCGGGGCGTTCCGCCGCCTATCCTGCCGGGCGTTCATTCCCGTCGCTCTACCGCCACTCCTTTTTGCTCTTTTTAGCGCTTCCCTTGGGCTTTCTTCCGGGCACTCGACGCCTTTCCTGCAATCTAAATTGAAGGCAAACCACAATACTTAACGGGCACCCGTGCTCGGCCCAACACCAGATACACGCCTTCGAGCTTTCCTTGACCGTAGGTGAATTTTTTTCCCCTTGTAATGCAAGTATAACCCAATCAAGGAATTCTGCTGGTGCGCTTTCTACAGATGAATCCAACAATTCTAAATCTTTCACTGGACCACCACGCTCGCGATACGCAATACCTCACACCAGACAAACATCAACAGCACATCCCATTCATCTGAGTCAATAGAGACTTTTGGGATCTGGCCCGTCTCTCTGGTTTGTGTTTTCCACTTCGTCCCGGCGGCCTTTTCTCTTGGAGCTCCCGTTTTCATTGTGCTTCTCGCTGGCTCTCCCTACAGCCTCGTCCTTGGCTCTGCAAGTGCCGCGCATGCGCACCCGCGGTTTGTACTAAGGTCCCTGTGTTCTCAAAGCTCACCCGTTCCACTCGCTGACGCGAAGCGACGACTCGGGTACGACACGACAAGGCCTCGGAATCGGCGTCGATGTGATTCGCCCACGCCGCGCTCGTAATCGCTGACTCTACGGCACGTACCTCCGTCCCCTTGGTGTCGCTTTGCCGGATTCGCTGCGCGCGGTCCGTCAGCACGACGCAGATGCAGCGCAACAACAGTGCGCCCACATGCAGATGTTCTTTTCGCCAGCTAACTTTTAAACCTCACAGTTCCTGTATCCGGGCGCCTGCGTTCGCTGGTGCTCAAGACAATGCGGAAGCGCGAGAGCAAGAACGTTTAGGAAGGTGCGCTTCTCTTCACCCGTTTCCTTCTCACCGTGGCCGTCACCTAGCGAAAAACTCAGACCAGCACAAGCACTCTCGCCAACCGATACACCGCAGTTCCGAACCCAACGCGCGCCTTCGTGGACCAAGGTAAGGTCTTCCCTTGCTTCCAGACCGGGCGCATCGCGCTGACGACACCTTGCCCTTCCCATTGATCCCCTGGCGCCCTTACTCTCACTTTCCTCTTCGCTAAAGCTCTTCACAGTTACACCGCCTCCATTTGTCTCTTCAATGCGAAGCGACGTCTCGCAAGCGCGCCCGTTCTCAATCTCCGTATCCCGCCGGGTCCGCCGAAGCGTTTCGGCTCCCGTATCGCCACCAATACAGCACGCCATGATACCGTCGATATACCCGGACGCGCGCAGCATACGCATGCCGCCATTAGATGCTCGCCCGCGCCCTCATCAACGCACCGCGCAACGCCCCTACGATCACGCCCCTGCCCATATTTAAGAGCCGGTCGCTCCACCCCTGCGGACGTAACCTGCGCAGCATCCGCGCACCTCCCCCCGCGCTTTCTCAGCGGCCCTACTGCGCAGTCCTACACATGTGCGACATCATACCCATCGCCGCCATTCTGCGTAGTTGCCTCTTTGATGGCTTCCGCGGCGTTCGGCGCTAATCTCCAATGCACCGACCCGCACCGCAGTGAATCCCGCTAGCCACCAAGCATCTCACACCTCTCGTCCCCCTCTCTCTTATCCGTCTGCAGCTATACGCCGTCTCGAGAACTTTTTTTCATACTTAACCTGCTTCGTAGTTACTCTTAATCTGCTGAGCAGTGTCTTATTCCTGCCTTAGAATTCCTCTAAGCCATATACAGCCCTCATTGAATGGATTGCAACTTTTTTTCACGCTCCCTCGAAAGAAACAAAGATGCAAGGCAAAGGCTAAGGGCCGATGGTCGGCCTCGTCGGCTAACTCATACAGTTGGAGGTGAGTCCGCCTCGATTTTATTTACATTTCACCGACTGATTTTACTTCTTTAGATGCTGAACTTGATCTGCTTGCTGGATCCGCGCCATTACTACGCTACTATGTCACCAGGTATGTTCTCTTTCTATTTCACTTGTGTTCAACTTGTCTTGAACAGTAACGCTCTAGACTGCCAAAATTATGAGAGTCTACCTTGAGGTGAGAGCGCTTCCGGATTCCTTCTTCTCCGGCAACCCGTAAATACCTTTGATTTCACCGTTCCTTCTTACTGACCGACTCATCCATAAACTCTGCTCGTGTACTTTTCCGAGTTCACTTTCAACCTACCACCAAAATGTTTGAAATGATGGATCATACTTGCGCGTTGCAATTTCCATTTAATCCTCTCACTCTACTGACTTGAGTAACTTGGATCTGTTGAATCATTGCCTAGCTTCATATTTCCTTAGCCTCACACTCGGTAACGTAGGTTCGTTTTAAGGTTTTAAATCGATTCTACCACTGTACTGACTTGACTTTTCACTTGCTTAGATATTGCCTTTGTGTCTTCACTCTTCAATTTCTGAATGCCGAAACTATGACACTATGAACCGGTACGTTCCTTATCCAATATCTAACATCTCGTTCACGTTATTGACTTGGATAATGTCCCCAAACACCGTTACTATGCTTGATTATCCCTAGCGCCGTTAATATGCTTGTCCAACTCAATTCGAGGTACGTCTTGTTTGACTCCTTTCCACACTCACAGTCTAGTTTGAACTGTTCAGATTCGTTGTAATTCCCTCCATTGTCCTTGCTTGCTCAGTATCGGTCCAACTTACCATCCTCGCCAAACGCCGCGAGGCCGTTACTATGCTTGTATACTTCAAGGTAAGTCATTTTGCCATTCAATCACACACTTTACTTTCCGCAATTCAAGGCTCGGGCGGTGTCTCTGTCCTCTAGAATGCAGAAACTACAGCCGTATGCCGGGAGGTACGCTAGATTTATCCGTTTAAATTTTTTATTCACTCAAGTGATAAATGTATCAGAATTGAATGATCCTCACTGTTGACGTCAATCCAGTCTCGTTGAAGCGGACGTGCGTCCGTTATTCTTCTCTCATTTTAAATTCGATTTTTAGTTCAATTCATTTTTGTTATTCACCTCTCGGACGGTGGTTCTAAGCTGTAACATGCCGAGGTATGTTTCATTCATCTGTTTGAACCCTGCCCATGGGAGTGTATCAGCACTCAACCACACCGTTGCCTTGGGTTAAAGTCAAAGCTCGGACTCAAGTACAGGTGCGTTATCTTATCCTTTGTTACTTCAACTTACTGACCTCATCATTGCTGAATGCCTCCTGCGACGCTTGTTTTCAGCACAAAAGTATGCCGGTACATATAGAGCAAGTTGAGGTGAGTACGTTGGTTCCTTTATTATCGTTCGTTCGACTGATCGGCGCCGTCAGCACGGACGCGATGCCAGCGTTTAAAACTGCTGCAGCTGCTCACGCGTGAGTGATCTTCCTCTTTCCTTCTGCTTCGGGCGCGCATCCTTGCCATGATTTTCCCTTTCAGCTTCTTTATCTACTTCTTGACTTCCTTTTCCTTTCGCCTCCTACCGAGTACTGACTCGATCGAACCGTTGCAGCGCGCAACCTCTAACCCTTTCATTTTCTGAGTATCTTTCGTGTATGAATAAGATTTCTACAGATTACTTGAGAAAGTGTCGGCATTCTTTGGCCTAGCTCGAAAGCTATTGCTTCGACGAGTTTGTGAGCTTAGCGTTTCCGCGTATCTTCTTGAGGCCTTTCCGCAAGAACGGAGTTGTCATCAACGTTCTCCAAGATGTTCTGTCGATATCCCGAATCTTCAGCAGCAGTGACCCGGAGATGCTGTACTAAGACACGTTTGCGACTGAGGTATGGTTGGAGGATGTTTCGTGTTAGAGCAGAGGAGGAAACGCGAACAGTGTCTCACCCGAAGACTCGCAAGGCAATTTCTAGACGGCACCGATTCCGAGGCCGTAGCACACGCTGACTGCCCTCTAAATGAGGGGGACCCGAAATGGTTTGGCTTTGGGATGCTTCACAGGACGCACTCGTGGTTGGGGTGTTAGTTCAAGCAAAGACCCTGACGCTCGCACAAGCGCGCGCCGTCCTCATGGCTGCACCAAAAAATCGGCCTAACCAATTGCACCACTCAGACCGCGGCCGGCATAACGAATGGGGAAGACTGTGGAATTAGTGCGCCCGCATCGAAACCTGATGTCTTTAGCGGTGTGTTCTCATACCACCGCCATTCTCCCAGAGTCCACACACTGACCGCGATGACAGGACCTCATCATAATCTGACATTGTGCTACCATGGCGCTCCGGTCGCTACGGTCACCATTCGCGTCGTGCATGCTGTCCGAGAAAGCAATCACCCAGTTCGGCATTTTTAGAGGTAGATTTTTTTTCTTTCACGTATCTCTTCACAAGAAATCTAATTGACGTGCGTAGCTCTGCTTCAGGACCTGAGACCTCGTACTACGGCGACCAATTCCCAGCCACCGACGTTGTTAGCCACGTGGTCGCCGTCGGACACAGCGACCATTGTACTCGGCTTTTTTTGCAGGCGACGGATTTCCTTTCATATAACCCCCACACAGCTCTAATTCGTGTTCATGGCTTTCTTTTCAGAACCCAAAGCATCTTACACAGATGCTGATTTGGCCGCTACCATCGCTGTCGGACTCGTGCATGCTGTCCGAGATGGTGATCACGCTGCCTAAACATTTTTCAAGGCGCGCGACTTTCTTTCTTACATATCGTCCCCAACATTGTATTAAAGTGCTTGGCTGTCCTTTAGAACCTGATACATCGTCGTAGGCTACGCGTTTGTTCTTCGCCGCTGCCGTTGGACTCGAGTTCGCTGTCGACCGCGCTGACCATCAGCAAAACAGAACTCATCTGGCCGATCTGACGCCAGATCAGCCAAAGGGAGCCATGCCGCCAGAATTGTATCTGGCAGCATAATGACCCTCGCGACGCCAGAATAAATTCTGGCAGCCACAGCGCTCACAATGTACTTATGACTGCAGAATTTCGGTCACATTCCACGCCACATTTTGTTCAGAAGCTTTAAATCCCTCATTACTTGCGTTGAAGCAGCAGAATCACACGAAAAAATAGCGCAAAAAAATAGTGATTGCAATTCAGGCATAATAAGGATGGCATATGGGGAAGGAAAGATCTACGGGGTGAATATTGAGATCGCGGTAAGTACGTGCAAATCCTGAACGACACATTTTTAAGCCTAAGAAAGAGATGAGATGAGGATGCAAATGTGGAAAACAACTCACCTCGATGGCGGGCTCGTCATCAGAATCATCCGAGATCTGGATGAGACCACGATGATCCTCGGATTCATCGCCCTCAGTGTCGTCAGCGGCGATCTGCGCAGCGCCATCGATGAATGGGATGCTGAGGGCCATAATCTTCGCCCACTTCTGATCGGACAGTTTCTTGATACCAGGAAGGTAAGCCTTCGCCCTCGCAGCCCACGGAACTGCGACGAAGCTGTTGGCCGAGCGCCTACCCTTGCGTGTGATGCCGTCAGTAGAACAAGTGCCGGTCTTGTACATGTGGAGCGCTCGCTCAGCCTAGAGAAAAGGTTGAAGACGATATGGAATTTGTGATAGGGATCTCACCGATGCACAGGCGGTGGCCAACGCGCCAACAGGATGCCCATAGAAGACGTCGGCCTTGTTCACGACTTGGAGGTGCGCCGCAAAAGTCCGAAGCACGAGTTCACCGCGATAAGCCCCAGTCTGAAACGATGTCAGTATCTTGTAAATGATAAAGACAAGGCGTACCATGTCCTCGTCATTAGAGAGGTTGTGCCAAAGCGGCATGAGCGGCATGCCGCTCATGCCGCTTTTTAAGGATTGTGCAAAGCGGTACCTAGAAAGGACATGCCAGGGCACCGAAAACTAAGCGGCAACACATAATTTATGTATTCTTGAGTTGCATGGGAGGAACAGTGACGTTGATGTGGCTGTGCTGGGATCAAACGGCTGTCATTTAACGTCATCAGTCTCTCAAGTCTCACGGTCCCACACAATGTCGGAAGAAATGATCCTGTCAAATAGGTTTCTTACGCTTACTCCACCAATAATTCATGAAATACACAAACTCGGGCATGAAACACCAGTATCCACAAGATCTGCAACCCAGGTAATGGCATTTACCTCAGAAAAAATTCCGCTGTGCCGCTTTGCACAAGCGCCAAAAGCGGCATGCCGCTTTGGCACAACCTCTCTATTCTCATAAACGAAATTGGAGTCGAGGAGCTTGTTTTGGACCCATTCAGCACGAGCTTCGATGGTGGAGAGGTCATCGGAGTTTGTGACCACGTCCTGGACGGTCTTGACTCCGGTCTTGCCTATTTTGCTACGCCAGTTGCGAACCGCGGCTGCTGCCTGATTTGCGAAACTATTGTGAGCACCTCCACATCATAAGGACCACTTACCTGGGCATAAACAGCGTCGTTAATGGGGTAGGCTCCGAAGTGATGATTCCAGAGCTCCGTAACAACATCCCTGAAGTCGGGGTGGGAGTTGACTGCGAAAGTTTCGTCCTTGGTGCCCGCCCAGGAGACAAACTCGACAATGACGGCCCCCTGCCAGAACTTGAGATCATTAGCGTAGCTGTTCTGAGGGAAAGGGAGGTTCGCATTGGTGAACTGGGGCTTCGGCTCGCGCTTGACCTTGCCGTCAGCCTTCAGCTGGACGTCCTTGGGGACGAGCGAGATGCCCATCTGCCATGGTGGAGGTAAAAGAAAGGGGAAGGATCACATCAGTCACATCACATCGAGCGCTCGATGATGATGACACTCACCTTGGCAGTCGCATCCGCTATCGCATTCGCAGACTTTGACCCTCGCGCGGCCAGCAAGCTTGCCGGAGTCTCCTCGCTGTCGAATTCGCCCATGGGAAGAGACACAACACTGCTCTTGGCTGAGCTCATGGTAATGGAACTCGCACGGGAGGAGATGAGGGAGGGCATAGACGCGTTGCTGTCTGAACGACCGCGCGCAGTGGACTTCGTGGCTTTGGAGCCGATGATGCCAACCGCTTTCTGCCAGCCCTTGACAAAGCCGCCAATGACCATTTTGCTTTTCTTGGGCCTGCGGAAGAAAATCAGCGATAGAAAGAACACCAGTCGGCGAGCGCGTTACTCACTGAACATCAAGTGCCTGCTCTGTGGACTGGTCTGAAGGCTTGCGCTTGAGTGTGCCCTCAGCTGGAGCGGTAAAACCGCCAGCATTGTTGATCTCCGCACGAAGTGCAGCCTGGCAGAAAGTAGTGAGCTTGGTTTTCAAGACAGCATTGGGTCGAATTGACCTTGGGGGCTTTCGGAGCTTTTTCCGCCTTCTTCTTCTTCAGTTTACGGCTCTTCAAGAATGCTGCCACAGCCTCGTCGTCGTCGGAAATATTGTCAGCACCGTTGTCTTCAGAATGCTCCGCAGACTGCTGGTACTCATCGTCATCTTCATCTATGTCGCTGAGCTCGTGGTTCTTGTTGGAGGTAGTCTCCAAAGTGCTGTCCGTAGGCATTTCCTACGAATCATATCAGCCATACTCTGAAAATCAATGAGACGACTCGCCTGCTGCTTTTGGACCGCTCTGCGCTTGATCTCAGCGGTGATGAGATCGGGGCGCACTGAATTCTTGCGGCCATGCTCATCTTCACGGCGCAAGGCTTCCTCCTTATCAGCAACACGCTGGACTCCTGCCTGGTGGGCCTATGGCGCACATCAGCAGACTTTATACAGCATTCATATCACGCTGCGCACCTCAACAATAGCCTTGGCTTGCGCAGTCTTGGTCTGCTGCAGAGTGAGCTCGTCTGCAGCCTTCTCTTGGGGTGAACGACGTTTCTGCTTTGCGGCGTTGATGATTTCGCCGGGGCGCGCGGAGCTCTCAGGGCGTTTGGACCGGGTGGACATGGGAGCAGAAGACAAAGTGGTGCGTATCGGTGGTTGAGCATCGATATATGTTTCAGCTTATCTCGTGCTGCCGAGGGCGAACAAATCATCCTATGCTTCAGTTTCTTTCCGCCGCGGCAGGACTGCCCTCCACATGTTTTATCTCTCTTGTGATTTTTTTCTTGCCTTTCTACCGCAGTGGCCAAGCCAATTTATCATCATCTCAATGGCGAGGTGGGTGAAAGAATTTATTTTCAGTGTCTGAATGCTGATATTTTTCCAGACTACCCGACGGGACTGCGGGTCCGCTCTGTTCCGCCATCCTTATCTTTGCATGACTCGGGCGTGCGCCATGCCTTGCCAAGGCTTTTTTGTGTTGCTGCTGATTTTTTGTCGGCCAACGGGCGGAACTGTTGCATGACTCAGGCGTGCGCAATGCCTTGCCAAGTTTTTTTTGTGTTGCTCATGATCTTTTTGTCAGCCAACGAGCGGAACCGTGGCACCGTTCTAACTTATCTTCGTAGTCAAGGCACCCACCGCTGCACCGATTCTTGCGCATCCCTGGTCTGTTCTATATTCCCCTCCTTCGTGTTGGCTTCCATGCCTAGAGGAAGGAAACGTCGACTTGGTGCCGGGCGTCCTGAGCTTCGCTGTCCCTGGCCCGGATGTCCAAAGCGCCTCAAAAGTCAAGCTGGTGTCACCAACCACGTCAATACCGCTCACCGTCACTCAAACTCTGTTGCGGGACTTGTTCCCCCTCCGCTGTCTCCGTCGGAATCTCCGGAACCCGAAGACGATTACAGCGGCGACCTACCTCCAACACCTCCCCGCAATTCACCAGAACCCGAGCCCGAGTTACCCCGGCCGCAGAAAAACTATCATCCATTTTTAAACGGTACGCGCGCTGATTATTATCTTCTCCCGGTGTCTGAACTCGATTTCTAGCTCGTCCGTGCGATAAAGATGGTGTTTTCTTGCCAGATGGTGCTCCACCCTCACCAAGAACCACTTCTGCGACAGACGACTGGGCGCCTTATGATGACAAGGTGCAGTTTGAGTTGGCAGATTTTCTGTTCCGAAAGGTGCGTTCCCTATTCCAGTATCTATTTTATCTTAAGAACTGATTCGGGTTCACAATTAGGTCCAAATGTCCTCGAAGAATATTGACCAGCTGCTTGAAATGTGGGCGCTGTCAATGATGAAGCACGACGATCTCGGGCCTTTCCACGACTACAAAGATATCTATGAGACTATCGACGCCACTACCGTTGGCGATGCGCCGTGGAAATGCTTGCGAACAGAGCCATTCAACACTGCTCCCGACGCACCTGCCTGGGCTCGCCAGGAGTACGAGATCTGGTATCGCGATCCTGATGTTGTCATTGCCAACATGCTCGATAACCCCGACTTAGATGGCGCGTTCGACACTACACCCTATGTCCATCTCGACGCCAATGGAAAGCGTCATTGGAGTGACTTCATGTCCGCAAATTTTGCGTGGCGTCATTGTGTTAGTTCTCTATGCTTTTTCTCAACTTACCCTGATTTTTTTGCAGGATCAAATTTACGAGGAAGATCCCACTACGGAAGGCGCCATGTACACACCAATTTTTTTCGGCAGCGACAAAACGACTGTATCCGTTGCAACCGGCGACGAGTACCACCCAGGCTACATCTCTCTAGGAAATCCTCACAACAATATACGCCGTGCACATCGCAACACAGTCATGCCCTTCGTATTCCTCGCAATCCCCAAAAGTGCGTACCACCAAAAAAAATAATGTTCCATCCTTGACGAGATTCCCAGGCGATCGCAAATACGACAATGACCCTGTATTCCGTAAATTCAAACGTCAACTCTACCACGCCTCTCTCGCAGCTGTCCTCTCATCGCTCAAGTCGGGCATGAAGAAGCCAGTCGTCCGCCGCTGTCCTGACGGACACTTTCGGCGGGTAATCTACGACTTCGGACCTTTCATCGCCGACTACCCTGAGCAGGTTATGCTTGCGGGTATCGTTCAGAATTGGTGTGCCAAGTACGTGTGCCCTCGTCACCGCTTTGCATGACTAAACAACTTCAAAGATGTACGGCCCTCTCTACCCATTTGGATGGGAATATCTGCGGTCGGCGCACTCACAGTTTAACGGACGAGCTTCTTGCTGCGTTCAGTCCCGACCTCTTGTGGGATTCATACGGAATTGATGTCGATATAATTGTAAGCCCTTTATATTCGCTCTTTCTCTCTTCGCAAGCTAATGATGCCTAATCGCAGCCATTTACCCGGGATTTCCCTCGCGCCGACATTCACGAGATGTTATCTTCGGACTTGCTTCACCAGGTTATCAAAGGGTCCTTCAAGGACCATCTCGTCACTTGGGTTGGCGAGTACCTGTATCTCGCTCATTCCAAGGGTGAAGCCGATGCTATCATGGATGAGATTGATCGCCGGTACAACAATTATTTTGCGCTCCTGTTCTTTGTTGCTAACTCTTACCTTGTAAAGCATTGCAGCCACCCCCGCATTCCCCTGTCTCCGCCGCTTCAAGCAGGGTCGACGATTCAAGCAATGGACTGGAGACGATTCCAAGGCGCTCATGAAGGCAAGTTGGGATTTAGGACACATGCGTCTTTGATCATGACTCATGAAGAAATTTAAATAGGTGTACCTTCCGGCGATTAAAGGTCTTGTTCCCGATGAGATCGTTCAGGCTATCGCTGCCTTCCTGGACTTCTGCTATCTTGTGCGACGAGCTGACTTCTATGAAGATACCCTTGATTCCGTTGACGCCGCTGTCCGGAAATTTCATGCTCACCGCGAAATCTTCAAAGTTCTCGGTGTTCGTACCGACACACCTGGGGGCTCGACCGCATTCTCCCTCCCACGCCAGCATTCCATGGTCCATTATCGTTATGGGATCGAGGAATTTGGTGCGCCGGGTGGAGTCTGTTCATCTATAACCGAGTCGCGCCACATTACGGCTGTCAAAAAGCCGTGGCGTCGTTCTAGCCGCTATGAAGCATTGTCGCAGATGCTGCAAACCAATCAGCGCCTCGACAAGCTCGCTGCAGCACGTGCAGACTTTGTTGAGCGCGGCATGCTTCCATCAACATTTGTGGCCCCTGTTGCGGAACCTGACGACGACGACGGTGGTCCGACTGACAGTGTTCGAGTGGAGGGCAATGTCGTGCTTGCGCGCACTCGAGGTAAGTGTCAATTAATTATCTTGGCTTCTCTTCTCAACTCTACTTTCTTTAGAACGGCGTTACCCTCGGTATTCATTTGAACTTGCACAACATATTCACTTCCCTACATTCCCCACCCTTCTCGCCCGTTTTCTTACAGATCAGCTTAACTCCGACCTCTACTCTAACGACGGCAATGACATCGATCCAGCTGAGCTCAGTACCACCCCCCTATCTGTCTTCCATTCGGCTATCGCCACCTTTTACGCGCCCAGTGATCCATCCGGTATACGTGGAATGCGATGTGAACGCATTCGATCCACGCCGTCATGGAGGAAGCATGGGGCTCGGCGTGACTGCGCGTTTGCTGTTGAAGATCAGGACAAGCCTGGTTTTCGGGGCATGAGCGTGGTTCGCATCAAACTCTTCTTCTCTTTCACTCACGACGGTGTTGACTACCCCTGCGCGCTCGTGGAATGGTTCAAGAAAGTCGGGAGATCTCCGGATATCGCCACTGGGATGTGGGTTGTGGAGCCAGAATATCGCGGTAAAAACCGTCTCGTAACCGTCCTACATTGGATTCTCTTTTGCGCGGTGCGCACCTTATTCCCGTGTTTAGTAGTACGCATATTCCAATTGGCTTTTCTTTTAAATATTCCCTTGATGCGTTCAAAGCCTTCCATGTAAACAAGTATATAGATCATCATGCGAATGAGATAGCTTTCTGAGTTCTCGCAATGGAGTGAGTAAAAAAAAAAAAGAGTAAACATTCTGAGCCGAGTATACAAAGTGGCGCTTCATTGGGAAATGGCTAGGTAAGGAAATCTGGTACATTATGAGTCGTCTGGCAGGTGTGGCAGCCACACCAGCCATACACACCAGACACTGCCAGATGGCGCCATGCCCGCCAGAGAATTTCTGTTTTGCTGATGACTTGGCATTTCTCATAGTGTTACATGTCTACCTCCGAAACAATCTGACTAACGTATATGTGTTCTTCTCTTCTATAGGACCTAATACGTCGTCTGAAAACCCCTGTTGGTCTAGGTTCACGTCGGGCGCACGGGTGGAGTTGCCGGAGATTTTCCAGGCAAAGGTTAGCCTTTTCCCGTCACTTTGTTAACCATCCCTTTTTATCTATATATCATGCGTACAGCACAAATCAACGCTTATACTAATGCTTTCAAAGTCTTATGATGGCCAGCAGTTCATGCGGGCAACGACGCACAAGGGGCTAACCCAAAATCAACCCTTTTGTAGGCGGGTTACCTTATTCCTTATATTCGCTCGACACAATGCGAATTCACGTACTCGGCTCTTTTCTGGTGCCCACATATTATCGCCCTTCGCACCGGTTTGGATGCGAACGCCACCGCTCGAGTCGAGCGCGCTGCAAGATGCAGTGCTCACGAGTCTTGGTACTTTTTTGCGCGAGTGATTTCCTTCATTTATGTTTTTAAATAGGTGCAATTCACGTACTTACCGATTCTACAGAATCGACACCGTCGTTCTGGATGGATTTCACCCCTGCCATGACCCTCGCGGTAATTCCTTCCATATCGCTCTTTCAGCTCTCAACCAGTGAACTGTCGTACTTGTCTGCCTTGTCACAGTAGACAGACCAAAGCTTTGCTGCCCCAGCTTCTTCAGCGCCGAGTTCGTTCTAATCTACTTGCAAATGTCATGCACAGAGTCAGAAGCACTATATAGCTTATGATTGGGAGTTTGGCGCCAAATTCCAGCATTAGATAGATACGAAAATGGAAATATGAGCCCGATCACGGAAATCGATGCAGATAGCCACAAGGTTTTTGACAGTAGCCATCCTGCATGTACGCACCCACATTAAACAACCGGGTCACTACAGTTAAGACGGACGACAAACCCGATGGAAGCTCCAATCAGTGCCTTTCCCTTGATATCAAAACATGGGGTTTCCGTTTCAACGTTGAAACCGGAATACTGTAGGTTCGCCGCACGTTATAAGGCGAGAATGTCTCAACAGCTCACGCTACCGCTACCAAAGCGATGGGTCACGATGACTAGGTTGGCTGCGGGAATGAACGAGAGTTGGAGTCTGTGCAAAGGTTCCACATCAGGAAAAGAGAACGCGTCCGGCTGATCTGGCACCAGACCAACCAAGCGAGCCATACCGCCAGAACTTGATCTGGCAGCATAATGACACGCCTGACGCCAGAATCGGTTCTGGCGCAAGAAGCTCTATTGTGGCCATAGGTGCGAGTAAACAATCTGTAATATGATTTCTCATAGAGTGTAGAGCACAAAGTATATTCACAAGCGAAGGTACTTGATACATGAAGAGCCCTTCCCGGACGATATGAAAATGGTGCCGCCTCGACGCCGTCCAGAATGCCACCGCCGGCGCATCGTAGCCGCTCTCGCTGCTGTATATCGACGGCCATCTCCAACACCAGTGTCGGTGAAGCCCCCCCGCGAGCGCATCACATTGAGCTTGGTTATGATCGTAGCAAGATCCTATCTGAAATAGTGTCAGCGATTATACAACAAGCAGCGAGCGCAAGGGTGGGAAGGTAACAACGAAACAATTCGAAAAAAAACACGGACCTCCGCGAGCTCATACTCTCCCATCCCTACCGCTATCCTCTGCGTTCTCGGTTCCAAAGTCGCGTATTGCTGACACGCTGGATCCCGCCAGCAGCCAGACAGTAGCTTGAAGTCTTGAGGTTTGAGGACCAAGGTCTTGAACTCAGAAAGTAAAGATTAATTCGAGTTGGCTTGAGGATGGAACTTGCGGCTTGAGCCTAGATCTTGTGCTTGTATGCTTCGAGAGGTCTTGTTTTGTGCGGCCAGACAAGAGTAGAGGAGCATTAAGAACTAGCCTTGAGTACTTGTAGAAGAAGACTTCATAGCAACTTGCAAGGAATTGGATCCAGGCGCGGGGAAGAGAAAGATGGTGGCGGTCAAGAAGAGAGAAGTGTCGCATCAAAATCAACAATCTGTCAGAGACACGTGATGTGCACGGACCTTTGATGCGAACAGACTTGTGCTCACAGCCTCCAATTGGCTTTCAACGTCTTGCCCCTGCTTTTTGGTGTCCACTTGATGTGCGGGCGAATTTTGCGCACTTGAAAAAGCGCGAAATTGTAATAATAATAAGGTTTTGACGGGCTCACCAAGGACTCGGTGAAATCCGCGGATGACCGTCAACAACAATGAAGGAAGAGTAATGGCAACGAACGCCACACACCAGTGTAGGAAGAAGTGACATGATGGGATTAACGGGGATCAGGAAATGTCAAAGCGCAGTGTACGATCAATTACAGGTTGGGGAAAAGTCGTCAAGAGTTCGGAAGGGAAGCAGGGAGTGGTGTTCCTCTCTAAGGGAACGGATAGCCCAGAGGCAATGAAACTCACTACCATCAAAGGGGTAACTAAGGAAATAGAGAAACGGGCACAGGAGAATGCCGTCTCTAAGGGGATTCTCTAAGAAACGGAGCTTAGGTTGGAGACAAACCGTTAATTGGGACGGTAGCTTAGGTACGGGGTGCTGCGGTATCTAAATTTGCGATGGTTAAGGATTATTTGGGAAGTACAAATAGTAAGGGTATAAAAAGAGAGACGAAAATGTACCTAGGATATAATATACTACGCCCGGGCTCATACCTGTGTTTTCTCGCGCTACTTGGTTTTGTGATTGACTTCGAACGACTTAAAGGGTTAGAACGGGATTTGTTAACGGGTTTGAATTGAAGGAACGGAACGGACTTACGGTTGAAAGGACTTTGATTTGGGTTTTGGTTGGAACGGGACTAGGTTGAATTGATTGTTGGAGTTGCTGGACAAGGAAAACAATTGGTTGGGATTTTATTGGACTGCCACCACACACGTACCTTCGATTTATCCAAATTCGCATTCGTGGTTTCCTGCCACGCGAATCCCCGAACACTACAAAAAGACTCGAATTGTTGTTTAGTTTTGTTGAAGCTCTAGGATTAGAGTTTTCACTCACCAAACGACCTTCGTGCTTTTCATCTGGAGCCCACCGCGAGGGGGTTCATTTGGATTTCATCCGACAACTGTGCTGGTCGCAGTTAGCTAATAAACACACGCTATTACTGGAGACGGTTGTAGGTGGACACCTACAGAAAGAGCTAGAGACGAGGTTAGACGACGTGTACAAGCACAGGCTGCAGCGTACACAACTAGAAGAAGGACGGAGGAAATCAGCTTAGGCATCGCAGGCGACGCCGAGAGGAATCTCACCGTTGATAATTCGCTGGACGAGTTACCGTTTGTGGAGGAATCCTTGTTTGAAGAAGAAACTCCGTTTAATTCGGATTCTGAAGAATCTTCAATAGATCTTCATTTTATACTCAGAACAGTATCACCCGACTCACTTACGATGGCGAACGCACCTCAAGCACCGGCTGGTACCGGTGTTGCGAGTTTCAAAGTTCCGCGGCCGTGGGAGTCAAATGTACCGAAATTCACGACAGAAGATAAGGATGACCTGCAGGATTTCATGGAGCAGGTTGATGATATTATTGGGTTGGGTCAGATTAATGATGACGACGAGAAGAAGAGGTTGCTTACCAGTTACCTCCCCGCCAAGAAGCGCGAGACTTGGCGCGCCTTACCCGAGTATGCGGCTGGGCCATCGTATGCGGATTTCAAGAAGGCGGTCTTGAAGGCTTACCCGGAAATGCAAGAGGACCTGGATGGGACTCTTGAAGAGTTAGAGACTCTGTGTGCAGAGAATAAGCATATCAAACGCTCTGAGGAAGGGTGTCTCAAGCGTTTTGGGATGAGGTTCCGAGCGCTTGTAAAGAAGCTTAGTAAGGCACCGGCGATTATATTAAATAAAGAGGCGTGCAGACGTTACCTCGACGCGCTCGAGCGAGGATTCGCAGAGACGTTGAGGATGGCGATCAATACCCGGAACCTAATTAAAGAGGATCTAGTGCAAGCGGGAGGTAACGCACCGCCGGCTGCCACACCAAACACGGTAGACCATCGCAAAGAAGATCCAATTCTGTTGGAGGAGTTAATCAAGATGGCAGAGCGATTGGCGAATAAAGGTAGCACTGAAGTTACCTGGGGCGATGAAGATAGTCCAGAAATCAAGCGTTCGGACCGCTTCCCGACGGTTAAGATCGAGCGGCGGGACGCGCGACTTGAAGAACTCGGTGGAGAAGTATCCGGGCTGCGTGATGCGTTAGCCGTTGCCCAGAAGCAGTCAAAGGCTGCTCACGAAGAATTATTGAAGGCATTCCAGAACTCTAGAAATCCCGCACCTGCGCACGGAGATAGTGAGCAGAAGGATTCGGGGATAAGGAACGGGCAGCAAGGGACTTACGGCGCTGACCGCCAGTTCAACCGTGGATACGGTGGACCGGTTCAACGCAACGCCTGCTATTACTGCGATGGTCAAGACCATTATTCCAAAGAATGTCCTGTCAAAGCGGCTCACATTAATAAAGGATGGTTGGTTGTTGAGGACGGCCAACAGAAATTGTCGGATGGCAGTTATATCCCTAGGGGAAGAGGCCCAGCGGCGGCTCGAGTCGAGGAGTATTGGCAGAAGAAGGGAACCGTTGGGCAGCACTTGAATGAGGCGTTCTACGGTGGATCGGCTGAGGATGAGTTTGACACGCTGAGGGATGAAGTACGCACCTTACGGGTGAAATTGAACCAAGTAACGGGTGGAAGCTCGTCTAGGTTTCAACCAGTACCTCCCCCAGTGATGCAGGTGCAGGCGCAGACGAATCCCTACGCGAATCAAGCAGCGCCGGCGCTATCGGTTAACATGGAAGAGTTGGGGGCGCACCGTGTTCAACATGATGCGGGCAACCAACTCTCTGCAAGATCAGTATGCGCAAACACGGAGTAAAACCAGGAACGTAGCGTTTGCGGAGCCCCCGGAGCAGGATTTTTGAAAACCCCTAGGAGAGAGGCCCGGGTTAATTCGAACAATCAGAGGCCTCTGGAGGGGGATAAACCCGAACGTCAGCCGAATGAGAACCAGGAAAAGAAGCAGGAGTTACCTTACCGATTCGTTAGGCCGGTAGGAACTGGGGCCCGAACTCTGCCAGCGTCCGAAAGCAAAGCGGAGCGGAGGCAGCTCGATGACTCGAGGAAGTCATATGAGTTGAAAGCGCCTGTTCAGCGGGATGGTTTAGCAGAAGACCTGCTGGAACGGATCAATAATACCGAGGTGACGGTGAAATTGAAAGACTTGTTTGGAATGAGCAAGGATTTGAGGGATGGAGAAAAGCTGCAACTCACCAGAGTTAGGCAGCCGTTAAAAGAGGAAGCAAGAGAACAAAGAACGGCCGAGGCAGTCGACGTCGAGCAGCAAATAGTAGCCGACCTAGCTAGACAGGATAGTCAGCTAATGGTTGATGCACTCGAGGTTGGGGACTTGCCTGAGGTTCAAGGAGTCTTCGTCACCACGGTAAAGGTGGAAGGGATTCCAGAAGGATCAGTGATAGCGCAGGATCCGTACCTGCAGTATCTAGAAGGATTGTCAGATGGGGAGGAGCCGCGACAGATTTATGTGGCGCGCGATTCCGTACCTTTGCGGGTAACCTTTCCGTACATCAATAGCCAGGGGCCGGTTGAGAGCGTGCTGGACACAGGCTCTCAAATCGTGTCGATGTCCTTGGAGCAGGCGCAGTATTGCGGGTTGGTTTGGGACCCGAATATTAACATCTTTATGCAAAGTGCGAACGGTCAACTCGAGAAATCCATGGGGTTAGCGAGGAACGTACCGTTTCGCTGGGGAGAACTCAAAATCTACCTCCAAGTACATGTTATAAAGAATCCGGCCTACAAAGTGTTATTGGGGCGGCCATTTGATGTATTAACAAAAAGCAAGACGGACCACGATGACGGGAATCAACTCTTAACGTTGACTGACCCTAATACCGGGAAGGCCTGGACGGTGCCGACCTACGATAGGGTTAGGGACGGTGTGAAGGAGAAAAGTCAACCCGAGTTGGCAAATAATCGGCAAGGACTTACCCATCGGGATTTTCGCTTAGCTTCGAGGAGTTGATACCGCTGTGTCAAGGAGAAGAGTTAGCGGTCCTGGTTGGGTTTGATGAGCAGCGGAAATTGAGAATTGAGCAGATTTACCAGCCGAGGGGCGGGGTTATGACACCAGAGAAGACTATTGAGGCCTATGTGTCGGTTTCAACAGAGTCAGAAGAGATAAAGAAGGACGTACCGGCGGCAGTACTGTTTCAGGCGTACCGGAATCAAAGTATTGAATATGAGGATGGAGTTCCTCACAAAGTCTTCGCAAACGTGCTTAGCCAAGATAGCAACCAGGGGAAGCAACAGAAGGCGTACCGGAGTAAAAGGGATGAGTGGGACACGCGTGTGTGGCACACTGTGGATGCAGAAGAGCGCTGTGCGTGCTGTCAAACAATAGACTTCATTTGTCCAGCTGGACCTTTGGAAAGGGAGTCTGCGAACGAATCAGTTTCAGTGTTTGCGGGGAAAAAGTACAAACCGGTTGGGTTGAAAGTTCGGCCGGTTTACACCGAGTTGCCGGACCGATACCGAATAAAACGAGAAATAAAAAGGGGACCCTCTGGAAGGGATGCCGCCTTTGAATCCTAAACCGGCTGAGGTTGAGCCGACGGAGCGCTATAATGCGGAGCGCAAAGCAGACATGGAAAAAAGGCATGGGGAATTCCTACAACCTGAGGAATTAAGATTATTGCACGAGCTGGTCAGGAACCATGAACTTGCCTTTGCATGGAACGACAACGAGCGCGGGGTGTTTAGACATGATTTCTTCCCACCTGTGGAATTCCCGGTAGTAGAGCATGAAACGTGGGTCGAGCGCAGCATACCGATTCCACGAGGCCAGTTGGAGGAGTTTTGCAAAGTAATCAAGAAGCGTCTTGACGCTGGGGTGTACGAGCCGTCAAACGCCTCGTATCGAAGCAAATTCTTTGGAGTTATAAAGAAAGATGGCAAAAGCATCAGATTAGTACATGCGTTAGAACCGTTGAATGCAGTGACGATTGCTCACTCGGGTGTACCACCGGCAACGGAGGAGTTGGCGGGACATTTTGCGGGCCGCGCATGTGGGGGATGTCTTGACCTGTTTTCTGGCTACGATCACCGAGACATCGCGGAAGGGTCGAGAGACTTTACTACATTCCAAACGCCGTTTGGAGCACTGCGGCTAGTAAAACTACCGCAGGGGTGGACGAACAGCGTCCCAATCTTTCATGATGATGTAACCTACATCTTGAGAGATGAGATTCCGCACGTTACGATGCCGTACATCGACGACGTACCTATACGAGGACCAGGATCTCGTTACGAGCTACCGGACGGTACCTACGAAACGATTCCAGAGAACTCGGGAATCCGCAGATTTATCTGGGAATACTTCAAAGATTTGAATCGGGTTATTCAACGGGTAAAATATTGCGGAGGTACCTTTTCAGGGGCCAAGTCGGTCTTATGTGCCGGGGAGTTCCACGTAGTAGGACACCTGTGCTCGTTTGAAGGGAGAAAGCCGGACACTGACCGTATTGGAGTGATCCAGCGATGGGGCGCGCTGAAGGACGTATCGGATGTACGTCGCTTCCTAGGAACGGTTGGAGTACTGCGCATGTTCGTCAAAGACTATGCACTACTCACCAGACCCATCCAGAAGATGACGCGCAAAGATATTGAGTTTGAATGGGGCGCTGAGCAGGAGTTAGCCATGGAAAAATTAAAAGAAGCCTTAGTCAACGCACCGTGCTTGAAGCCGTTGAACTATGACTGGGATTCAGACATTGTGATGGCGGTGGATACCTCGTGGATGGCGGTTGGGATCCAGATATACCAAACGGACCCCAACGATCCAAAGAAACGGTACTACGCAAAGTTCGCATCAATAACACTGAATAGAAGAGAAGCGGAGTTTTCTCAACCCAAACGGGAACTCTACGGGTTGAAGAGGGCGTTAGAAGCAATGCAATATTGGTTGTTAGGTTGTAGGCGGTTGGTAATTGAGACCGATGCAAAGTATATCCAAGGGATGTTGAACAACCCTGGAATGGGGCCAAATGCGACCATTAATCGATGGATTGAGCAGATTTTAATGTTCAAATTCACCTTAAAACACGTCAAGGGCGTAAATTTCCCGCCTGATGGGTTGTCAAGGCGCGAGGCGCAGCCTGGAGACGAGAGATGGCCGGATGGCGATGAGGAGGACGCCAGCGACCCGCCTAAAGTTCACCCTGACTGGGATTATTTCACGGAGCAACCGTTGGACTTGGATGAGTTCAAACACGAGATTGATACAAGAGGAGGATACTTACAAGAAATAAATAAGATGGGTTCGACGTTGGAAGATTTCAATGAAGCTCTGGAGAAGGTCAGAGTAGAGGAGCGGGCTGTTCAACAGCATATCAGAAACGCGTACCAGGCCGAAGACCTCGTGTTACCAACTTACGTCCAGACTCAGATTCCCGAGGAAGATGGGCTACTCCCGGATAGGAGGCTGAGGGACAATGAGGAAATGCGCGAGCCCTATAATGAGGAACGCCGAGGTGCGGGAGTGCGCGAACAAGATGAGAGGTTGTTCGTAGTGTACGAATGGTTGAAAAATACCTTGCAGCGCCCGGATGGGATGGATAATGACGCTAAATATCGGCGGTTTGTGCGGTATGCGTCGCAATTCTTCATCTCTAAAGAAGGGAAATTGTTTAAGAGGAGTAAAGGCGGAATACACTTACTGGTTGCAAGGAAAGAGCATCGGATGTACTTGATGCGTGCGGCGCATGATGCACTTGGGCACCGAGGAGGATTCGCGACGAAATCGCTGTTGGAGCAGCGGTTCTGGTGGCCGGATTTAGAAAGAGACGTGAGGTGGTACATTAAAACTTGCCATCTGTGTCAGAAACGGCAACTGGCGATCTTGAAAGCGCCTCCAGTGGTCTCAGTGACGCCGAGCATATTCCAGAAGGTGCATTCTGATGTGATGCACATGAGTGAGAAGTCGAACGGGTGCAATTACATAGCAGACGCACGGTGTTCATTATCAAGGTACCCGGAAGGAAGGGGCCTGCGGAAGCAGACAGCAAAGAATATCGGGCTGTTCCTCTTGGAGGACGTAATTTGTCGTTGGGGTTGTCCATTGTGGATTGTGACGGACAACGGAACGCCATTTGTCGCTGCCATAGAATGGTTAAAGCATAAATATGGGATATCCGGGATAAGGATATCACCGTACCATTCCCAAGCAAACGGGGTTGTCGAGCGGGGTCATTGGGACCTACGCCAGTCGCTCTACAAGGCTACAGGGGGAAATTTACATCAATGGTATTATTTTCTGCCTCAGGTATTATGGGCGGACCGCATAACAATCAGGAGGGGAATGGGCTGCTCACCGTATTTCGCGGTTTGTGGAGCACACCCGGTTTTGCCGCTGGATGTGGCTGAAATGACTTGGATGGCGGAGTACCCTGATACGTTGGTATCGACGGCGGAGTTGGTTGGCTTGCGCGCACGGGCGCTCGCAAAGCATGCAAAGCACGTTGAGGAGATGCGGGGAAAAGATGGCGGCTATAAAGGAAAGGAGCGCCGAAGAATATGCAGAAAAATACAAGCACGTAATAAAAGACTACCTTTTCGAGCCAGGCGATGTGGTTTTAGTTCGGAATACGGTTGATGAAGGATCGTTGAGCGGTAGGAATCGGGACCGATGGTGGGGGCCCGTAGTTGTTGTACGACGAACAAAAGGTGGAGCATACATTGTGTGTGAATTTAACGGGGCCGTCTGGCAGAAAAAGATTGGCCGCTTCAGAGTAATTCCGTACGAGCAAAGGAGAAAGCTCACCATTGGGAAGGACATCGAAGACTTGATCGATGGGTCGCGAGAAATGTTGGATGAGCTAGAGGGTGAATCAGAGGAAGAATATTTGGGGGACGACCTACAGTTCAAAGGCGTACGGTTGGACGAAACTCA
The DNA here is from genome assembly GCA_014462655.1 of Mycena venus. Classification (NCBI taxonomy): domain Eukaryota; kingdom Fungi; phylum Basidiomycota; class Agaricomycetes; order Agaricales; family Mycenaceae; genus Glaucomycena; species Glaucomycena venus. The sequence goes on from JACAZI010000003.1 coordinate 10,810,191, forward strand.
AGAGCAATGAGGCGGTTACAAGAAAAAGAGAGCGTCAACGCTCTCAAATAAATATTCGGGTCTACTACACCAGGCAGGTAGATAATTGAAAGGGGATTGGATGGACAAGATTAATCAAGAATCTCACGCATGGGACAGAGTGCGATGAGGTGGTTCTCCGAGGCACACTGGAAGCAGCGTTTAGTCTTCCTGGTGAGGAGGTAAAGAGGGCTTCTAAAGAGAATGACGAAATTCGTACTTGTGGGCCGGCCGGCGGAGTACTCGGTTCGGGTTGGCAAAGCGATTGAAGTTGCCAGTTGATTGCCTTCTGTGCGCACGAGAGCCGGTGAATTTCGCACTGGATCCCAGCCAGTCGGCGACGAAGTTGGACTTCGAGGGGTTGTGCGGCGGTCCGAACGGACGAGGGACCAGGCTCACAGCGTGGCACTGGACGACTGGAGTCGGCAGAGAGGAATTGCGCCTCTGAACTCCAGACTTGAGGAAACATGGCAAGGAATTAAGTGAAGAAGGGACATACGTGGCTGCGGGCCATGGTTCTCCCTCTCTTCCATCCGCCGCCTTTTACGGGGAGGCTCGCGCGCACTAGCGTGAAGTCCGGCACGAGGTCCGGTAGGGATGGGCTTGGTGTGGACGGAGAGTACGGCTAAGAAACGGTTAAAGACGGCGAAATAACTAAATATAAGGGCTTACGGGGGAGCTTGGAGGACCGTTTAGCAACAGGCTGTGCAAACGGGCTTGGAGATCATGGAGCGGCGACAAAGGGAAAGCTAAAACACACTATGAGCAGTGTAAGACTGGAAAAAGAAAGGCAATAGAGCTTACCCTGAGAATTGGCCGGCGCATTGGTCAAATCGACTGTGATAGGGCTAACTGGAGGACTCTGGCAGCGGTTGAGAAGGGATGAGAATATTGGCTGAGCAATAACCTACCTTAGGGGCAGGCGGAGGTTCATCAGCACCAGACTCGTCCGAGGCAGAAGGAATAGAGACGACATCGCCGTCGGGAGAGGGCGGGGCCTGGAAAATAAGTCAGAGATAAAAAAGGAGATGGAAGGACGATCCGCACCTCATTATTAATACGAGCGGCGTGTTCAAGGGCGGCGCGACGTTCCATGCGCGCAGCAGCTCCTTCGGCGGCGCGGACGCGGTCTGCCTGAGCACGCTTGCGGTCTCGGATGACCTGCCGTTTGCGAACGATTTCGCCAGCGAAATCTTGAATGGAAATGAAAGTGTCGCTGAGGGGTTTGCCGAGGCGAGCATTGTTGGAATGCATCATCGACCGAATGGTGAAGACGCATTCGGCGAGCTCGGGGACGATTGCGAAAGATACAACCTGCGGGCGGAAAGATAACTGGGATGGGTGGGATTAATCAAAGATGAAAAAGAAGGATCTGAGAAGATAATTACCACGGTCTTGGCGGACGCAACGAGGAAGTTGTCCTGGTCAACAGGATCCTCATAGCGAGTAGCGAACAGTCTTGAAGAGTTGGCGAATAGTTTCTTCACCGACTTTGGAGAGGCAGGAAGAAATGGGCGAAGACATGATTAAAGGACGAAGAGGGCTGGAATGAGAGGTTGAAAAACTGGATGCTGGAACCAGGAAATTTGCGCACCTTTTATACGAATTCAACTGGGACAGTTGAAAGCTGTGAAAAAGGGAGAGGGACAATGCGAAATTAGAGACACGTACCAGGACACGTACTCAACAATGGAGGAAATCTGTGCAACGGGGCGCAGGGTTGAAAATTTGAAACACCAAGTAATGAAACAAGTCCTGAAACGAATTGGTCAAAGACAATGAATGCTGAAATAATGACATACCTTGGCAGCATCTTGGGACAATGGGACAAGAAGGTTGAACGGAAACGAGGCAGCGTGGACGAGCACGACTCGAAACATGGATGTGTTTCGAGTTTTTGATGCAATATTTGATGATCAATCCTTGCAGACGAAGATGGCGGCTCGAAATCACTCAAAGTTATCAAATAAGCCAAAAGAGCCTTGGAGGCAAGATATATTCAAGAAAATACAACACCGTATACAAGAAATGCGAATTTATCGAAGTCAATAATGATATCAAGAAGGGACAAGAAAAGAGGGCGCAGAAGGCGCAACTAAGATAGGCTCGAAAGGATAAGGGAATGGACACGCTCAGCGACGAGCTGCAGAACGAGGGGATGGACGTGGGTCTCGGCGCCAAGGGCAATGAAGCGCGAGAGGAGGCCGACATCAGTAGAGGCGGCGGCGATCGAACGGTAGCCGTTGAGGGCGATGTCACGGGTAGCACGAGAGTTGAGCTGCAAGGAGATAAGAAAGGGGATTAGGGAAAAGGAAAAGGGACGCACGGTGAATCGGGAGATCGCTCCCTGAGCGCTGGAGTAAAACCACGACTGAATTCGAGTAAATTCGCGATCTGAAGAAGAGTTAGCGAGGGGAGAGAAAGAGAAAGACGAAAAACACACCAAAAAGAGTGGGCGCAAGACGGTTCTCCTTCACGGACTTTACCAGCTCTTCGCGCTCGTCGAGGAGGTAGAGGTCGCGGCAGCGCTGAAGGTTCTCCATGAACCAGAAAGGGTCGGACCAGTTGCAGTCCGGGATCCCGAGCACGGAGCAAGGAGGGCAGGAGATACCTGCTTCCGTGAACGCACATTCGATGCCCATCTCGGCACAGTTGGCACATTTGTAGTGAGCCTGGAATGAACGAGAAAGAATAAGAAAGGGGAATAAAGCAAGGAAAGAAAAACGCACGGTGGGACGGTGCTCGATGAGCCTCAAGACACGGGCGTCGTCAACGCTGAGGGGAGTGTCCGAGATATGGGGGAGTTGACAGTGACCGTGGGCGCCCCGGGTAACGAAGAGAGGGTCGTGGGCCGGAGGAATCCGCGGTAGAACAAAGCCCTCGGGGGGTGGAGCGAGCGGAACGAGAACCAGAGGACGGCGGCGGTGGCGCTGGACGCGGGTGTTCGAAGAAGGAGCGGCCGGAATCTTCAGAGTGACCGGAGGACGACATGGTGAAGAGAAAAATATACAGCAAAAAGCGGAGTGAAAAAGGCTAAAGGATAATGGATAAAGCAAGGCGCGAGTAGCGTCGGCATTTTATGCAGGCGTGCGGAGGCTGTGTTAAAACAATGGGAGTTGGTCATTAGTAATAAAAACGAAGAGGATAATGAGCAGAATACGTACGAAAGGTGGGGGGAATAATAGAGGAGCGCCTTCAAGACAAATGCGCGATGGCAAAGAGTGCTGGGCAACAATTAGAGGAGTGTTTGTGGACGCCCGACAAAAGGGGAGACGCACCGAGTATAGAGCCAAAGAAACAGACATAGGCTGGAAGGGGCCTGGACCGGGACCTTCTCGAAAACGAATCGCCGACATGTAGTCAGACAGTTCTAGTTGACGTAGGCGTCAGCTAGAAGGCCACGATGCATAGTCGGGCGGTGGCGCCATTGGAACCGGCGGAGATACAAACTGGCGACTCGAAGTCGGCCAAGTAGCCGCGACGCAAAGTCAACGGCAGCTGTGACGCAAAGTCAACAGCAGTATGGCACGAAGCCAGCACGGAGGAAACGACAGTAGAGAGCCTGCACCACCGTAAGACGGCAATGGAGGGTGAGAGAGAAGAAAAGAGAAGGGTGGGAAAGGGCGCCCACAGCGGGTTTTAAGAGATTCACTTTCGGAACACCGGGCCATTGATTCGATCACGGAAATCTCCTGGGCGGAGATTTCCGGAAAAACATATTGTTTGACAGAAGAGAACGAAATTTCGGGCTGACTGGGGACAGTCAGAGGCTGTGAAAAAGGGAGATGATGTGCGGGCGAATTTTGCGCACTTGAAAAAGCGCGAAATTGTAATAATAATAAGGTTTTGACGGGCTCACCAAGGACTCGGTGAAATCCGCGGATGACCGTCAACAACAATGAAGGAAGAGTAATGGCAACGAACGCCACACACCAGTGTAGGAAGAAGTGACATGATGGGATTAACGGGGATCAGGAAATGTCAAAGCGCAGTGTACGATCAATTACAGGTTGGGGAAAAGTCGTCAAGAGTTCGGAAGGGAAGCAGGGAGTGGTGTTCCTCTCTAAGGGAACGGATAGCCCAGAGGCAATGAAACTCACTACCATCAAAGGGGTAACTAAGGAAATAGAGAAACGGGCACAGGAGAATGCCGTCTCTAAGGGGATTCTCTAAGAAACGGAGCTTAGGTTGGAGACAAACCGTTAATTGGGACGGTAGCTTAGGTACGGGGTGCTGCGGTATCTAAATTTGCGATGGTTAAGGATTATTTGGGAAGTACAAATAGTAAGGGTATAAAAGAGAGACGAAAATGTACCTAGGATATAATATACTACGCCCGGGCTCATACCTGTGTTTTCTCGCTACTTGGTTTTGTGATTGACTTCGAACGACTTAAAGGGTTAGAACGGGATTTGTTAACGGGTTTGAATTGAAGGAACGGAACGGACTTACGGTTGAAAGGACTTTGATTTGGGTTTTGGTTGGAACGGGACTAGGTTGAATTGATTGTTGGAGTTGCTGGACAAGGAAAACAATTGGTTGGGATTTTATTGGACTGCCACCACACACGTACCTTCGATTTATCCAAATTCGCATTCGTGGTTTCCTGCCACGCGAATCCCCGAACACTACAAAAAGACTCGAATTGTTGTTTAGTTTTGTTGAAGCTCTAGGATTAGAGTTTTCACTCACCAAACGACCTTCGTGCTTTTCACCACTGCCTTCAATGTCGACTCGAGGCGAGATATAAGCTGTCCCGCTCAATATTTCCACGTGAATTTCTGGCGTACTACTTTCTGGCACGATCTGGCTGCCGTGGCTGCCATACCTGCCATACTCATCAGATGCAACCAGACGCCGCCATGACTGCCAGAGAATTTCTGTTTTGCTGATGCATGGTCAAAGAGCGTATGCATGTAGGACGTGGATTATCGGACTTGAAGTTGTTGATTAATCGACTCAAAATCGACTAGCGCGACGAACAGCGTTTTGAAGTTCATGTAGAGATAATGTGTCGAGTGCCTCGCCAGGCAGCAATGGGATGGGTTGTTTTTCGATTTCTCTTATTCGGGCGAGAGCGTCGAGCCAAAGTGCCCTGTGCGAGTGGATCTGCCACACCGAGTGACAAGTCTAGGAAATAGTTAAGCACTTCAATGCCATTGCCTTGAAAGATGACCTACTGAAAGGAAGCTAATGAGATCGGCGACATCCAGGTCCCTGGCAAGCTCTAAGAGAATATCCTGAGGAAGATCCACGATGGAGATCAGGATGAGGGTGGTTTGTGGAAAGGTTTGAGCGGGTTGTGGGTGCCGGTTGAGAGAGAAGAATTGTAGACTTGTTCGGCTACGCCTGCTTCGTCAGCGGATCACTGGTCCGGTCCAACGATGGCTGTGTTCATAAATCGAGGGTCGAGGGCATAAGCATGGGGAAGAGGGGGCTTTTGGCTGCTCTTGTCTTTGAAGAACATCTGAACATCTGGCTTTATCTGAAAATGGAGAGGCATTTGAAGCCGATCGTTTAGCTGGGGATGCCTCAGAGCTCTCCGCGCTCAATTGGATCGAAATTGGGCAAAGAATGGCCGGAGACGAACCCAGAGGGCCCTACAACCAGATCCCCAAGTCTGCTGATTTTTTCTCGGTGTGTCCATAAGCATCTGATTGAGAGTTTCGCCACCTGTCTCGGTATCTAATATTAACTTGCCCCGGCTGTTCTGACAGGGCGGATTTCTAGCACTGGAAGGGATACAGAGCCAAAACCCGGATGCGAAAAATATCCGGATCCGAAAACTTAGCATTTTTAGAAGGACTCCTTGGACAATTCAGCTCAATTTTTTTTTCTTGTATACATACAGTCCATCGAGGTCGACTAGGGTCAGAATTCCGGCTTACAGTTTTGTTGGACGCGTAAGAAAAATTAAATAATCGCCAAAAATGGCAAACTATTGATGACGACACCGGAAAGTGATGATTATTGGAAACTAAAACAGCTCACACGCGCCTACGACGCTTCGTGGAGCGAGTATTGTACGGTGGGGGGGGCTAGTCTGATGCTTTCGAGTGCGTTTGGCCGGTGAGGGACTCGGAGATGGGCTCATCATCGTGATGTCCTCATCTTCGTTGTCCGAGCCTGACGAGATGTCGGCAACACGACGTCCCTGCATCCGATTCAACCCGCCTCAACCCTTTCTACTCGCAGCATGACGTCCTTCACGACCGCACCGCTGCCACCGTCGCGTAGTTTCCACCCGGCGCGTGTACTTCTTCTTTGGCCTGTTTGTAGGTGGATTCACATTGTTCCTCGGCCCATCGGTCCCGCTGGCGTCTAGTCCCTCGAGGACGGCCCGGAGGGTTGCCTGTGGGAGACATTCGAGCGTGTGTGTGGCAGAATAGATGCCAAGAGCAAGTTGAAACACGTGGGTGTTATCAAATCACCGAGATTTTCGCATCCGGGTCAAACATCAAAACCGGCCAAAAAAGTGATGGTGCCGTGTGGAACAACAAGTGCGTGGAAAAATCCCAAAATATTTATGGGTACCATTCAAGGTCCATACTTGGTTGGAGCCCAATTAGAAGCTTTCAATTCACCCCCATGGCACTAAGATATGGGGGCAACTTTTTTTTTTCGGATCCGGGTTTTAGCTCTGTATGTTTATTGGGTCGTACACATTGGTCAGAAAGCGTTCAAACCAGGCCGGTTATACTTCCGGCCACCGTTCTGCACCACCGCCCGCTCCGCATTTGCATGCAATCTGTCTAGCCAATTCGGGTTTTACATCCTCCAACACAACGCCAGACCAGCAGGATCACTGCGAGACTGTGGCTCGTGGTTCTATTCTTCTATTCATGTCTTCCCGCACAACTCATTATTTTCCATAACACCGTTTTTGCGCCGTTGGTGGTCCAGAAAATCTGAATCTTCTGGACATTTACTTGCTTGGGGAAAGACATTTTCTACTTGCGGTCCTACTGTTTTCTTGTTCTTGTTTCCGTGGCCGGCTGAATGACCCTACTTCCCACCTGGATGGGACTAAGTAGTATTGGACACGAGCACGTAGAGAATCAAGTGTGCGGTAGACGGGAATGACGCGGAGCGCCGCTGTGTAGCCTCCCATAATGGCGTCATTCTGTGGCACCTCTTCCTGCAAGCGCGGCAGCGGTGGATCGGATTCGGACGTGAGAGGCAGATGCGCAGGGCCTGGATGATTTTACTCCCGCGCAGACTTCTATTTTGCAAGGCACACGGTTCTAACTATAACAAAGGGCACCTCCACAAACCTACCTGGACGTTGGCTTAATGCCCTTCTCATGCACGCGAAAAAGTCGATATTCCACTCGACATCACCACTTGCTCCCCCAATATTTCACGACGGTATCGACCCCCGCTGCCTTTACACCAACCACCGGAGCGAGCAGTTCTTCAAAATCCTCGATCACCTCGTTTTCGCCCAACTTTATCCAAAGCGTAAACGAGCGGAGTTGGGCGATATCGGCACATCCCTTGGAGCGGTGCCACCGGTCGGCCAATGCGCGCGCCATTGTCTCGTAATCCCTGCGCTCCTTGGAATAGAAGCGCTCCAGATGTATGTGCTCGAGCGAGGGCAGAAAGCGCGGCTCTGGGGACTGCAACAAGGTGAACAAATCCCCTGTATACACTTCCTTTTTCGTAGTGAGGGTCAATTTCGTGAGGGCTGGCATCGGTGGCAGCGATTTGGTGAGCAGCTGGTGCATGTGGAGCTCCTGTAGATGCGACGCGTGGCCCTCCAGAAAATCGAGCACCGAGTCGGGATCAGTCGGGAGCTCTGCGACCTTCAAGATTTTGAGTGCGGGCAACGTGAGCAGCGGCAGAACAGCATCCAGCCTGTCGATCGACCCGTCAAGGGAGAGGTCTCTCAAACGCGCATGCTCCACCGTGTCCATTTCGTCGTCCAGAAGGTCGTCGTCGTCGACTCCGTCATCAAACCAGAAGTGGCAATCTTCGAGCATCTCGGCCTGTTGAAGTACGTCGACACAGTCTTGCAGACGCCCCAACTTATAATATAAGTATGTCAGCTGCCTCCAAGGTATCGCTCCGAACGAAGGGGATAGAACGCCATCGTTGTCGGCGAGTACCCGTAGCTTCGGTGCAAGAGAGAATGCGTAGTCGATGTCATGAAAATTATCTGCACCCATGATCTCAACTTCCTCGAGTAGGGGCCACCGGACAAAATTCGGCAAGCAGCGCTGCCGGTTGGTCCAGTCGAATCTTCCCGTCAACCAAAGATCCAGCTTCTTTACTTGCGACGCATATCGGGCTAAAAGCGCTCCAGCGCTGCATACCAAAAGACAAAGCACAATAGTCAGAGTTCTGCAGGGTTTGAAAGGGAGAACCGCGCACCGGTCATTACCCAAACACCGCATCATGTCTCCGTGAATGGTCAGCGTAAGTGGACGGCCCCGTGCGCGCCTAACCCAGCTCGCAAGAAAGTTCTCGATCTGCGCCGGGGTCCGCTGACGCGTCGCCGTCTTCGACACGTAGTATTCACCAAAGCGTAAATATGGGGCTGTCCAGAGCGACGCATCTGCCAGCCCGATCTCGCGCCACGTCCTGCAGACGTGTAAAAGAACGAGTGGCGCGGGGCACCGCCAGTTTTGCGTCCGGTGTGTTCCATTGGCATGAAACGGGAATGCAGTACAGGAAGATGATGGAGATAATTTCTGGAGGTAGCATGAGAATTGTGCATACGAGGGTGTCGAGTGGGGTGATTTTCCGTCTCGGTTTCTTGCACTCCGCTACAAGTGGCTGATCTGCGTCTATGATGGCATTGAGCTCGTCGGGACGGGCCCGGACCTCGCTGGCGGACATGTTCGGTGGCAAGGCCCAGCGCAACGTCGCCGGCTGTTTTGGATGGGAGTGGAAGATGAAGACGAAGACAAAGAGATTAGCCCAAAAACTTGCCAAGCATTGTTCCGGTGACACACATCACGGTGAACGATCAAAAGAATCATTGATGTAACGTGGCCACGGCGATCAAACAAATAAAAGCCCAGCTGAGCAAACGCTTTGACCACCACCGACTTTTCGCCAAAGACGCCAAAGACGAACTTGGCAACTTGCTCCTTACGCTGAAACTCGTCCCCGTCTCAAACTTTGGACCACCTGTCGCGTTCCTCCCGGTCTCATCTGTCCTCGAGCTGCAATAGGCACGGCTTGACGCGGTTTGAGGTGATGCTGCATTAAATGTGGTCTTCGATTTCGAAAATAAAGGTTTAATCCTTTGTGCGCAGCCTGAGGCTTTGGCGAGCACTTTTATGCCGATGCTATTCTCCCAGGAAGCACCGGTGTTCCTTTGTCTGATTGTCAATCGGTTCTTAGAGGCACACTCCCGCTCTATCGACCATCCTCCCTCGCCGTCTTCTGCGTAATTTTTCACCTCTAGTGCTGCGCTCATGCTTTGTAGGCTTACCTTGCCATAAATGCCTCACTCACTCACTGACTGGATCCCATGCTCGTACCTTATGTCGGTGTCTGGGCCTATATCTAGAGAGTGTGTACCCTTATATTGCGATCTTTCTCGTGTCGCTATTCCGGCTGTGTCTCCCTCCCTTTTGTTCTCTTTCCAAGTTCCCCAAACGCTCTTGGCCTCAACATCAACGCCACTCGCCCCTTCCTATCTATTTAATTCTGGAATTTGGGGCCAAATTCCAGAATTAGATAGCTAGGGATACGCAGATGTGGAGATTACAGGGTATTTTTTGGGTAACACCGAGTGCACTTGAGTGGGGTGGGTACTCACCGATATCCGAGGTATCTCATGCTAACGCTCACCTTAGCGCTACGGCTTATTCTTCTTCCGTTTGGACCCGTACATATCCGGTTGCGTCCTTACCTTCGTTCGATTGCTACTTTTATCTGTAGGGTTTACTTATGCTTGACTCGTGTTTATCGCTAACGTGGAAACGTTCTGTTCTTCTCTGAAAGTGATGCTTCGCTAAGTACACAAAAAACACAACGATGTATCAGTAACCATACGCCAACAGCCGATACCGACACTTCCGAAGTCTCAACTGACAAAAAACTTGATTGAGACATTCACTCGGGCCAAGAATTCAACGTGAATTCCAAATTCTGTTGCTACCGCCGTCCGCCGTCAATGGCATACATTCCATGTTTTTGAGTACTGTGCTCGCCGTGTCGGTCTGCGGAGTCCAACTCTGAACCATTCCTGACCCCGTCCATTTTCTGAACGCGTATTTCGGCTCTCACATTCAGAAACCAAGCTACAGCTACAATAGGCCTAGCCATTCCAGGGATGATCTTCGCTTGCAGCTTTATAAATTGTCGCAGCTTCCAGCAGAAGCAGAGGAATGCATATCTTATTAAAACTGATTTTACACCGTCACGAGCTCTGCAGGTGGAGTGAATGTCCCCGCAGGGACGAAACCAAACTAGGCCCAAACAAGAACCCGCGCGCGTTAGAACTTAGGTTTGAAATCAGAAAAGAAAAAGGCGGGATGGCGAGTTTCAAGCTTTACGCCTGCACTGCCATGCCGGATACTGCAATAACGACGTGAGGAGACAGAATAAGAACGCACGGACGCACCGAATGACAGAAGTCTCGGAGTCGTGAAATTGGAAGGACACCAAGGATTGCGGGAAGCATGCCGTCTTGAATGAACAAGAGAAATCAATGGCGGCAACACGAACAAGATCTCCATCCCTGAAACCAAACTAAAATACTCACCGCCGTCTGAATGCTGTGAAATTTGAATCCACTGCGACCCAAGGGCCCTCCAAACGACAAACGACAAACGACGAGCTCGCAAGTCTGAATCCCGCCAACGAAAATCGACTGCAGGTGAATTCACGCCGGTGTGCGGGTGTGCGCTGATGAACAAGAACAAACCACGGTGGAATGTTATCTGTTATCTACTGTCAATGCGCAATGATATCCAATGCGGAACGAGAGGGAGCACCACCAGCCGGTTGTTCATGATCATGTACAAGCAGCCATATGCACCAAAACTTGCTGAGCTGACGGTACCGGTGAGGAATTTCTTTCTTTCTTGCCTTCCGAGGTTGGCAGGTACGTCGTGAAGTAACCAGGTCGGCGTTCAAAGTTGAAAGTCATGAAAAGTCAAAAGTCCGTCGGCGTCATGATCAATAGTCGAGTGGCTCGCTGGGATAGCGGGCGCCGGGGATAGCGGAGGTGTACTCGAGTCCGATGCACATTGCGAATCTTGGGATGGATGAAGGGAGCGGTGCCTCGAATAAAACGCGGGGAAGTCAGGAAGCCAAGAAGCTGCACCCAGGAAGCTGCACCCAGGCGCACGGGGAGAAATGGGTCGCCAAATCGAGATATGAGAACCCAGAACATCGATATGCGCTAGTAGACGACTGGAAGAACAGGGGTAAGACAAGTTTCGCGCGAGGAACTAGGTGTATATTTGAGAACGGTGAGTTCGCTGGTGGGCAGAGCAAGGAGACATGTGCGGCTTTCGATGAACGTCTGGATCCTTGAATAATTGAGGCAGTTTTCGGAAGCCGGGACAGCGAAAAGAATCCCAACGGTAGCGCAGACGTGTAGAATCCGCGGGGAGGAAGGATCAGGTGGATAACATGCGCGAATCGAGGGCTGTTAGAACCCGAGCCGGCCCCCAGAACAGAAAAACCGCTGGGAGAGAATTTTCAGGTCTAGAGCTGACGCGTTGTTGCCCGCAAGGCCAATTTCATGATATTTAACGGCGGAAAGATAGTGGAGGTAAGCCAGGCACGCACGCACGAAGAGCGCACGGCCATGGCCATATTGAGGAAATTGAGTCAAGGTGTGTAGTGTTGGTGTCTGAATGGCGTGCGTTTGAATGAAGGCGCGTCCGCAAGTGGAGAGCACGGAAATAGTAGCGAGAAGAGTGCGATACTCGAGGGGCATGCGCGTGAGCGAGGCAGCCGACGGGACGCTAGGTACCAAGGCGGACGGCGCGATGGGTATTGCTACTCACGGTACCTCGAATGAAAAAAAGGTGAGGCAGCGAGGTGAATTTAGGGCCTGGGATTGGCTCACGCTTCCCAACACAGGTTACACAGCCCGTGGCGTCTGGTTGTTTGGTTAGATTGAAGTCAAGGGAACGGGGAGAAATGGGTAGCCGAATCGAGGAGAACTGGCAGTGGACAAGTAGAAGAACGGCGGTATATCAGGAGGTATAGATGCAGGTTCGAGCAAAATATTTGAGAGCGGGAGAGCAGAACGAGGAGACACTCTGCAAAGTTGTGGGGCTTTCAATGAACGTCTGGATCCAGGAAAAATTACGGCGGTACCGCACTTTTCAGAAGCCGGGACAGTGAAAAGATGTCGACTGGTAGCGCAGACGTGTAGAATCCGCGAGGAGGAAGCAGGTGCATAATATGCGCGAATCGAGGGCTGTCACCTAGAATTATGGCGATTCCCAACACGAGAACCGAGTACGCAGAAAACTTGCTCGGATAAAATTTTGAGGTCCAGCGATATTTCACAGAAGACTCAAGCCAAGTTAGAGAAGCAGATATAACGCCGAGTTTTCCAGGAGATGGAACACGTTCTTGGCCAAGATACAGAATATTCGAGCGGACCTGAATGTTATTGCCAGAAAGACGTCCCGATGACCAGTAGTAGTAGTCACACCGCCATTCGAGACGGATTCTGAGCGGTGAGCAAGAAGCGCTTGAGACTCGTGTTCTCAAGACGAACGTCGCTTTGTTTTCAAGTGGCAACAAACGAAATTGGTCCAGTCCACGCGCAGGCAGGTCGGAAGTATTCAAGAAGTCAAGAGTACGCCAATTATGGCGCGTACGTACAAGCCGCCAGGAAATCCAGACGCCGTACAGCTGAACAGAGACTCGAGTCATGCGACTCGGACGTGGTGGTTGCGGAGAAGACGTGTTCGGTGGCAGTGGCAACCGGACCAGGCGCTCCGTGCCGTAACAACGTAAACGCTTTTGTCTCCTGCCACCACACCACATCGTACAACGACGCGGCGATGGACTCGACTTGTTGCTCGCAGTGCTCCATTCTGCGCTGTGTTCGGCGTCGTCTCCGAGCTTCCCAATGGCGATCGACTGATACCTCAAGTATTTCTTGGTTTGGTGCAGACTCGGCGGCGGCTTTGAATATTCCTCGGGCGTCTGTGCTGGGTAGCGAATAAACCATCTCGCCTTTACGCACGCCCTCGACGCGAATCGCATCAGCATCGCGACGGGGCTGGTGCTAGCCTGATCCGCGCCGCGACTGCCCTTGGTGGGTCTCGAAATGGACAGCTGAATCCCATCCGGATGGCGTTTCCCACCACGTTTAGGCAGCCTTTCCCTCTCTGGATGGGCGTCATGATGCTCCTGATACGTCGACCTGGGCAACTTTGTTACGGCTATCGGCTGCGATTCCCACCTACGCTACTCTCCCGGCGCTAGGCGACTTCTTCCCCAAAGTACTCAGCAAAATACGCGATGTCCCTCGTCTGCATCTCCATATGCCTCCGATCCTCGCCCACTCCTCCTTCCTCCATACCTCGCCCGACTCTGTTTTCTTCGAATACACCTCTCTCTTTCGTCGACCTTTTCTGGCCTCGCTTGCCGCGCGACCATAGACCCTCAATTGATCGAGCCGCGCTCGTCATCTGCATGCACTCGCCGATCTTCCACAGCTCAAAGCTCAGACACGTCCACCACGCGCACACAGCTTCTCCTGTGTCACCCGCGACCCTTGTGTCCCCATGTCCTTCGTCGACTCTACTGCTTGCCCGCGTACCGGTTAATTCTTATCTCAGGTTCTGGCTTCTTTCGTTGGTAATATGCTCGTTGTGCCCGAAATTGAACTGCGCCATACTGAACTTGTCGAATCCAATCCCTAGTGCGGTTGCTCAGAGGAACCGACTCGTGATTCAACGGCCTGAATTCATGGTGGACAGCCTTTCTCACTCTCGCTGGTTCCAAATGATGGGGATGATTATCAGTGATTTCATATCGCCGCGGTTTGACCGCTGGCGATTAGAAGCCCCATCCAACGCACTCCCAAGCTCAAATAGTTTTTCTGGCTGCTACCGACTCGAACAATGAGGATGACACGGGAGTGTTTACCTCCGCCCGCGTTCACGTGGAGCCATTGGTGGACGGCAGCACTTCATGAGCTTTTATCGTAATCGCATCTGAAACGGATCACAGCTCGCCTGGTATTAATATGCCAGTCCAGCCTGCGTCCACAACCGGTCCCGTTGAAGGGTCTTTTGTGGCGTTCTACGATATCTCGACACTTGACACCACGGTGACTGCGTGGCAGTCCGGCACCGGTCTAGCACCGTTCACCTTTTCTAGCTCGACGTTTAACACATCGTCCAGCTCTAGCACGAAGTTTGGCGGGGCGCATTTGGGAATCACCTACGAGGAGTTCGCGGGGAGCGTTAACGCGGAGCACTCCGAGGCCCAAAGCTCCGCAAACGTGAACGGCTTCGATTTGTCCTTCAAAGGGCTCGCACTGCTCGACGTTGAGCAGGGACTCTGGTTCGATGTTTATCGTGTTGCCCATGCGTCAGAAACCCCCGATTCTCAGCACGTTCCCGCGAAAACTATCTTCAGCGACCCAATGCTACTATTCATATTTTGCCTAGTACGAGTCGTTCTTTTCGTCGTAGTTGTTATTTCTGTTAAACTTATGTGTGTGACTACGCATACAGTTAGTATACAGTTTGGAGACAATGGGGTTAGGAATATGCAGGAATGTCGAAGCAAACCATCAACCTCATCCTTGCACAGCCATTGCCTGAAGTCGTGACTGCCAGGTGGCAGCTGGACGGCTCTCATGAAGAATCATGCTGCTGGACGAGACCGGGATAATGGAGAAAAAGGTAAGAAGATTGAAGATAGCGATGGTTTGCGATGCGGTGGGGGACTGAAGGTGCTCACAACGATAGTCTCATTTATAGACCTCGCCGGGCATTTCAATGAGCGGCCGAGAAAGTTTAGTGAGGATAGATTCCACCCAGAGAGGTGAATTAACCGCGCTAGACACATGTGTGACGCAGTATTGGGGCAGCTTGATTCCCAGACACCGGTGGACACTCGCCGAGCCCACTGCCACCTCAAGTATAAGGCGATTGCGATTTGCACTCCATTAGTGTCCAGAACGTTCAGATAACAGGCTTGTTGTGGGTTGGAAAGTTGTTGCCACGTCAGAAATTGTATCTGAACAAAGACAGGAAATTCCAGGCTGATCGGCAACAGAGGCTTGCTAAAGGGACTGAGTGAGGTTGAGGGAAAGTGATGGGACGATAGAAGAAAAAAATTGCATTGAAATGAGACTATTTAAGGCTATACTCGAAGAACAGGTTTGCAGTGATATATATTGCTATGGAAAAAATCTCCTAAATACCAATTCGGATATGGCGGATTGAAAGATGTGTAAGGTGTAAGGCCTGCGCCTCAAATTATGCAAACATTCAGCGGAGCTGGAGGAGAATTGTAGATGTATCAGAAAATGTTACCGCACATCGACTCTGTCAATGATTCCGAACCTCACTGGAGTGACCCAGCAGGCATTGAGAATACGATACACCGAGAAGACGTATGAAATGAAATAAGCTCAAGAATAGTGAAACTCGAAAGAACATTAGAAAATGGACGACAAGGTACGAGCTCTTGGGGTGATATTGGATTCCGGATGCTACATATCAGCTGGCTGTCTTCCTGTGGATGTCCCTAATTTACTGACGACCCGGAGTATCGGAAAGCCGGTCGACGAGCTATGAACTGTTGTGGTGATATCCGGATGCTACCTGTAGGCCGACTGTCTGTCTGCGGATATTCCTATATTTACCGATGACCGGGGCATCAGAAAGCCGGTCGTGGACGTTTACTGAGATATAACGTCACCGGGACGACACATCGAACAAAATCTTGATAAACCAAGAGGAGCATGCTTGGGGATACAACGATGTAGGCAGCGTCACAGCGAAAATTTAAATGCTTTTGGACGTGACTTTGTGTGTAGAATCTGAGAAATACTATGGATTTTCCTGGTACATCACAGATGAGTCAAAGATAGTACAGATCGGCGGAGCTGGGGATTTAGTTGCTGGCCGGTGATTGACCGCTTGCTGTCGTCTGGTGTACACGTCGCATCCGCCAGCGTTCTCGCTGCGGCTGGCAGCATCGTAGCGGCTATACCTAGTCATTGCGTGAAGGATGAGGCAGTAAGATTAAACATGCATCAGGAAAAACCTCCCCCGGGAATAAGGCCAGATTGCCTCCAAAAAGTTCTCCAAATTCGCCAAGTAAGTTCAGTTAGGGACGTTAGCTGGATTTGGACTTTTGAAAAAAAATTGGTAGCAAATTATAGAAGTGGGGTGTGGGGGACAACGGTAGCTGCCCAAATTGTGGTCCAGCCGTTTCGTTTTCGTTTGTGGTTTGGCCTAACCCAACGGAATCGGAAAGGAATGTTTTCAAACTGTTTAAACAGTTTGTAAACGGTAATTTCAGTGACAATGTAATAACCTCCTTTGATCACATATATGGCTATAGTCAACCCAGGGGCAGCCAGTTTCACCTTCCTTGTTCTTATTCTTGTACTGTGCGAGGTTCAAATAAGGCGGAGTCTATGCTGCTGACGTCGCCGAGATGGCCGAACATATTCGGGAATTGCCGAACTTGCGTGACTTCCTACACAATCCAGTGCAACATGCTGAATGGAAGGTTTATTGATCCTGTGAAGGCTTGAACCTAGGCTTAGCACTTCCTCAGATGCACATAACATTGTGACAGGTCTTGGCTGAGTCAGTGATCCACTCAAAACCGTTTAACCGTTCGAAAACAGCTTATAAACTGTCTTCATAAATCCGTAAACAAAACAGAAAATAAAAACGGTAGTCCTCGGTTACAAAGGGAAACAGTTGGAGCTTTATATAGGCGTGCTGATATATTGAAACAGCACATCCGCCTGTTCATTTAGAACCGAGAACACAGGCAAGACTACGACTGACAGCTCGCATTTCTAAATTGAGGTCCGGTTCGCGTTCAGTTCCGGTTCAGGCCCGGTTTAGAACCGAGAGCACGAGCAATACTACGACTGACCGTTCACATTTAGTCACTTCAACAAATGGTATAAATACCCCCGCTCCTTCCCCTGTCCTCCATCTGCAACAAAAACCCAGATAACTTCACTGCACTCTTCGGAATTTCAAGATGTTTCAATCCTCTCTCATCTTCATCTTCGCTTTGGCTGCAATGGCTAACACCCAGGCCCCGTGCGTAACGACCGCTCAATCCGTCTTTTTCAACATGTCTAAATTATATTCTGTAGATGTCACATCGGTACCACTAAAGCCTGCTGCGACGTTGTCTTCCCCCCTCCGGATGTAAGTCTTTCGCTCATCATGTTAAAGTATCAATCTCACGGGCTTTTCAATCCAATCTCAGAAAATGTAATTTCACTCTGTTCTCCCAGTCCACATACTAATGAATCACGCTTTACCCAGCGGCCTCAATTGCACTCCCGGCGGTTTTGATTGTGGATTTACCCGTCAAGTGACTGCGTGCTGCGTTTCTATCACCCCGGACACGAAGGTGCGGTTTGCTAGTTTTATTATCTTAGAACTCTGCCACAACAGGTATGAAATTCAGGTTGGGCATGGATGCACTCAAATCTGAAGTGGAATACAAATAATTCGTTCCTTGGTTCAATGCATAGGAATATTTTGTTTGGTACCAAAGAATATATGACTTGTGGTTCGCGCGAAGATTATTTGACGTTCCGGTATTACACCTGCATAGAATATTGCATGCGCACTCCCTGGTTAAGTTATGGCGGGGCGATGAAATTGATTTGATTATTAGCCTTTTACCCCCTATGTCTTGTTCGTATCCGCAGTCGTCGTCCTCTCCTCGTGGGCAACTTGGGTGGATTTGAATTTGTTCCCTGCATCCGCCTCAGGAAGCTTTAACCTGCGTGCCAAAGTTGTTTGTATGGCGATTCACTTCCTCTGGGTGCCGGTTCTTTTTCAGTGCACCGAGCCTCTGTTACTCTCATTTGCCCAACATGCGTCTCTGTTTACGCCTTTTGTAGGCAAAAATTAATCATGAGATCAAAATTTTCATTGATACCGGTGAAGGACCAGATACATTGCTCGCAGGCAGGTCTACACCACCCCCGGAAGAGGCTGCGCACCTGCAGCAAGTTGAAGCACAATTGTTGTTGGGCGACACTCAATTGGGTTTGGGAAGAGGATCGCGTTCCAAGGTGAGTGAGGTTTCGGGAAGTGGGATGGGAAAAGAGAGAATTCAGGTGATACGATTCGGGTTTTCAGTCACAACTCAACAAGAACTGGAGAGACCCCAGTGAATATCTGGGAAGCACCAGAAATCGAAGTTGAAAACCTTGTAGGTACACAAAAGTAGCCAAAAGTTGGTCTACCTTAGGGCTGAATGCAGTGATTGACATTTTTGAAACCAAAACCAATGGCTTTGCAGTTGCTCACTTTATTTTTGACAATGCTCCCAGCCACCAGAAACAAGCTGCAGATGCACTCTCTGCCTGTAAAATGGTTAAGAATCCAAAGCAAGGTTGGACCCACCATTCAGGTGGACCAAGGATGTGGAATGGGCAACTCCCAAGTGGAGATACCCAAAAACTTTACTATCCTGATGACCATCCAACTTAGTCTCTTCTAAACAGACGCTATAACATTTAAACTCATACCTCATTTGTTATAGTCTGTTGTAAAGATCGTGGCAGCGATCGCTAGCCTATCCATTTTGTCTTCTATTTTCAGTGACGTATCACATCTCAACCATTGCACATGAAGACTAGAGATTATATACAGCTTGAAGCCCTTCTGGCTCTCTATACACCACCCATTCAACTAGGTCATATTCTCATCATCCCATCATTCTACAACCTATTTTTTCTGGCTACTTTGGTGTCCACCCTTGTCCACCTGTCCACCCCTTGGGGGTGGACAGACTGAACTCCCTGACTTCTGCAAGGTATCACACATGAACCGTTGGTCTGACTCAGATGGGTGGGGGCTCATTTTGAAGCCTGGAACCGTGGTTACAACATAGACCTGATGCCATCCTCGTTTAATTGCTTTGAGGGCCTTCCTGGTACTGTTGAAACAAGCATTAAAATTTTTGGTGGAATAGCCTAGCGACTAACCACCTTGCACAAAGTGCCGGGCGCGGGGTGTCCTGAGACCTGCCGGTCCATTCAGATGGTTTTGATAAGCAGTCCCCAGACTTATTTTCGCCTATCCCTCAAGGGGACCCTGCCGGGATTTGGCAAAAAGCAGTTTTTACGTCGTGCTTGGGACGTGCTCTGCTCAGGCAGTCAAAGCATAGTTTAAACGTCTTCCCGGACGCGGAGTGTGGCACAGACCAACATTGCTCCCCCAGATATGAGCCAGAGGGGACTCCATTATGGATAATGCAAATGGTCCACCATAGCCAGGCAGCAGGTCCACTATTTGAGGCAGCGGGTCCACCATTTTTCAGGCTTTCCATACCTGTCAAGCTTTCCATACCAGACGGCCAAGTAAACCATGCACGGGGCAGCGGATCCGCTATTTTCAAGTTTTTCATACCCCAATCCAATAGCAGGGCATCGGGTCCGCTATTTTGCAAGCATTCCATACCCTGATCATGAGACGATGACTCGTCACAGTGGATTGTCGGCTTCGAGACCCAGAACAAAGACAGTCATGTGCGGCCCGGAAGCCCCGATGAGTTGCCTGCGGACTCACCGGGGGGGAAGGGGACGAGAGCGGCAGCGAGCCCAACTCTCTCTCACACACTGCCATTAAAACCGCTCCTCAAAAAAAAAAAAAAAAAAAAAAAAAAGACAGTCATGTGCCGGTTACTGCGAGGCCCGAGAACCGGATGGTGACGCGTCCCATCAACCATATGACACAAGATCCGAGATTGACACGAGAGTCGGCAAGGAGGGTCCCGACGCAAGCAAGACAAGCAGCAGGCAGCACAGACAGCTCGAGAAAAGACCAAATAGTCCTGTGTGGAAAGATGGTGTGCTACTCAAGAACCCGCACCAAAAAACCACCGAAATCCCTGCAGAATACGGCTCAAGAGCCCTGCCGGAGAAACGGTGATGGTGGTACGAATCAAAGAGACTCCGAATCCAAGTTCTCCAGGGTAGCTAAACCTCCGGTTCAGCCAATTATGAGCCCCACAGCTCCCTTGGCTTTCATATTAGTATGCTCTCTGGGGTTTTTCAACCCCAGGATTCTGGTTTTTCATATCGCCGAACCTCCGGAGCTGTATGTCGCCCGGCATTTCAAACTGCTCGCTATCTGAGGTATTTATTTATGAATGGCAAGTCCCGGGCATCCATTGCATTTGGATTCCTTAGACCGACAACTTGCCTCAGAGGCATATTCCACCTCGCGTCCGTTTTTGAAACCGGTCATCCCAGCCAAAACATAAAATTGCGCGCTTTTCTGCCGGTTTCATTCCAAGGCATGCGGGTCGTCTTTCAGAACTAACCATCAAAGTCAATGAAATGCTTCGTTCTCGAACCCAAGTGGCCTGGAATTCCATCCGCCGTCGGCCTTTTGCAAACACCTTCCTTCTGCCAGTTTCCGTTCAAAGCGGTACGTCACAGAGCTCATTTTTTATTAAGCCGATGTGTTTCCTGGGGTTTTCAGACACTGGAAACTTGATTCAGGCGACGGTAGACCTGTAGGATTGCACGTTCCTCCGCGCCCCGCCGGTCCTCTCCGTATTCCTTGCAATAAACACCACGCCATACGTGAATGGCTGGATATATGACTTCGCTAATTATTTGTGATGTTGTAGGAATTATGGCCTAAAAATAATCAAATCTGCGGTCATACGTATACCACACGTTCCCTGAAACGCGTACCGATCTACGGCGTCTTGTAATTGGGTGGCAATTGCCTTCTGTCCACAAAAGGTAGCCTTGTCCGCCTGACCGGCGCTATGAGATTGATCCATATGCTGGTATACAGACCCTCCCGATGACCCAGCACGAGCTGTTCGCTCAATCAATTCGCCCGCTCCGACCTACCCGATTTGGGGATCTGTTTTGGCTCCTGCCGAAAGGGCATGTCCATTCTGAACGTTATTCTTGGTGTCCTTCCGTTTCACAGGTCCGGAAATCCGAAAATCGTAGTCCCAAAATTTTGGGGCAAGCGTTCCCTCAAGATTCACGCCCCACCGCCCCATCCCGTAAAACCATTGCGCACACGGTGGTGGTGGTAGTGGTCGAGGTGCAGACTTGGGCCGTCCGCACCGTCATTCCAACCGCTGAAAACAATGGTATGGGTGCGCACACCCGGAGCGCACGCGGTGCACTCACTGACTATCCCTCTGCCAGGTATAAAATCGCGATTTTATTCATGCATCTCACCAAGCATTTTCCCTCCTTTTGAGGTGCTCCCCACGGTTTTCTGGCCGTGCGATTTCATACGGGAAGTCAGCGCAACCGCCGGACCGCTCCTTCGCAACGTACTCTCTGGGTGCCCGATACCGCCTGCGGGGCATGACCCAAATGTCGGGGAGCGGTCCAATAGCTGTCATTTTCACAGCTTCCCGAATGTTATTTCATCATAGGAATTCGTCTAGCATGTTACCGAAGCTCTCCTACGGATATTTCTGGGTGCATTCTTAAGCCGCCTCAAATATCTGCTGTACTTTAAAATAGTGCGCCCGCACCGTTCTTCCTTTTTGGGGGTGGTTTTCTAACCTTAGGAATTCGTTTTCATGGCGTCGCCACCGGCAGAATATCATTTCGCTCGGCGTCTGATAAGCACCCGTATGCGCGACATGCGGGAGTGTATGGGACCGCGGAGGCAAAGGGTTAGGGTGAAAATGGCTCATAGCAAAGTTTCGCACTCAAGACCTGTGGTTTGTTCTTCTGTTATACGGTTGAGCAGTAAAAACGTTCCTTATTCCATGCCTAGAGTGATTACTTTACCGGAACTTTTGGTTTGCGAGGAGCAATTGATTGCAGGTATCCCATGACTGTGAAAGCTGGCGTGTGCGGAATGCTTACTGTAACAAGCCGCGATACAACTCTTTGGAGTGTTGTACTGTTTTGACAAACGCCAAGCATTTAAATCCATTCCAGTCGTGTACAGCGCTCCTCACTGGTTTGGATACAGGAAACTTCCGCGCAATGATAACGATGACCGAAAATATTTCAGTATAAGGTGGTTGCGACACTATTCTTGCAACCTCGCACATAAGCAGTATCCGCGCGGTACTAATAAAGCCAGAAAGGGTCGGATTGCGCATGGAGCGCCTCTGTGTCAGCGTCAGGCAATATGCTGTCTCAGTTATGCATCAACCGTTGAAAAGAGATCGACAGCGCACTTCCAATGCGATCCAGGCACCCCATAAAACGCGTCCCTCAGCGCCTTCTCCCTGGCCTGGACCAGCAACAATTCGGCGGTCTAGAATCCATATGCGACCAAGCAGAATAGCCCGCCCGCAGCGAATGGGCTAATAGAGTAACGTGTTCTGCTTGGCTGAATTAGGGCATTGCTGTGGTCGACGCAGTGTGGGTAGTGGCTCCGCTGGGAAATTCGATAAGGATCAATTTGAGGAAATCGCAGTGCTCGAAGGTAACTGTATCCCTATAGTTGAAGCAGACGGTAGGGAAGACAGAGTTTTCAAAGTTATGAATTAGCTCGGGCTTGTGCTCGAACTAGTGTTGCCGAGGTCCGGTTAGGTCCGGTTTTTTGCCAAAAAATCCGAACCCCGAACCCGACCTGGGGTCCGGTTCGCTCAAATTTGCCGAACCCCGAACCGGACATCAGTCCAGTTCACAAAGGGTTCGGTTCGGGTTCTGAACACGTCCGGACCTGAATGAACCGTAATTTTTAGCCGCTCTGGGCCCGAATACATGAGTAAGTAGGTAAGACTATTCATCTGCCTCATCGTCGGACGCATCCAATGCCGCAATGACACGTTTTGTGGCGTCCGCTGCGGCGCTAACATGTCCATTACGGTACGCACTTTTCAAGAGCTGAAGTGCCTCAAACATCTCCGGGGCCAACCGATTGCGACGCGCAGCTCCGGTGAGCGACCCATTGGAGAAAGCTCTCTCGGAGGGAGCGGCAGAGCCCTGGATGGCAAGATAGTCTCTGGCAATGCGCGCGAGCGTGGGG
The DNA here is from genome assembly GCA_014462655.1 of Mycena venus. Classification (NCBI taxonomy): domain Eukaryota; kingdom Fungi; phylum Basidiomycota; class Agaricomycetes; order Agaricales; family Mycenaceae; genus Glaucomycena; species Glaucomycena venus. The sequence continues at coordinate 10,833,347 of JACAZI010000003.1, forward strand.
TACTGCGAGGAATGATGCTGAGAAGGTCAGATATAATGCTTAGCAGCCGGTGAAATTTACACACCCCCCACCACGCGACAACATTGTCAATGTTCTGCAAAAGAGCCCTGAGGTAGGCCCTGAGCTCATCGTGAGGATTGATCCTTGCGATATCCTTGTTTTTCCGTGCTTGAACCTTCGCCCGGATCCATGAATCCCCGAACTGAATGGGTGCGGTCAGCACTGCAGACAGTCAGCCAATGAAATGCAATCACGGAACAGATTCATTTACCGCTTTGCAATGGTGCAACCGCCACAACGTCCGCCGTGGGGGCAATGTAATAATCATCAAACTATTAAGCAACACGGTCAACCATTGTGAAGAGGGAAACCGAGTTGAATCGCACCACGGCTTCGAGTTTTGCCATTCCTTCCTCGAACGCGGCCGAATTCCACGACTCCTCTGCATAGGCACTGGTTCTGATGTTTGGGTCCAACGCTCGTGAAATGTCAGAATTAGGTTGAACGAGTGAAAAATAACCTCACCGAGACAAATGAAATAAACGTCGGTATCATCGGTCTTTCCATACCACTTCTCGAGGTTGTCAAGGCCAGCGTTGATCGATTCTCGCGTATTGACAAATTTCTCTGTAGTTGCCATGTTTCTCCACGTCTCTGCAAGGGCCTCAAGAAGAGGAAGAGTACGCCAGACTGTAGGATGCCTTGAGCTGGAGAACGATTGCTGAATATTAGCGGGCTCCTGTTGTCGCATATCGAAACATTTGTTCAACTCTATTAAACGATGTTGACAGCGGTATGTACCTGAAGAACTTCCCGCATCTTGATAAGCTGCTCCCAGTCCCTGGTCGACAGCCGAAAGTTTGAATAGGACGTTCTCACGAGGTTGGGCACTTTTGCGCTGTCGTCTACCAGAAGAACAAATCTATTGACAGCCTGGAACACCGGTAAGTAGAGGTTGAGAATTGACAAGGGATACGAACGGCTCGGAGCAAAATAAGTCGGTCAAGGAATGTGAACATGGATGCCCAACGAGTTCGAATCCAGCCTAGGAACTGCAGAACGGGGACACCAGCCCCGGTACACATCTTCTTGAAGAATGCCTGTGCTTTGCGGGGAAACGCGAATCTGGGTTAACCACGAGATAAGTTCATAATTAAGTTACGGGTTCAACAGTTGAAAATACAAAGTACCTGCTTAACGAGAGCAAGAGCCTTCCCAACGGCATCCCTCGGAGTAGGCCCATCCGCGTCATCATTATCCCCATCCCAACCCTCATCATCATCTTCTTCGTCCTCGCCATCGTCTCCAGCGAGGAGGGCATCCAATTCATCGTCGTCCATATCTGGATTAGCAACCATCAATTTCTTTCTCAACTTTTTCGCTTTCGCGAGGACCGCCTTTGCGGACAGAGACACATCAGAAATGAAGTGCCCCGCCGTGAGATGCACTGCGTGCTCCATGCACCTAGTTCCGATATTAGAGCAACTGTCGAGCGGACACGACGCTCCACGGGATCCCAGCGGAGTTTGAGAGGATCGATTTCCTTTCCCAACGCCTTCAAGGCCGTGTCGTTGTTGGTGGCGTTGTCCGCTGTGAACCACCCAACCTGGGAGAGAGCATGGGATGAGATGCATAAAATAATTACAACACGATATCTACCTTGTCCCGAAGATCATATCTATCTACGGTTCGCACGAGGGTTCTGGAAAGGTTATCACCAGAATGGTTTCCCTCGATCGGAGTGTAGGCGAGCTGTTCCGACTTGAGGCTCCAATCCTCTGGACTGTTGACGGCCGCATCGATATAGTGACCCGTCACCCCGAGGAACGGGTCACCAGTCTTGGATGTCCAAGTGTCGAACGTGAATGAAACTTGGCCAGGTATATCCTACAACAGCTGCGGCCAACAATAAAATCAATAGAGTAACCCATACCTCCAACTTGGAACGAAGGCGCTCTTCAGCATCCTCAGTCTGCTTCAGGATTTCCTCGCGCATCTTTGTATGATGCGGAATGTCGCTCTCCTTGAGGCTCGGGCGACAATATTGAAGAAGGCGTCGGAACGGGCCCTTATCGACAAGCATAAATGCCTACTCGTCCTTCAGATTTGAGTGCCACAAAACATAGAAGAGAGGCACGAACGTCGTTTTCCGTGACTATCATTTCAACCCAGTAATTGAGGAGTCCTTGGGAGCTGAACGGCGGAGTCTTAGTCGCAAAGTTGTCGAGCGTGGTTTGCTTCGGGTCATCTTGATCCCTGAGTTGATGTTAGTTACAGAGCAGGTGTCAACCCATCCACGTACTTGAAAAAATAACTCGAAGTAGCCCACTTTGCGGGGAGCCCACTATCTCCTCCTCGGTTCAATGCATCCCAAATTTGTGACAAAAGTTGCCCCTTCCTCAAGGTAAAGCGTGGTGTTTCAGTCTGGATTGCAAGGGTCATTGACGAGAGATAGGATCAACATTCACAATATTGATTTTCCACCAGTCTGCAGATTCTTATTTGCAACCTACCAGTTGTAATAAGTGTCGCCGTGGAAACGTGGGTGTGCCTGTGTGCCAAGCCCACCGGTTCCAATGCATTGCGAATGAAAAATTCATAGCTGCCAAGTGTTGTTCTGTGAGCTCTGAAAAAATTGTCTACAATTTGAAATGGTTCCGCTACTAATTTATATACAGTGGCCAGATGCTGAATTACAAGCCCCACAAGTTGAGAATCTCAAATTGCTGTCGCGCGGAAATGCTGAGGCGGAGACTAAGTAAAATAGGTTTCAACACAAGTGAAGTTACAGGAGAAATGGGAGCGGTATCTTGGTGAAATTAAGCTCAAATGTCACTTTTAGTGGATGTGCGACTCATAGATGGGGTGCATGTAGTATACCTACGAGTACCCCCTGAATGCCGATTTTTTCAACTTTATTCAGGTTGAAGGTCTACCTTGAAATTGACTACCAGTAGCGTCCCATTCCGCGTGAGCTGCACCAGTCCCCACTCTTCGCAATTTCTGAATCGCGCAGATGTTGCGCAGCGCGTCGTTCTTCCTCCGTCGGCCTGTAGTTCTTTGCTGTGCACACTGTGCCTTGAAGGTTGAGGAAACCGGCCATGATAGCGAGTGAGGGACCTTGATCAGAGAAAGATTGTGGGCTCGACATTAGAGACAAAAAGGTACTGGTAGGCCAGGTGGAGACACGACGATGAATGTCGGTCGAGACAGAGGGAGCGGGGGTGATACGCGGGGGGTGGGAAGAAGCGCCGGGTATGATGAGACGGTAGGCTTGGAGAGAGACCTGCAGTGTTGGGTTGCAGCAGCGTAGATGGCATAGAGTAGTTAGTAGGGACGGAGGCATCGAAAGCGACCAGGCGGCGAGCGTTGAGGTTACTAGGTGGCGAGACTTTGTCAAGAGCCGTGGACATTGAACAAGGGGGTGGAGGAAGATAGAGAAGCCTACTACATGAGCGGGCTGACAGAACCACCGGACTCATGCAGTTCTCGGGGGGAATGAGGAAGCGGAAGGGAGGAAGATGGGGGCAAAGGAAGGAGGTTGACGTGGCAAAATCAACATTCGGTGTTGCTAGCCCGTGTGGCAGTTTCGTGACAGTTCCGCGAGATTGCCGACCAGCAAACAACTGGGCATTTTCTGCTGTTGCTCTTCAAACCTCGAGTCAAGTTTTCATCCTATATATATATGGTGGGATTTAGAGCTCTAAATCCCAGTGGCTGTGCACTTCGGGCTTCCGAGATGAAAAAAAAAATTCCAAAAGATTCTGAGAGGTGGGCCTTACCTATATAGTCATTCTGCTGTCATGTGTTACAATACGTGTCTCTGCATGTGTGGCTATGGCAGGTGGCTGGGTCTGCCACAGCCACATTTTGTACCACAAGTCAGTGGGCAATACTCCATACCGGACAGCCACATCCGGGAGTCTGAACTCATACTCCAGCCACAGATATATAGGCGTATCGAAGAAGTTTGTAACTGCCATAGCGTCACTCAACAACTTTTTCTATCATGGTCAAGCTCCGCGTATACTGGACGCCGTTGTGCAGAAGATGTCTGAATGCTTGACAAAGTTCCATGACAATAAACAAGGTATTCTGGACGCTGGGGCAAGAAGGGGCAAGAAAGGTTCCATTGACAATTGGTATGGGTCTTCTCTGTTCTAGCTCTTCGACATCTAACGATACCAGGTACATACCGAAGTTAGAGTTCCTACAAAGCGTCCCACACGCCATTCGATCCAACGGTGCACCTCTCCAGTGGAGCGCAGACATCACAGAACATGCTCATATTACGTTGGTCAAGGATCCCGCCTACAATTCCAATAACCAGAATCTAGAGCCTCAGATCTGTCGTCATTTGGATCGCATGGAAAAGTGCAGGCGTTTTGATCTCGCCACTGCAATTGCGACTGCAGGCGTCAATTTTGGAGAACCTTCACTCTATCCTAATACTACGCAGGACGATGAAGGTTGCCTGGATGATGGCGAGCCTTCTCTCTTGCTTAACCGGACTTCAGACCTTCCGAATTCCATTGAGCCGGTAGCTCGCCTTTCAGGCACCAACAGAACATCGGTCAATTATTTTGTCGAGAGTTCTTTGCTAGCTGAAGGCCGTTTCCCCAACACCCCCATCCCTTACAGAACTTTCACTTCTTCCGACAACAATACAGCTTTCTACCTCAGTCGTGACCACCTTGGACGTCAACTCACATTGGATGATGCAGCAACCAAATATCGTCTGCCAGATCTCCGCCCAGCTCTGGCAGTTTACTTGCTACGGAAGCAGGGGACCAAAATCCAAATAGGAGGCAAAAGGCCCAAGCTCAAAGACGATAGCGTACCATTCGACAAGATTGAAGTTTGGAAAAATGTACAAATCCAGTCGAGGTCTTTCCATGACGAGAAGAAGATACTGGTACCCGAGACGTTAAATGCAGCACCTCCAGATGGCACTTGGAAATGTGGTCGAGCTGATGCAGCTCTTGTGAATCACGACACACAATTTCGTTGGCCTCAGAGGGGGCTAGAAGGTGTGTGCGTCATTTTTTCAAATCGTAAGTCTCTCACTCAACTTTCAAGGTCATACTGTTTGCCAAATCCGCATGATCTTCTGAGTCGTTCCTCGTACAGGACGGCAGCCACCAGCAGGAGCCAATGGTTTCCTTGCATATGTGCAACGTTTTGACCGCGGGGCGCTTCCAGATACTGCGACAGGAATGTTTCAAGTTAGTCGATCACGTAGGACTGATGGTTCCATCATGGGCGACATTGTCCCTTTGGACCGCCTTCGGGTACCCATAGAGCTCACACCGCGTTTTGGCAAGACAGCAGATAGACGTCTGAAGAAAGAGACAAGCCTGGATTATTGGGATGATTTTTGGCTCTGTCGATGGTACAACAAAGAACTTTTCTTTGCGTTATCACAGTAGATGTCATATAAATTATTAGTTGCCTGAGGTACTTGACAATGATTTTTTTTGAAAGGTGGACAACGACATTTGAGAGTAGAGAGATCCATCACTCACGTTTTGTTGCTCTCTCCCATCACAACTGTGAACTACTGCAAACTCGGACTCACAGCCTAAGTATCTACCACTTGTAGCCCAAGCGCAAATGCAAAGTTCGTGCCCCCAGCGGACTAGACCAGAGCAAGACGCCTTTCTCCCAACACAAGCCCATCTTCTCCGTCCAATTCTTTGTTGTTGGTGTCCTGTACCCCAGTGGCTATCTCACTGCCCCAATGGAGGAACTCATTGGAGAAGATCTTGGGGGGGAGGAGTTGTTTTCGCTTCTGCCAGGTCCGTGACGTTCTTGACATTGCCCCGCTTTCAAAAGAGGTCCGCAGCAAACCTACTGCAACGATCTTCGACCTCGACACTGTGATCCGCTTTGTTTGGGACAACAAGAAAATTTTCAAGACTCTCCACTCAAAAGCTCAGTTCGGTGCTCTGACGGGAGAGCATCCAGGGGGCATAGTAGAAAGCAACTGCTATCGGGGTACAAACCAATGTTTGCAATGGAGTACGTCTTTTCCCTTCTCTGGAATTCATCTCATGTGCCGTAGGAGACATAACATTTGCTATCATACCAAACTCGGAAACGCCGAACTCTCCTCTTTGTGCAGCTGGAATCCATCTTCAGAACAAGAAGAGGAACCGCGACAATCCAGCGTATTTCCGCTCGGTCTGGATCATCATGGAGCCCTTTGGGTTGTACGCACACTGCCTCGTCATGCTACTCCTTTACCTGGCCATCCTCGACGGAGTCTGCACCAAACGACTTTTGCCATGGGCTTCATCAGTGCGATTTCTTTTTTCACCTTTCTGATCTAATGGCGCCACAGTCTTGTTCTCGTTTTACATTTGGCGGCATAGCACAGTCTCACCGACACTGAGCGCCATGGTCTGCTGACCCACAATCCCAAGAGCAACATGTATGCAGTACATCTTTTGTTTTTCAATGATCGTCAGACTGATCAATGGCGCTAGTGGGCCTACTATTCTTGGGTCACGACTTATGATCTCGGGGGAATTCTCCACGGCCGGGGTCAAGATGCCACCGCTGTCAAAACCTCACAGGTAGTCTGGTAGCAGCCTCGAATGAAACCTTGTGCTGATATTTTTTCCAGGCAGCGTCCAGTCTTTCATTCGGGCACGACAACAAGGCGCCCAAGCAACTCATGGTTCAAGAGCGTGCTGCCCTCGAGCGGGAGCCCGAATTGATCAAGATGTGAGAGACGATTGTCGCGGTATGACCACTTCATCATCGCCTTTTGCTATCAGACTCATCTCCTTTCAGTACAAGGAGCTAGTCGCTTCAACTCGACCAGAACTCAAATCTGTCTATCCCGACAACACAGATGCTGATGAGACCATCGCCAGCCTGCACGGCAGCTTCGGATGCAACTCAAACAACACGGCGAATTCCGTGCAAAATATGAGTACTGCTTTCACAAGTACAAGGCGCGTTTAAAGCTCTTCCAGCAAGCATTCTTCGAGGACAGCTCTCACAGACAACTCGCCGGCGAGGTGGGTCTAACTGGTTCTCTCATCCATTTCTCTTCTGACAAAAGTCATAGGCAAGTTCTTCAGCGCAGAGACTGCCGCTGCTGTGAATGTGCTTCTAGGCTGTTCTTCAAGATGTTTCCAAACTTGTTATGCCCACTGAGGATGAAAGCGTCCTGTCTGCAAGTGCAACTGCAGGTGCGTTTTCTTCTTCTTCTTATGGCTGTCATTTCATGTGTTCTAGGGCCACCGCTTTCAGAGGCTCGACCACACCGGGTTCGCACATCCATGCGTGCCTCCTTGATGCACAGCAAAGCGTGCTCAGAAGCATCTTGAGGACGAATTCTAACCACAGCAGTGCACGTGGAAGATGGTAGGTTCTTTTACATGTTTGATCTTCCTGAAACGGATATTCATTTCCCTGATTAGGGACTAATCTGCGTCAGCTGTCGACCTCCATCACCAAGTCGTTTTGCAAGCAAATTTTCACCAAGCTGATTCACTGGTCGACTGTGACCAACTTCTCCGAGAGCGCCACTCATGCCGTAGACTTTGGACCTGGCGGATTGAGTAGACGGCCTCGACTTCCCCGTCATCCTCCAGTGGACAGGCGGGTGCGCTGGTGTGGGATCCTGACTGTCAAGTCGGAGCTGGCAGAGCCAACCTGCAAGGTTGAGATTCCGCATGGGTCCTGAGCCTCATGCTTGCACTGGCTCAAGACAAGGGGGCACGTTTCCCGGGGCAAGGGGTGAGTCCGGTGACAGGCGACATCTTTTGTTCGTAAGCAATTGAAAGCCTTCATTCTGGTCGGATCTGTGGTCCGCTCGGACGACTTCCACCAGTATTCCCACAGAAAACCCCATCGTCGCCTATATCCAGCGGTTCAAAGGCTCACCACCCCTCTTTCAATCGCTTCCCATCACCATTACACACCATTCATTGTCACATTGAGGTCGTCTAAGTGGCTTTTCTGATTGGAATTTTCTCTCTTCATGACCGACATGCAAGTAATATGTATGTACTCACTGTCTAGACAATGCAATTTTTTTGTACTTGGTATTTCCCTGGTCAATTATGCCACGAAATCGTAGGACAGACCGACCAGGTTTGAATTTAGAACACGTTCACGTGACCTTGGTTGGATATCAATAATTCTCGACACTTCTTGTTTCTTTACCACCAACGACCACCTTGACTTGTCATCTACCATACTCTACACTCTTCCTAACCAGTTCCAGAAACCATGAGTGGCCACAGCAAGGGAACAGTCAGTGAACTGATCGAGGGCGAGAAAGGTAAGCTCAACGCCCGCCACTGTGTTGTTTATCCTTGCCTGCAGTTTCTAACCTTCCTTGTTGTAGAGAATGGGCGACCAAAGCGAGCCAATGCTGGCCAAGGGACCTATGACAGATTGGAGCGAGACAGTAATGCCATACAGGAGACACACAAGAAGAAGAAAAAGCGTCCCATACCCGAGGATGAAGAGGACAACGACGCAGCACCTGCCCCGAAAACCAAACGGGCCAAGACAGTCAGTGTATCCCCTTTTCTCAAGCTGCCACTTATTATATTTTAGAAGGATAAGGACGACGAAGCCACCAAGAAGGCTAAACCTAATGCAAAGGAGACTGCCAAGGAGAAACCTGTGAGTGTTCTCTTTTCTTTCGAATCTATCTCATATATATGTATCAGGCTCTCAAGAAGCGCAATGCCCAGTCTAAGGTTTGTCTTCGCCTTTCACCACTATCCGAGTTATCCACCTTCCCGCTATCTCAGACCCAGCAGCCAGACTCTCCGCCCCGCCGACACCAACCAAAACCTAATAAAGAAGCTGTGCCACCAGTGAGATCCCCTTCGCCAATGCTGCCACCGCCACCACTGCCTGCGAAGGCCAAAGGCTTGGTTATTAGTGTTCATGCCTTTCTCGCTTTATTGCTTATCCTCTGTTCATACATCTAGACGCAGCATCGAGGAACTCCAGTGAGATATTCTTCACCGACAGCCTCCCAAGCAGTGAGTTATTATTCGACATTAATATTTTATCAAGTAACGTAATTCTTTTATCCATTGTATAAAGGAGGAACAGGAAGATGTGTGTCCCATTGTGAATGTTTGCCCGCCATTTTGCTGACAAGTTTCTGTGTAGCCAGATGCCCAACTTTATGACAGTGACGACATACAGATGGGTACTCAGCCCGGTATTCATTTTGTCTCTCGTCATGCATATGTCTGATGCAACTGATAGAGGACATGGGAGGACCTGACCTTGAAGAAGATCCTAGCATTGGTGAGGATGACGACGATGAAGGTTAGTTATGGCTGTGCTTTAGCAGTGCTTTTATTCACCCCTTCGTTCAAGGAATCAATGGGCGTTCTGGTAAGAGTCATTTCAATCATGAACTCAGTCTCATCGCTCCAATCAGGTGCAGTCAAGAAGCGAGCAGCACTTGTTATCCAGAGTGAAACCGAGTATTCTGATGACGGTATGTGAATGATTCTTCACTCCGGTGGATCTTAGGCTCAGCGTTTCATGATGAAGGTATGAGCGTTGCTGCAAAGAAACCTGAGAAGCAAAATCAAAGCGGTGGTAAGCAGTTATATTGAAGCCTAGCATACCATATGCCTCAGACGTTGTTCCAGGCCAGAACAGGCATGATATAGTCAAAGGTAATGTTTGTTTAACAAATACGAAGAACACATCTAACCAAGCAACTCAGACAAAGGAAAAAGTTCTCAGGCGAGCGGCGGTACGTCATCTATTTGTCTGCTCGTTCCTATATTGATAACCTATTCCTGTTATGTATAGGTGGAACCGTTCAAAAAGGTATGCTACTCTCCAACTCGCCATAAACATCCTATCACTAACAACTTTTCGATGTCCAAGGGGCGTACGATCTTCTACAGAAGCACCGCAAACAGAACAAAGCACCCCTGCCCCCTGATCCCGAATTCCTTGCCAGATGTAGGAGCAAACAGAATGAGGACTCGGACACCGACAGTGTGGACCCTGACAATACTGGGAAGCGTAGTGAAGATGAGGAATGCGCTCAGCAGAAGCAGAGGGCAACTCACACCACTACCGCGCCAGCCCTCATTCTCCCTATTTGAGAACGCTTTTACCACAAGAACTGGCGGAAAATTTTCTCATTCACCAAGGATTACGGGTATAGATTCCTGCTCAAGACTGACTTCTTTCCTGCGAAAAGCCTATTCATGGAGAAAAACATCCCCAAATTCCTGGCTGACGCTATTGTCTACGGTGAAAAAGATCTTGGCCTTAAGCTCGACACGGGTAAGAGTATCTCCTCTTCAAACGCAGCGCCGCTGAATTCAAATCTCAGCTGTCTGGGAAAAGCATAAAGGCGATATGGTCATGCTGGTGCGCCTTCAGCCTCGTTGTTACTTGCTGCTTAACATTTGCATTAAGATCTACGAATTCATTCCGACCTTCCGCAGCAGGTGTTGTATTCAAGCCAGAGAGGTCGTCCAACAATATTATTATGCTAAATTCTCACCGAAAATCGATGACTTCCCTGAGGGTTTTGGACAGGCCGAGTGGGAGGCCAGGTAGCCAGCAACATCAAGGAACTGTTGCACAAAGGCCATTTTCATCACAAGGGGGTCGACGAACAGGTTAAGCCATCTATATCGCCTATGAAATTGGCTGACGCCCTGACCTAGGGCAAGCCCAACAACCTCATGCATCCTGCCATTGGTGCCCTCTGCCAACATATACTGACCATGTCTGAGCGACCTCTTGGCACGACCTTTCCTGAATTCAAGACATACAACCCGAATCTTGTATTCGCTGCTGTCGTCTTGGTGACTTTTGCGTTCATGTTCCTTTCCTGCCTTCTTTCTGACGATTTTTCAGTTGCAGTGGGGACTGGAATGTTATCAGACAGGCAAACACGAAAACCTCCGTTTCAACACCAAACGCTATCAGAGATCGTACGACAAGCTCTTGCAACGGTGGGGGGGATCTCGAGAAATTGCCCGATCGTGTAGCAGCAGTTCGGGCAGAGTGGGTGAAGTGGGCGGCAGATTTTGTTAGGGCTCTTGACGCCAAGGACCCTCTGGAGCTTGCAGACGATGATACCATGGACCTAGACCTTGATTGAGCAGCTTTTGTATCTAACCTATCAATGCAATTTTTTCTTGATTTTTATCATCATTTTTGGACAAGATTCTGAGCGCAATTAAATGCCAGTAGGGTCGCCTACTCAGAGCCACAAGGCTACCACACAAAAGTACAGAAGCTACAGAAAACTACAGAAAACTACAGCCGCTCTACAGAGACTACGTAATCCGGCCAAAACTACAGCAAACTACGTGGGAAGCAAAAAACTACAGCGACTCTATGTAGCGGCTCCGTACTACAGAGCACTACGTAGAGGGGGACCCTAACTACAGGCCCTACAGCCACTACAGGGTATACAGCCTCTACGTAGTACTACGTAGGGGACCCAGGGTTTGCTGATGTACCGAATCAATTTTTGTGGACTTCTTTGGTTTCACAACATCAGCCTCGGGCTCTTGGCATCAGAACAACACACATAAGCGACGAGTGCAGGTCGCGGGTTCAGAACCCGCCGCTTTTGAAGAAAAGATGGCACCTATCCGCCTTGGAGCCCCAGGCTCTTTGTTCACTGTCTCTGCGGACTTGGAAGACATGGAAAACTGCTTCAAACCAGTCAATTGATTACATATCAGCGACTGTAGCTGTTCTCTTCCAGGATCTATGTTCTGGATTTCGATATGGGGACCGACCTGAGATTTCAGAAGCTTTCTCGAACTGTAAACCCCCATCGAATGTGAGCGCCATCTGCCTCTCGGCGCTGGAGATGATCAGCTTGCGCAACAGTCTCGAATCGACCTCTTCCGAGCTTGTATACTTCAGCGGTTCAATACCTAGTCGTCCTCCGATTGGAAGGATACTAATCAATGTCTGTCCCCCATGGGATCCCTTCCATGTTGCCTGTACAGCACGACGTGGTGCATTGGACTCAGGTTCGAGGCCGGGATTCTCTGTTCCCTCAGTCAAGGACTATGCTGTCGTTAGATTGGCCGCCAACGATGATGAACAGCAAGCATTTCCCGCAGCAGACTCGAATATGCAAGAATTCCTGACCGACTTCTTTTGGTCTAGACTCAGCAAAGAATGTACGACATTCAGAGCCGAACTTTCATTCCGTATCTGCGCACAAAGAAGTTATCTGAATGGACTTCAAGCGCTGAAGGATCGCCTTGCCAGGCAACCTCTTCGATGTCTCTACACTGGAGCAAGTGCTTTTGAACAGTCTTTGAACTTACCCGCGTTGCTGCGTCCTGTCTTGGTGCCGAGCGATTCCCCTGAGGCAGACAATTCTCTGCGTTCCGGTTGTGTCACGCTGAATTCTGCCGCAATGACACAGAGGACGCTAGCGTCCACTTCGTTAGACTTGTTCCTGGAATACTTCTGAGCGGCCTGAGCGTTTCACAACTCCTGTTGAGCTCAGCGGTTCCGACAACCGTCGAAGTGAACAAATACAGATTTCGAGTGGGCTTAATAATGCAGTCCTCCTTCGCGGCATTCGCCTGCGCGTTGATTCTGGCCAGGAGTTATACTTTGGCTTCTGGAAACGACAAAGACGGAGGAAACCTCATGTTTCTAGCTGTTCTTTGGCACCGCCGACGTACGAAGTATCACTGTATTCTATCTCAGACAGTTGAACCTCAGGCACCTGATGCGATAGAGTTTTCATATCATCATCCTACTCAACGTGATGTCTGTCTCAGTGTTGTTGAGCACTCGTTGTCAATTCCGAGTGTCTTGAATTTGTTGCCGATGACCTCTAGTTGTCGAGGCTGTCATACTGGTCCGAGCATTTGTCTGCTGAATATCTGGCAGATTTACGCATCCCAGCGGACCCATGGCCCGAATGACTCGCATGCCTGCATTGTCCCCAACACAACCGGAGGCGGAACTTCTGCTCACTTAGTAGACATTCATTTTGTGTTGCCGACTCCGCGGCCTAGCCTGGCCGCTAGAAGCGCTTGGAGAAACCCAGCGACTTCCTCGATTGAGTACCCTGGGGACGGTGCATCTGCCAAACACTTAACGATCACCTCGAGTTCGCCGCACTGCATGTATGACGCAAATCTGGAGGGCGAGTCTGCCCTCACGCGCAATAGAATTTTGGTCGCCATCGTGGATAATGGCGCCTTTGTTGCAGACGTCAGATTTAAAGTGCTGAGCCTCTGTGCGTTGCTTGCGTGTCTCTACAATTTAATGTCAGTCGAGACGCGACCCTCGGACGGATACCCCATCAATGCCGTCGTTGAGCATGTCCCCGTTGAGGTGGTAAGGTCAACCACGGTTGCATGGGAATTTGGATGCACCTGGAACGAGTTAATAAAGTTTATATTTCTGAGACTCGTCGTTGGATGTTTCAGTTCTGAGATTGTCCGCGATCCGACTTGTGAAACTCTGTCCTGATGATCAAAGTGAGGTACAACAGCATGGATGGCAGGAGTTGAGTTTGACTCGTCCCTCCAAATTATTGGCGCAACGGCTAATACATGGATGGCCAAACTCTTTGTCAGTTGGTTCAGCATATGCGCCGACCTGCGAGTTTATTCTCGCACCGAGTTACCTCCTACAGCGGTGTTGGAACGTCTCCCGCATGTTTGAAATGAACATCAGGATTTTCTACTTTGTCGGTAAATGTGCAGCTGGGTTACACTTTCGACCCTGTACTCCTGGAGTACAGTGGACTTTCGACAGGTTTTCTGGAGTTTCAAAACCCGGGATGCTGCATTTAAATCACCACAAGACTCGGCCTGCTGAATTGTACTTGGTTGCAATGGACTATTTTGTCTGTCAGGATGTTCAAGTCGGCAGATTGAGACAAGTGGACGTCTTGCATGTCCAATTTGAAGCGCAACTGCGCTCTGTGAGTTATGTGTGGCTCATATCTGTTGGCATTGGCCACTTAACCAAGGCTGTGGCACCCCGGCTCATCTGCAACATGCTCCGCAAATTTCGGAGTGATATATCTACCCAAGCGCTTGAGAGTGTCTCGAAGGGCACAGACTGTGGTGTATACCAGAAGAATCTATCGAGCTGTACGAGCTCCAAGCGCGTGGCATGCACTGGCCACATCCTCCAAATTTTCGGGTGCGGAATATTGTTGTTCCGAGTTCAAGTTGACACTTGCTTCGAAAATGGTTCAGTTGGCATTTACTGCCATGAAATACCGTCGCACGGCCAACGCGTAATTCCTGTTTTACCCACTGAAGGGGGATGCTCCGATGTGTGCGATGTCTACATTCATCAATCCCAATTAGCAATTCAGAGTCACTCGTCCAAGGCTGGACTTGTGATCTTCCAAGACAAATCGTTTAGACGACCCCGCGGTGAAGAAACTCACTGTGTGTACAATTCTGTGCAATCAGTAAGGCTGAGGACTACATTGCAATCTTTTACGCACTCAGCAGGTTTTGCTATGGTTCTCGATTTGTGAAATCGACGATACCTCTTTCACCGCACTATTTGCTATGTGGATCTCCAGGAAGTCCTGCAATATATACTTGGAAAGTGAGCAGGACCCTATGCCCGAAGTGGAGGGCGTGTTAGCCTTGGAATTTTGGACATCGTGCTTTGACTCTGCGAGGGCATCCGTGAATGGTGAGCCCTTGAATGAAAGCCTCGGTTGCGATGCAGTACATCTGGAGACAGTTGGCATCCATCACTTCTTGGATGATCTCAGGTATTCCACGCGGATTTTCTTGTATCTTAGCGCTAGATTTGATGGATCTTGTGTGTATACCTTACAATGGCCATGGAATAGTACGCTGCACGCGAGTCCGCCAGCATCAATGCTCTCGGCTTGTACCAAAATGGGAGAAGAACGGGAGTATCTGCTCAGACGAGTCATATTATTTGGGCTTATCACCCCAGGAAGCCCAAAGAAGGGCGGGAGTACGTACAAAAATTCCGAATTTCCTCCCGAACTCATCTTCGCACCGTCTCCCGAGAACGAAATCGAACATTCCTCGTACTCTCTCGGCACTTCAATTGCCGATGATTCGAGCCTCGATCCAACAACGTTGGGTCCAAAGAATGGCAATGGTGAACTCGAACTGCCTTCAATGCCCACTGAATGTGGTAAAGCCCTGCAGAACTTTGGGCATCTCCAGCAACGTCATGGATCCTCTTCGCTGAGCCTGTTCCGTGGTCTGGAATGGTTCCAACTGACTACAGAGCACTGTGTAAAGTAGAGGCAATCAAATGAAGTGCCCGATCACTATTTTCGTATTTTAGTCACTCCTACGGAGGTCGTACACTAGGAGTGCTTTCCAGATCACTCCAATGGCGGGCTCTTTGGTCACTCCCTGCAGGACACCTCCCATGTAGAGATCTGGCAGGCACTCCTTAGCAGTCGCTCAACTGGATTGATCGTCGAGCACTCCAATCGGTTTGCTTCGGGCCGTTGATATTGTCTCGGCATAGCCTTGCCGCCGCCGGCTGCGGCAAGTCTCGTGTGAATGTCGATCCGATGTGCTTCTCCCTTTCTGCCACAACATATCCATGCCGTATCCTTGACCGTGTTTGCCTCCTTGAGGACACCACTTTGCCTGGACTTACGCCTGTCTGCTCCCAATCGCTCTTCAATGACTTGACTACATCTGATCAATACGTCCCCGGTTTTGAGACTTCCACTACAACGAGTGAACCCCTTGCCAGCGCACACCCTCCCTATGGGCCTCTGTCGATGCTACTCGGCTTGTAACCCACTCTTTCCCTGCTAGATTCGCTTCCAGCACAATATTAACTATGACTTTACCGATGCAATAAGCCCATGATTCTACTCCCTCGTTCTACATGTTGAATAGCCCACCAGCCGCACACGAAAATACTATCTCGGATATTTCGTGGTGTATATTTTATGCGGCTATTCCGGCTTCTTGGGGGCGCAACTGGTTGCAGCTACGAAAAGAAATAAAATATTTTCAACGTTTTCATGGCTGTTGGCCCATCCGAGCCTTTATCAAGCAGTATCTCGTCAACAATAACGATAAATTCAGGTGCGCTTTGCGTCAGAAGCGCGAGGCTGAGGCAGAAGATCCTGACGAATGGGACGATGACGACGATGGCGACACATCGAATACGGAAGGCGGCAGCGACCACGATGCAGAAGATTCTGGAGATGAAGATGTGCCTGTCACATTCGACAACGATAACGACGATTGGATCGACGATGCCGAGCCCGCAGACTATGCGGAGCTCGATCTTTTGGCCGCAGAAGATTCTGATAGCGAGCTGCCGAAGCTGGATGAGGGCCTGGATAACGGAGACGCTGTTCCGGCATCTGGTGTGTTCGTTGAGCTTTGTTAATTTCATCTGTCAATTCCAAATGTCCAGCAGAACATTCCAACCTCAAACGGCGAAAGCACTTTGAGCAAGAACAAGGTAAGCGCATTGGGCCCGCCATCATCCGCCTCATTTCATTTTACCTCAAAGGGAAAACAGAAGGCAGTTGCAACTCCAAGCCCCGAGACACCCAACATGGTGAGTTTTTTTTTGCGATTGCTTGATAATTTACCATTGACCTGTTGTTCGGAAGCGGAAGTAGCTTGAAAGTGTAGAGTCGCCCAGTCCCGCACAAAAGGTAAGCAAAGACAATTACGGAATTTCTCTCATTCGGCGTCGCCTTAGAAAAAGCCAAACCCTCAAGCAGAGCTTTCACTCGTTCTCATCAAAGCAAAACGCACCGGCTGGCCGATTGATATTGATTTTTGTAAACTACCAGCGCGCATTTCCTCTATTCTCCCTTAACTTCAGCTGCTCATGACTGATTGTGGCGTCCTTGCCGTCTCTCCGATCTCGCTTCGGTTTTTGGAAAGGATTGAGTATCGATTTTTGCATTCTGCAGCTCCGAGACTAGAGAGACGTTCGAAAGTCTAAGGCTTGGGTGCGGCTAGTAAGTGTACCCTTCACATGATAGATATCTGCAGCACTGATGTGGTTTAGCTTCGGTCCCAAAGGATGGGTTCTCATGGCGGCTGGATTCAAAACCCTCCTCCAAAGTTTGAACAAAGAGGAAGTGGAAGCGGATCTATGGTCTGTTACATGCAAATTAGTCGACATCCCGAAACCCTGGGACGATCCTCCGAGCCCAGACACTTTCATTTCAATTCGCAGATTCGCCCGTTTCATTCTCATCCTTCACATTGCTACGGAACTAATATCTGACGATCTTGATATCAGTCTACATTCAGCCGTCGACGTTCTTCTTTCAAGTGCGGAGTTTGAATCGCGTCTGAATGGAGGTGATCCCAAACCCCCTAAAGAACCCACACATCCCTCGCGGCACCCCGAGTCCGTGATACTGAAGGTATGAGGTCTTAACTTGTTTCAAAACTGCTTCAATACTTGCCGCCAGTTCCCTGAACCAAAAATCATCGCTCTAAGTGACTTCAAAGAGGTGATTTTTTTGCTTCTCTGTCACAAGGGAAACCTGTGGCATTTTACTTCCTATCGTTGTATCCCATCCACGCATACTACCACATTTTAACTCCAGTTCAAGAAAAAACCAAAGTCCACCACTAAATCCGGACCGCAAAGCAACAACGCTGAAGCATCGTCATCAAAAATACCTCAAAACATTGTAGAATCAGATGATACCGCCCGTCGATACAAGACCAGAAACAACGGGCAAAAGGCGACTCAATAAACCCATCGCTTATATGTTGTTTTCTTTTTCTTTTTTTCCGACTCACTTTCGGCAGTTCGATTATTCCTATCCGTTTCTCTGCGCATTTTCCCAATGCATTGATCCTGTAGCTATAACCACGCAAATTTTCCTCGTATCCGCCAGTGATGTACTTGCTCTTTTCGTTGTCTCTGTAAACTCTGCATAGAACCTTGTACTCAAAAAGTTGTTGTAGATTGATCCTTGGCCTGTATTCCACATCCGATTGCGTGTATTCCGCTTTCCGCATGTGTAGAACAATATCTGAATTCGAACTCGACCGCACACGACTGAGGCTGGACAGCCGGGATCGGTAATAATAATAACAAGCGCTCGCCGGCGCTCCGCGCCGGCTCCCACTTGCTGATGTTAGTTTTAGCAAAGAAAGAAGCAGCCTTCAAAGCTAAAAAAAAGAGGAGTATGGAGATATGGTGTCAGATAGACAGGCTTAATCTTATAAAGAGAGTGAGGTGAAGTGATGCAAAGCCGAGAAGAGCAAACATAAAAAATTTGATCCAGCCATTCCGCAGACCGGCATCCGAGCGGAGCTAAATATACTATTTCGGACCAGGTAGTTGGCCACCCTACCTAGTTGGCCACTTGAGAGCTAGAGAGCTACGGTTTGAAAATTATGACTGAGCGGAATGTACAAACAGAGTGCGACCTCGAATGAATGTTGACACCAAATTTCAGCCGAAAATGATAGGCTGATCGAAAGCTACGGCATCACGGATAGGGATCCGAAGCGTGGGGACATCATTTTCTTGACGTCAGACCGCTCGCCTCACTTGCGACCGCCATTTCTCGGCCATTTCTTGACTGATTTACGACTTTGGGGACTCGTTATGACCCCCCGATGCTGGGCCTCTCTCTTTAATGCTTCTGGATGGAAATTGGCTGAGCTACCATTCTTGAGTTACTCAGGAAAGCACAACTGCTTCTTTATGTCAGTCATGCTGGCCACCGTTGCGATACATGATACCATTATGCTATTGATCTGAAACCTTACGCAGGACTTTTCACTATCCCGTCCTTCATTCTGAGACGCAATTTGGAATTTTATCTATTTATTTCTGATCGCTCTGCAGACTATCATCTCAAATCACTCAATTCCGGTCTCGATCATAGTCGGATTTTTTGAAGGAGCCGCCAGCATCTTGGAATGAAGTTAGGCATTCAGGTATGTCTCAATAGTTACCATTAAGTAGCCTGGATCTTAACTTGGTCCGTCTCGGCTTTTTTCTGTAGTGCAGAACTCTCGTTCAACTCACAGTCCCAGTTCTGACAGTTTCACTTGGTGGGAAGCAGGTTTTCCGACCATTCCTATACCTCATATCCACACCGGGAGTATTTCAAATAATGAATATAGACTCTATCTATCATACCAAGTGCAGGTAGCTACCATATGAGAGCTCAACACGTAATTTAGCGGGGTGGCCAACTACCCTGTTGTTTGGCCATGTTGGACTGTCAGTAAAAATAAATTCACTACGGACTCAAATCCTTGATTATATCGATGCATGTGTACTCAAACTGTTCGCAGGATGTATGCGCTCATTCTGACATAGTTTGGATGGAACCGGCCCCCAGAGAAGATGAAGGCTGGGGCATAAATGCTTAAGTGGCCAACTTCCTGGTCGGAAATAGTAATTGAAGTTCCACAGGCCGATCTTATGCCGCTAACAGCTGTCGTGCCGAACGGCCCGTGCTTTGTTTGCGTAACATTCACTCGGCAATAACTCGGCATTCAGCAATAACGATCACTTCAAGATGCAGTTGTTGGCATCAACGGCACATTCTATAGCGGCCATCAAATCGGTTCGGGTGATGCCTCGGCATCAGACGGAGCTTAATATAACGATTGCTTCATGCCGATTGATGGATAACATGTCAGCCGTGCAATGTAACCATATGGAGATACGGCTTCAGACAGGCTTAATCTTATAAAGAGAGTGATTTATATCATAAAGTGGCTTCAAAAAATGACAAATGGCTTGAAATTCCATACTGTATTTTCTTCCCATGACAATGAGTTGTGATCGATGTCAGAATCAAGCACAATATTTATTCTAAGCAGAGAGCCGTGGTATTTGTTGTTGTTTATATCACTCGGCTTTTTGTCTTCTCCTGCCACAATCGCGTAGCTTTTTCTTCCTCCTCGCGTCAATAGTCAATGTATGCAGTTCAAAAGGTATGTATAACATCCCTCCATGTCTGCCCGTCGGCTTGAGACCGCTCTTGTCAGGTTTGAATACTCCATGATCACGACCATATTCAAGTCCATTGACGTGTCAGCTCACGCTCCTTCTGCCCTCAGGTCTTTCCATTCGTTCAATACGTGCCATGCCGGGTCATTGGCACGTCTGGGGCCTGCAACTAGGTTCTCCGACGTGTCAAGGAGTGTTGGTGAGGTGGTTGGATAATGGAGCTAGCACTGGCCTTTGGTTTCGCTTTATGGTACGCTTTGCAGTTTGCTTCTGCTTCTCCCCCTTCCCGGTCGCCTTAAACATCCTTCCATTATGTCTTCCTCCTCCTTTGGTTCGTTTCCAGTTAAAATTCGCCCCGCCTTTTGCAATCATTAGTTGTTACCTTTTTACTTTCGTTCATCGTCTCTTACTGCACTTCTACATTCATCTTGACCGTTCTGCGACACCTCTCCCTCATTCCCCTTGTCTTTCACCCCCTCCTGATCTATGGCGGTCAATGTGTTACTTTATTCACGAGGGGTAAAACATCTTGATTTTTGGTATAATGTCCCATATTTTGAAGGATATAAACATGAAATTGAAGGAGCACAAAATATTTCCCAAAGCTGGCATATAAACTTTTGAACTTTTTCCCTGTAGATAATACTTTCTTGACATTTTTACCACTACAACTTTCTCGGTACAATGAAGTGGCTGCGTTGATGGCCGCATGCCGAACTCTGCTGAATTTTTGCACCAATATGTAGTGTATTTCTCCCCCAGCACGTGCTAATTCTGGTGAGTTCAGAGGTTCCATTATATCAATAAGGCCACTGCCCACAGTGACCTTCTGTCCTTCGAGAGGGAATGCTACAAGTTCAACTGGGTGCGGCCCCGTGGGGCCATCAGCACAGCCACTGATGGGTGCCGAGAAGTGCCGTGAAAGTTATAGAGGTGAAGATGTCAGGAATGTTTTAGCTACCGGAATATTTTCAAAAGTATGCAGAAAAAGTTCCAAAGTTTGTGTGCCAACATTAGGTAAGATTATGTGCTCCTTCACTTTCACAATTATATCCTTCCAGAAATGGAACATTATACCGAAAATCAAAATATTTTACCCTTTCTGAATAAAGTAACACGTTGACCGCCATACTGATCTGCTGAATGCAAATTAATGGCCATACCTCTTCCTTCCTTATTTGACCTTTGTACCCTCGTCTTCACCTTGGACCGCTCTCCCCGTTTAACCTTCATGTTTCCTTTTTGCTCTCATACCACACCGTCTGCTGCTTGCCTTACTTTCATGTTTTCTTGTTGATCACTGCTTCTGATTGCTGATTCTCTCTTTGTTTTTCAGACGGCTGTGCAGGGACATGCAGAAGAAGCAAATCAGTTTCTCTGGGACATTGATGAGAATTCTCAAGTACTCTTCTTTTGAGCGTGCTCCCTGTTCCAAGTACTTCCATCCTTTGTGCGCATTCAAGAATGGTCGATGTCTGAGCAAAAGTCCGGCTCTCGTATGATTGACCTTCAATCCTATCTCTTTGCCGTCGCAGTCTCCCATGCCGTCGCGCTCTTCCCTTGCTACATTCATCTTCAATCCCAGTGCCGCTCCCTCGTTTGCTCACTTCAGACTCTAGTTTTTTATCTTATCGTTCTGTTCTTCACTGACTTCTTGATCTTCTGTTTCAGGGATTCGAGAGAGAGAGAGGGAAAGCCGGTCGATGGTGTTTCAGTGGCGCGGATTGGTGGGGTGTTCTACGAGTTTGGATGCATAGGTATTGCCTGCGTCGCTACGCATCTATCTATTGCGGGAATAGCCTAGGATCTCGAAGTCGAGATCAGGATTGAGGTATGTATACACTCCACTCGTTCGCTTCAAGCTTATACACATCAGCTGGATTGTACATGTGGCTTCCCTTCGCAACGCAAGTATGTATCTTGTCTTCCTTTCCACCATGAACTTGGCTGATGGGTTTTTGCGGGACGACTCGGCTGCTTGTTAGTTCCACATCCACAGTCGAACAATAGTGATCAATTTTTTGAAGAACAGGTAAGCTGATCTTTCATTTTCTCGTAACTGGTTCGTTCTGACATCATCTCCAACGCCGATGACTTCGTTGTTTGTGTGAGACTGAATCATCATCCTGTAAGAACATCTCCTTGTGGATTTCGGTGATCGTCGAAGCTTGGTTCCCTTCATTAAACGCTCATCCTGAGACACGAGATCGAAAGGTACGACGCAATGTTGATCTGCGACCATCTTACTCATCGGACTTTTTACACAAGCCGTGTATTTCCGGCCAACTCTGGACGAGATGAACGGCTTATTTTCGACGCTTGTGATTAATGGTATGTTGATTCGTCTTAAACTTTTTATCGTACCGTTCAAGTCTAGATATACCTGTGATGGTTTCAGGTTCGCCTGACCCGATTGGGCGGTGCGGTATGACTCGTCGGTTTGTGCCGAATTAGCACGGCGCTTGCTCCTCAACACTTATCAACAAGATATACGGTATGAAATTCTGTTCTGTGCGTCGGGGTACCCACTCATTCCCACACTCGCAGTTTCTTGTCCATATCGGCTTTTCGTGGGTAGGCACCATCATTTTTGTTTTGGCCATCTTGTACTGATTTTTTTCCCCCCTCTACATTCTGACGGTTTTCTATCCGACTGTGTTTACACTGTGCGTGTTTCTCTAGGAATCCAAAAGCGCGCTGACCATTTTTTTGACAGGGTCAATTCCATTCTCGTTCAAGTCCGAGATTCTCAGTAAGCTGCCGCCTTTTGCTGTTGTCAACAATTTGACTTAGTCTTTTTTATATTTTTCGGAACCAGTCGCTTGCTTGCAAGTCAAATACTTTTGCGGCGGCATTGCGATGACAACGGTGCGATAGCGGGAACAGTATAATGGATGTCTTCATGTATTTACGGCTTTTATATATCATGAACATATTTCTATTATATAGAAAACTGGCGGGAGCTGAAGACCGGGAGCGCCCTATAGAAGAGTGCCCAAGACGCTCCAAAAGCGTGCCCAAAGCACTCCAAAGGAGTCCCTAAAGGTTCGCTTTTGGAGTGCTCCGAGCACACCCCCCGGCGTGCCTATTTGGCCGAAAAGCACTCCAGCGGGAGTGCCTTGGGGCACTGCAAGGGCGGACCCAGCATACTCCTCCGGAGTGATTTGGAAGCACTCCAGGGGAGTCCTTCCGCTTTACACAGTGAGAAACGTCTTCGAGCACTCAGTCGGCGGAACGATCGATAATATTTGGGCAGCGAACGAAGACTCCATGCTTCAACCTGGTTGAGAACTCAGAGGTGTCTAGGCGCTTTGTGCTACGAGCGATGGAGTTACTCTGGCCAATCCAATCCCTTTCTCCGGGAATTACAAGCATATGCAGCTCGACAGTCGAAGTGTCTTTGCTCTGGGCTGCAGTTATGTCTCTTCAAACTGCACCACATATGTGGTATTATGTCCCAGAACGTCGTGATGCGCAGGGCTATCTCCTATACCATTACGGTAAGGAAGACTGTGGTCCCAAAGATCTATCGTGTTGTGATCCCCGCCAGCTAACACTTACTGCATCATTTTATGCCAGTAATGCGGTCAGCGCACCTTGTATGACTCTTGCAATCAGGGTCAACGAGACAGAAGCACAGACCCGTCTGGAGTTTCAGACGACTCCTGAAGAGACGGGAACGATCCTGTTGGGCTCTATCTGCGCATTGGGGCTTCAACACTGTACTGAAGATTCCCGAATTTCGTTGGAATTCCAGCTTCTGTACTCGAGGGCAAGAGTGATTTTCAATCACTATGGCAACTTCCCCCCTGTACTTCAGTCCACGGACTTTAAGTCTGCCCACGCCTTTCCGCATCGAAATGTAGCTCAATGCTATGATCTCAAGTTCACTGCGGTCAAGCTTCAAGGGGAATTCCCTTCTACTCAGCTTGCCAAACTTATGTTTTGCTTTCGAAACACGGCCACCATACCAATGAGGAATCGCGCGAGTTGTGGTCTGGTACATCAGGGTTTTGACATTTTGATTGCGTCTTGTTCCGGCTTGTAGGCTTGGCAACGCTAAGCGACAAGCTGAAAAGCCCGGACAAGGTCTCAAGTGAGGAATATAACCTCCCTTCAAATTGGAGGATCAGTACGAATCAGCAGATCCTTTCCCCACAATCCTCAGCACATGACCCTGTACCAACAACCATCCTCGGAAGCGCCCATAGTGATCTCATTTTGGCCGGAAATTCCGAGCTTGTGAAATCCGGACATAGGTTTGTCACTTTGTGATCTTGCCGGTTTTTCGGGCCTTTTCCGGGCTTGTTTGACCTTGTTCAAGCTCACAAATCAAATGTCAAAAGTCTGATGTAACGCATCTTGCTATTTACACAATGCAAGATCTATTGGCAGTCCCCCAAGAATATGCCTTTCATCTCACGAGTCTACACGCCCACAACAGCCTGGACCTACTCGCTTCTCGGGCTGGTGGCTTCTGCCGTACGATCAACGTGGAATCCGTGTCTCTCGGCATTGGGATAATATTCCTGAATCTATCCAACCTATTTCACGCGGTGATTCAACGTCCGATGCTTTCTTGCAGTTCGTTCGATATATGTAGGCGCCGAGGTGTTCTAGTGGCGCTTGAGTCGAAGCCGACTCGGATGGTACTACCCTGTAACTGGTGTGGTTCACCACTCATCAGAGTCACTCTTGATCATCCCTTCTGCCGTCTATTTCTCATGAACATCGTGGTGAAATTAGTACCATGTTCGCTCTCTTTGGATGTATCCTCCGCGCGGATCCTGGTCTTGAAATTACGAGACCGCGTCACTTGGCGGTACAAACCTTTCACCAATCTGCACGCCCTTTTGCGATTTTCGGCCTCAAAGATCTCAGCCGTAATTATGGCTTGAGTGAAATGTTCCTGCTTTCATCTATTCGTGTCTCATGTGGTGGTATTCAACTTACCTTTACACCAACACTCTTTCTAGACATGTTGAGGTCGCCGTGAATCGTCGACCTGGAGGGCGTATGTAACGGTACGCTGTCGCGTCAATCATTCCTTCAACCACTTTCCATTTACGGGCTATCCGTCCATCTCAAACACTCTTTATATTCTTTCGTCTCGCTCGTTCCTTCGGTACACCATCCCGAACCGTCCTCTCATCACCTTCCACGCGACCTGTTGCACATGGTCGCCTAACACTTCTTGAAACCCGATCTCTATTTTCCTTTATTTACGTAGTTACTGATCCGTAGTATATAAGCCTGGTTGTACGTAGTTAGATCTTCGGTCAAAACTATCCTTACGCCAGTCATCTCGTCGGTTTGACCACCCGACTTCCTGTGTGCCGGAACTAGTCGTCTGCTCTCCGTCACAGGTATAGAGCTTGTGTACCAACGCGCTCCATTCTATAGGCCCATCAAACCAAAGACTCCCTAGAATTTCGAAAGATGGACTCGCGTGAAATTCGTAGCTCCGCCGCTATTCCGGGGAAGTGAATATTCCGACACTGCGACAGTAGGACGACCGGATGGAGAGAAGTTGTTTGATGGCTCGTGAAGCGGTTTTGATGCACGCGTGGGGAAGTTTTCTACCCGCGTCTATGGCAATGTCTTCGTACTTAGGTCTTGATAAATAGCGGCCGGTCTATATAGACATGGCATGTCTATGCCGCTCAAATGTGTCTCCAGATGATACTTAATTCATGAGCCTTCATCTGCATCACAATACAGCATCTCAACTCCGATGCCGAATTACCGAGCGGGAAATGAAAACACCACCGTCAGAGAGCTGTACTGTTGTGTGGTTAAAGTAAATCTTTTGTACTTTTGCGGTTTGGTGCCCAATTAACCAGACGTGAGGCTCACGCCTGCATGCATGATGTTCTGTAACACACCCATCAGAGTGAAGTTTACCAACGTTGGTGTCAGGAAGAGTCTGTTTGCACGGAGCTTTCGAATGGGAGCCACCTTCCCGCCGCACCTTGTGAGATGGGCGCGCTGATGGAAGCGCTGGGAGCGATGCCACCGGACATGTACGTTGCATTGCCAATGCGGGGTATGCTTCGACGTGGCAGATACCGATATGGCAGAATCTATCTCAAGATGGGTCGCAAATGGTAAGAATCCGGAGTGATCCGGTATCGGTGGTCCCATGTCTTTACAGCATCTTGCAGCCACGTTGGTGCGGCGTGGATGTCTGACATATATAAGATCGACTCCTGTCCTTCAAGCTTCTTGACCTTTCCCCTCACGACCATGTCCGAGTTGAAAACAGCGTGAGTACTCCGGACCTCCTATTGAGGCTGTTGATTGAATTCATCTTCTTTAATTAGCATTAAGCTTCACGGTAAGCACCTGCGTATGTTGAAGCTGCCAAACTATACTTAGTCCTTTCTCACAGGTCTCCGTGTCACGTCCTTGACTAATCCTCATGATGATCTTCCGCGTGACATGAAAATGTTTGCCCAGGTCATCATTGAAGAGAATATTTCCCAGCAAACCTTGCCGGTTGCATCGGAGCAGGGTCAAAGGAGTTGGAAACTTGGTTTTGACTGTAACATGTGAGTGTGTAGTGTGGCCTTTGCACAACACACTTCGGGTTCACTGACCTTCACTTCTTCCCAGCCCACCCCATGCTCGCACTTTCTTAGTGACAGCCTTGCGCCACAGTAAAACGGAGGGAATTCGACTTCTTGGTCATGCCGAAATGACACGAGAGGAGATTGTCAGATCCGCAGAATCGAATTTGTGTAGGTGCAGTCTCACCTCACTTTAATCATGGTCCCTCATAAATTACATCGTAGCCTTCGAGCTTGAGCTCAATAAAGTGAACCCCGATGGTCCCTCCCTCAAATTGAGTGTTGGTTCCTCAGTTTCCTCAGTTTTGCACCCGGAGATCCTTGGTTTAGATCTTAGTGGCATGCCAAAGAATACGAGTCAGGTTGTCCATCCATCATGTCAGACATTCATCTGAGCCATCCACAGTGACCTCTCATGGGATCAAAAATGAGCTGCTAATGATGGTTGAAGACTCCAGGAACACCCAATTCTCTATGGATGCTCTGCACCTTTGGGTGATGCATGAGAGGATCCTCCTGTGCTTTGAAAGCAATGACAACAGGGCTCAGTGGCTGAATATCCTTGGGGATATTCTTCTTAGGTCTTACCAGGCATCTGAGACTGTGGATGAGCTGAACCAGGCAGTCTGTGCATACAATGATGCAGTGCGGGATGACCCAGGGAATGTCATCTATCTTGCACACCTTGGAAGATCCTTGCTACAGCGTTTTGAGCGGCTTGGTAACTTTCTGGATATCGTCAAAGCAATTGTGATGCTGGAAGACGCTGTTGCTCTCACCCCAGATGGTCACCCAGGCAAGCCTTCACTGCTGAATGACCTCAGTATTTTGTTCATCAGTCGCTTTGAACAACTTGGTGATCTAAATGATCTCAACCAGTCTATACTGAGAATTGAAGCTGCTGTTACTTTGACTCCAGATGGCCACTCCAACAAGCCTTCACTCTTGAATAACCTCGGGAATTCACTCCTTGCTCGCTTTGAACGACTAGGTGATCTCAATGATCTCAACCAGTCTGTATTGAGAAAAGAAGCTGCTGTTGCCCTCACTCCAGATGGCCACTCCAACAAGCCTTCACTCCTGAATAACCTCGGGAATTCACTCCTCAGTTGTTTTGAACGACTAGGTGATCTTGATGATCTCAACCAGTCTGTATTGAGATTTGAAGCTGCTGTTGCTCTCACTCCAGATGGCCACCCAGACAAGCATTTATGTCTGAATAGCCTTGGGAGTTCACTCCTCCGTCGCTTTGAACGACTTGGTAATCTCACAGATCTCAACCAGTCTGTCTTGAGATTTGAAGCTGCTGTTGCTCTCATCCCAGATGGCCACCTGGACAAGCCTTCATGGCTGAGTAACCTCGGGAATTCACTCCTCCATCGCTTTGAACGACTTGAGGATCTCAATGATCTCAATCAGTCTGTATTGACAAAAGAAGCAGCTGCTGCTCTCACTCCAGATGGACACCCAGACAAGCCTGCACGGCTGAATAACCTCGGCAATTCACTCCTCAGTCGGTTCAAACGATTAGGTGATCTCAATGATCTCAATCAATCTGTATTGAGAAAGGAAGCTGCTGTTGCTCTCACTCCAGATGGCCACCCAAACAAGCCTTTACTGCTGAATAACCTTGGGAATTCACTCCTCAGTCGGTTCAAACAACTAGGTGATCTTGATGATCTCAACCAGTCTGTATTGAGATTTGAAGCTGCTGTTGATCTCACTCCAGATGGCCACCCCAACAAGCCTTCAGAGCTGAATAACCTTGGGAATTCATTCCTCAGTCGCTTTGAACGACTAGGTGATCTTGATGACCTCAACCAGTCTGTCTTGAGATTTGAAGCTGCTGTTGCTCTCACCCCAGATGGCCACCCAGACAAGCCTTCATGGCTGCATAACCTTGGGGATTCACTCCTCCGTCGCTTTGAACGACTTGGGCATCTCAATGATCTCAATCAGTCTGTCTTGACAAATGAAGCAGCTGCTGCTCTCACTCCAGATGGACACCCAGACAAGCCTGCACGGCTGAATAACCTTGGCAATTCACTCCTCAGTCGGTTCAAACGACTAGGTGATCTCAATGATCTCAACCAGTCAGTATTGAGACAAGAAGCTGCTGTTTCCCTCACTCCAGATGGCCACCCAGGCAAGCCTTCACTGCTGAATGACCTCAGTATTTTGTTCATCAGTCGCTTTGAACGACTTGGTGATCTCGATGATCTCAACCAGTCTGTCTTGAGATTTGAAGCTGCTGTTGCTCTCACCCCAGATGGCCACCCAGACAAGCCTTCAAGGCTGCATAACCTTGGGGATTCACTCCTCTGTCGCTTTGAACGACTTGGTGATATTGATGATCTCAATCGGTCGGTATTGAGAAAAGAAGCTGCTGTTGCTCTCATCCCAGATGGACAC
Organism: Mycena venus; assembly: GCA_014462655.1. Lineage (NCBI taxonomy): Eukaryota > Fungi > Basidiomycota > Agaricomycetes > Agaricales > Mycenaceae > Glaucomycena > Glaucomycena venus. The sequence goes on from JACAZI010000003.1 coordinate 10,862,275, forward strand.
CCAGACAAGCATTCACACCTGAGTAACCTTGGTAATTCACTCCTCCGTTGCTTTGAACGACTTGGTGATCTCAATGATCTCAATCAGTCTGTATCAACAAATGAAGCAGCTGCTGCTCTCACTCCAGATGGACACCCAGACAAGCCTGCACGGCTGAATAACCTCGGCAATTCACTCCTCAGTCGCTTTGAACAACTTGGTGATATTAATGATCTCAATCAGTCTGTATTGAGATATGAAGCTGCTGTTGCTCTCACTCCAGATGGCCACTCAGACAAGCCTTCACTGCTGAATAACCTCGGGAATTCACTCCTCCGTCGCTTTGAACGACTTGGTGATATTGACGATCTCAATAGGTCAGTATTGAGATATGAAGCAGCTGTTGCTCTTACTCCAGATGGCCACCCCACAATGGCTTCATGGCTGAATAACCTCGGGAATTCACTCCTCCGTCGCTTTGAACAACTTGGTGATATTGATGATCTCAATAGGTCAGTATTGAGATATGAAGCAGCTGTCGCTCTCACTCCAGATGGACACCTAGACAAGCATTCACACCTGAGCAACCTTGGAAGTTCACTCCTCAGTCGCTTCACAAGACTAGGTGATATTAATGATCTCAACCAGTCTGTATTGAGATGTAAAGCTGCTGTTGCTCTCACTCCAGATGGCCACCCAGGCAAGCCTTTACTGCTGAATAACCTTGGGGTTTCACTCTGCATTCGCTTTGAGTGGCTTCATGATCCTAATGACTTTCAAGAGCTGCTACTTCACTACACTTCAGCTGCATGCTCAGCAACAGGCCCTGCCAGTGTACGATTCAAAGCGGCCAGAAGCTGGGCAAAACATGCCCACATTCACCAATCCTCATCTCTACTCCATGCATATGCTACTGCAATTGAAATCCTGCCTGAATTGGCATGGCTGGGGCTGTCTATAACTGATCGGCATCATCACCTCTCACAGGCAGGACGAGTTGTGAGAGATGCAGCTTCAGCTGCAATTGCAGTGCACAACTACAAGAAGGCAGTGGAGTGGCTGGACCAGGGGCGTTCAGTTATCTGGGGTCAGCTTCTCAATCTGCGCACACCAGTTGATGAGCTGAGGAAGAACCATCCTCACCTTGCTCATCGGCTTGTCTCTCTCTCCACCTCATTAGAAAGTGCTGCCACCCGGAGTAACACTTTTAATGATACTCTCAAATCGCAGTCGCTTCTGACCATTGCAAAGCAATATCATGCCATTGCTCTTGAAAGGAACAATATCCTACAGCAGATCAGAGAGCTACCAGGGTTTGAACAGTTCCTATCAACAAAACCCGCATCTGAGCTTTCACTAGCAGCAAAAATGGGCCCTGTTGCAATTGTCAATATCAGTAACTACAGTTGTGATGCTCTGATCCTGATGCCAGGCCTTGGAGATGAGATCATCCATGTTCCGCTCCATGACTTTACACTGAACGAGGCACAATTATTGGCCAAATCTCTGGAATCAATTGTGGGAACTCCTGGACGCAGTGATAGGTTCGGTGGTCACCGTGAGGGAGATATGTCTCCAGATGATACATTTTGTCATATTCTCTCTGAGCTCTGGTTCAAAATTGTTTGCCCAGTCCTGTCTGCACTCGCAATTATGGTAAGCTAAGCTGTTTTTCACTGTGGCACTGAACTCCCATCCTTATGATCCCTTCAGACTCCAGTACGCCAGGATTTAGGACGTATCTGGTGGTGCCCAACTGGGCCACTCGCATTTCTTCCTATCCATGCAGCAGGACTATATGGCAAGGACCAAGCATTTGGCACAAAATTATCCGACTTCATGATTTCGTCCTATACACCATCGCTGACTGCCTTAATCCAAGGGCACCGCCCACAATTTGAATCCCAGACAGGACTTCAACTCCTTGCCATCACTCAGCCATTAGCCGATGGACAGTCTTACATCCCTGGAACTCAGGAAGAAATCAAATGTATCAAGCAGCATGCCAAGGGAAAAGTCCCTGTTCTGTGGTTGGATAGAGATATGGCCACCATAAAAGAAGTTCAGAAGGGTATAAAGGAATCCAGATGGGTCCATTTCGCCTGCCATGGTGTGCAGAGCACCTCTCCAACTGAAAGTTCCCTCCTCCTTGCCGGAAGCTCACGGTTGACACTCTCAAACATTATCGAGCTATCTCTCCCAAATGCTGACCTGGCATTCCTCTCTGCATGTCAAACTGCCACTGGTTCCCAGCAACTCCAGGACGAGTCTGTTCATCTTGCTGCTGGCATGTTACTAGCGGGATACCGAGGTGTCATTGGGACAATGTGGTCTATCATGGACAATGATGCCCCACAAGTTGCTGGTGATGTTTATGCCCATTTATTGGAGGCATTACCTCCAGATTCGACGAGGGCAGCTGAAGCACTGCATCTAGCTGTTCGGAAACTCCGAGAGCAGCCCGGAGCAAAGAAATCATTTTTACACTGGGTACCCTTCATACATTTTGGGGTTTAATTCAGGGGATATGTCAACAGCGTAGGATTGGGTAGGTGTAGAAGTAGTTTGGCAGTAGTCCCTGTTTCCATAGGACCACTTGTGAGTCAAAGTTTTGATTTGATTTGATTGAGTGTTGGAGTGTTGGAGTTACAACTCAACAAGTCTTATGTATATTGTGTCTGACCTGATGTTTTTGAGGGACCATATTGGACAAAACTAGGTACTTTCAGGGTTTTCACCCAGAAAACATCGAGATACTTAGAGATTTATGTTGAAGACCAACAAAATGTCGAGATGTCAATAGTTCTTGAGATTTCTCTAGAGATCTCTAGAGATCTCAGAAAAAAACCGTCAGTATGTTTTGTCCAGGAGAAAATTCTACATGTGACATTTCTAGTGACCAATCGAGATCTCAATTTACTTGTTTGAAACCCCAACTTTGTTGACAAAGGATGGCACCCGAGATCTCGACTTTGTTGGAGTGGACGGTGTCGAGATCTCACTCCAATGGAGTCGAGATCTGAACAGTGCAACCTGAGAAACTGTCGAGATCTCGACACCACCTCTTGGTAAATATTCGAGATCTGCAATAACGAACACGCACACGTATCGGCCCGTGATTACCACCTGTTCTTGGCACCAGGACTATCTGCTAATTATAACCCTTCCGCAGTAGGATCGGCCTTCACAGCCCATGTTTCAATGGCAACCCAGGTCTTCTGATATCACCATTGTCGTGCCCACATGGGGTTCAACTCCTCTTCCTCCCTCTCCATGTCTGATCAAGTCTCTGAAGCCCTAGAGAATCTCCAAATCGCATACCAGATTCTCAAGCGCAATGTTATTCGAACATTGTGAACACAGCGTGGGGCTCAGACTCAGCTTGACTATCAGACCAACGAGGTCTTGCAGTTTTCTAATGCGGTGCAACTGGTGAGCCACTCGACGTGTTTCCACTGGCCGTCTTTCAACAACTATTACAGCATCGCGCCATTATACCACCGCTAGAGCTTGCCACAGTGGAGCAAAGCATCACAGACATAGTTGAAGCCCTCAACGCCGCACGCCATGAGTCATCGGATGCCCCCACTGGTGCCAACCTCGTCGTGACCTGGCGTACCAGCACCAGCGTGCGGCCACGGGTGGATATCGATCGCAACATTCTTGCACAGGTGCTAAGTCTTCGAGGGCCAACAAATCTGCGAGGGGTTTTTAATGTTGGTTCACGAACGATCCGCAGGCAGGCCCTCGATTACGGGCTTGTTCAGCCTGGACAGTCGGTATACACCGATACCCCGCAGCCTGACGGCACCGTATCCTGCACGTATACCTAAACTTCAGCACCAGTCTCTACCCTCACTGACGAGGAGCTTGACTCGATCCTCACATCAATCCTTGAGACGTTCCCCAACTTTGGGAGGAAAATGCTCAAAGGGAGGTTACGGGTCATGGGTCACCAGGTCCCTCGTGAGCGAATCATCATATCTTCGCGTCCACAGGTCCTCAGGGTCATTCGGCGCTCACTTCATTCACTATACGCCATACAATGTTGCCAGGGCCAACTCACTCTGGCACCATGATGGCCAGCACGGTTTGTTTTTCATTCACCTCAGGCAAATATCTCAGATGGTGACCATTTTTTTCACTTTCCAGGGCTCATCCGATTCAAGATTGTCATCCACTGCTTCATCGATGGCAAATCGCGTCTCGTCACCGGTATCCGCATCAGCACCAACAACTGCGCAGAAACCGTTCTTCGTCTCTTCCGTGACGCAGTCACCTGCTATGGCCTCCCCAGTTGAGTTCGTGGTGACCATGGAGCCGAGAATGTTCTTGTTGCCCTCATGATGGAGACAGAGTGAGGTGAGCTTCGTGGATCTTACATCTGGGGAAGGTGAGCCATGATTCTGCTTATCATCATTGTTAGTTAACAAGCCCTCTTGAAGGAGTGTCAACAACACCTGCATCGAGCGCCTGTGGTACGACGTCACCCACGCGTTTGGTTACAAGTGGAAGAAATTCTTCATTGACCTTGAGGTCAATCACGGCTTGAACCCGACCATGGCGGAGCACATCTGGCTTCTCCACCATCTCTTCCTGCATTCCATCGACAAGGATGCGCAGGAGTGGGCGGAGGCATGGAATCAGCACGACATTCAGATCCGTGGCGAACGTACACGGTCCCCACATGACATCTTCTTTTTCAGCCAGCTTCAAGACGGTCCTCGTGGCCTCGAACGCATGGTCGCCCCCCCGGACAACGACGTGTCAGACCCTTCCACATATGGCATTGACTGGGATGTCATCGATGACCCCGCGCTCATGCAACACCACCTCCTGCAGAACCCAGAGGAGTGGGCCGATAGCAACCCGCTTTCCCCAAACGTGCGAGACCTCTCTGAGGTCTCCTGTGAAGCTCCTAACTCACCGTTTTCTCCCCAACAGATCGCATACCTTGATTGTGAACTTGCCGCAGCGGTTGACTTAACGTCGCATAGCATGAACATGTGCAAGATGGTTTGGAAAGAAGCTTTTAGAATTTGTAATGAGTTCTACGTATAATTATTCACTCCGATTCTCACGGTGTCCCGGCGTTGGAATTTTCAGATGAGTTCTACAAATAAATATTCACTCCAATTCTCGCTGTGTCCTGGCGTCCATATTTGGTAATTTGAGGCTGTGTATCATCTCCTCGCTTTTCTGCAACATCCATGTCATACACATCATCTGTGATTGGCAAGCTGGCAAATGAGCTTATCGCAGCAATATTTCTGCTGTGCCTTCCCACATCCCACTCTCATTCCAAGCACTTTTATCCCGCCAAATTCATTGTACCGTCACCTAATGAAGCCCCTCTGCTGGTCTGCAGTGTCTGCAGCCACTGGAGGGTCACCGCTATTCATCTCGCACTTCTATGGCAGTCACTAGATACTGAGAATGTGCGCCCTGAGCTAGTAGAGCTCTGGCTCCACCGTGCACAGCAGTTGACATTGTCCCTGCAAATCTCACCACCGATTGTACCTACAGCGCGCCGTTTCTTTCTCTTCGCCCCGGTCGTTCCAGATGACTCAGACTTTCTCTGTCTGGCACCCCCCCAATCTCACCTGTTGCTGCCACAAATACCCCGGTGTCGCCATCTCGAGCTGGTGGACTGGGCTACACCTGATTCTTTCCCCATTGTCTCCTCTCCGATTCCACTCGAGAGCCTCGCCATCCGTACCCGACCTGATGCATTCCATGCGACAGCTTGGGTCTCCCAACTCCTCTTACACGCCCCTCTCCTTACTGCCCTGGACTGGCAAGGACCAGATGTTGCTGCACCTTGGGGACGATTAATTCATCTCAGCTGGGATTTAGCCCTCACGAACATGATGCAGTTTGGGCAAACACTGGAATCACTCACGTGTGTGACAAACCTGCATATGAGCCTCATGGATGACCATGATGACCGCTTCACATCTTTTACGACATTCCATGTTATCCCCAACGTCACGACATTTTCCCTGTGGGGTGCCCCAGAACTCGTGCTTCCCCTCATCCTCCCCAACCTCCAACATCTAATCCTGGAGTATATATGGATTCGTGGCACCCCCAAGAGTGTTGACGCCCTGGTGGCCCTGCTATCACGGTCAAAATGCTGTCTCGTATCCTTGGAGCTTTGGGGACATCACTTCCCGGTGCTCTCGCCGAACCTATTGGTCAATCTCTCGGTTGTGCGCACATCGCCGACCAGGGTAGCAGCCACACACAGCTTGACCTGCCTCCTCATCTCCTCTCATGATTTGAACGAGTTCTTTTGCTATCTTGAAGCAGACCATCCTGGAATGCTTTCATCCAGAATACAACTCCTACGTGGCACAGACTGCCCATTCAGAATTGAGCCATTGCCTGGTATCAACGATGATGGAACCTCCGGTGAGTTGGCTACTCTTATTAAAACCAAAATTCCCAGACTGGAGCGGCTACAGCTAGAGGATCGAGACCCTCAAGATTTTTCCATCGGCGAGCAGGTGGAGTCTCGCTGCGTCACGCTTAACGGGGAATTCAAATTTGTCGTGTCATGTTCAGTGCATTTGAGGTGCAAATACAAGTCCTGGTGGAACTCTGGGGACGGGCTTGAGTTCCGGGCCGCCCTGGATGCAGAGAATACAGAAATATTGAAGATGTTCGAGATACCTCCCAATTTCCTTCTTCAGCAGCGAGACCCTCCTCACGATACCCAGAACATATACGCAAATTCGGAACGAAGTGGTTACAAATTTGTATGAATCAGAATCTGCGACGTTTGCGGACGCTGCAAGTGACGTACACGAGGTCGAGCCGCTGCAGGGGCTGGCAGTGATTGAGGAGAAGCTCTGGGGGGCGCAGCTAGCGATGGCACTCGTGAGTCTGCGCAATCAGCTACACATCAAGTCGTGCCTCTTCAATTACAAGCGGCTTCAAGCATGGGCTCAAGGCACGAATACTCGGTTGTGAACATTGGTCAATACGAACGAGTCGAAGATCCGACTACACTCGGAGAAGTATCAGGCGGCATGGGCCACAATGTGTCGCTTGTGCAACAGGGACATGAGCAAAGTTGGGTGGCAGATATTGAAGGTGGAAGATATACGGTGTCTGCAGGATGCTGAGGATGCCGAGAAAAGAAGGGAGTGGGACGCGTGGCGCATCTGACGTGAAGAAGCGGCACGAGCATGCGGCGAGATGGCACCGTTGACCGAGGAAGAACAGAGGAAACGAGCGACGGGAGGAGAGAACATGCAGGCCGTTTCTTGGATATGGACAGGGGCAGGGACTTCAGGCTCAGACGCTGAGCTCGAGGAAGGTGAGTTTTTGGATTTTCCCCATGGTATCTCATGCAGGTTGTTAATGCATTGGCAGCTCTTCGGATCGAATGGGCAAAGGTGTATACCCAGGTGTGGAGGTGGAAAGAAGAGATGCGGCTGCTGGAGGAGGAAGCTCAGCGGATCCCCATCTTCCTGGAGCACCTGGCGAAGCAGTGGGAGGTGTGAGTGACTAAGGTCCCCATCAAGCAAGCGGAAGGTGTGATTGCCTACAGTCTCAAACAGGCAGCCATGTATCGAAGAATCGCAGCACGCGTACTGGTTACAATGATGGAGCTGAGGCTAGGGAAAGGGAAGTGGAGGGTGTGAGTCGTGGACGAGGATGAACTGGCCACCACGATGGAAGAAAGTGATGAAGACATGATCGGGGCAGATGAGAACGAGGACGAACTGGAGGATGTACGAGGAGATGTGTCAGACGAGGAGTACGTGATGGGAGGGGGTGCGGATGACGACTGAAGGAAGGAGACGGAGAAGTGAATGGGATGGGGTGCCTGTTGGGTGAATGTGGGTTCTTTTTTGAATTGAGTTTGGTAGGTTTATGGATGACGCTGAGATATATTTTTTTCCTTCGTCTAGGTTTTATATGACATTTCAAGTCATAAAACCCAAGGTTGCGGCAGTGGAATCAACACAGCCAGCGCGCACGTGGGGCGGGGAATGTTGGGGAGTCATTGGCGTTCCTCGCAGACCCCGCGCCGAATGCGTGGCCCAAGTGGCTGGAAGGGTGGGGAGGGGGTGGCACGCCACCCCAACAATCAAGGTTGCAGCGGCAGGAATCAACACAGTCGGTAAGCACGCAGGGCAGGGAATGTCAGGGAGTCATTCGTGCTCCTCGCAGTCCCCACGCTGAGCACATGGTGCACAGTGGGAATGGCAGGGATGCTGCAGTGCGCCACCCCAACAATCAAGGTTGCAGCGGCGGAAAACGACACAGCCGGCAAGCACGTGGGGCAGTGGAAATTGACAGTCAGCAAGTGCGCAAGGCAGGGAATGTCGGGGAGTCATTGGTGCTCTACGCAGACTCCGTGCCGAACGTGTGGTGCAAGTGGCGGGAACGGCGGGGATGAGGCGGCGTGCCACCCTCCAAACCAAAGTTGCAATGGTGGGAATCGACACATCCGACGTGCGCATGGGGCGGGGAATGTTGGGGAGTCGTTGGCGCTCCTTGCAGACCCGCACCGAATACGTGGTGCAAGTGGCGGGAATGGCAGGGGGGGCGGCATGCCACCCCGACGATCAAGGTTGCGGCAGCGGGAATCAACACAGTCGGCAAGCGTGCGGGGTGGGGAATGTCGGGGAGTCATTCGTGCTCCTGGCAGTCCCCGTGCCGAGCACATGGTGCACAGCGGGAACGCAGGGGCAGGGCGGGGCACCCCGTGCGTGGCTTTTGCGGCCTTGCGACAACCTGCAGCCCTGGTGAGCGTGAAGTGAGCATCAAGAGAGATGAGGGGCAGATGGGGCGAACCCAAACCTGGGCACCCAGCAGGCAGGTGGGCGTGGGGCAGGCGGGCGCGGCGATTGCTGGCAATGTATTATGTAATTTATTCATTTGTATTCCGTGATGCTGAACATGTGATCCAGCCCAGAGTGATGTCCAGCACAGTGCGAATTAAATGAGGTGTTGCCGGGGTGCCAGGCATGTGCTTCCAGAACAAACAGAACCCGTTATATAGCGTTTAAAGTTGCCGTAGATGTAATGCAACACATTTTGCGGCAGTTGTGGTATCTTAACACGAAAGGTCCCTGTTATGAGGTGACCGGACGACTCATCTCCTGGCCGTCGTGTACCAGACGATGCCCCCATACGGATACCACATGTCTGGCTCTGAGACATCGCTGCTCCCAAGAGCCACCTGCCCTATGCACCATCCACACAACCAAGAGAAAGGCCTTCTCGACCTGGGCAGACCTTGTCCGTGCTGAGTCCAAGCCAATGGACAAGAGGCAGGCTATCTAAGCTATGCCCGTGCTTGCGCTTCACACGACATACTGACTAGCCGAGGGAGACCACTTGTCTCCTCTGGACCACCACCTGCTGGAAGTTCCAGAGTACTGGCAAATGGCTGTGCCTGAAGCCCTGAGCCAGCTCCAAGGTTGTTTGACCTCACCACACCCCACAATCAACTAGAGATGATCAGTCTCCCCGCAGAGATGTCTCATCTCCTGCCAAGTATGCACCCCAGAACTCACTGTGACATCTCCTGTGCCCTGGAAATGCTCTGCAGCTGCATGAAGTCATCGAAAGAGTATAAAAGGGAGCGCACTTAGGTAGAAATAGTCAGTAGCTTCTGGGGCATCATCCCCACTCATTGTACCAAGCCTCACTCAATCTAATAGGGGTACTCCCTGTCCTTCCCTTGTCTCGTGCACCCTTCTCCCTTGCTCTCATAGTCGGAGACAGGCCACACCCATCTACATTCGCTCGCACCTTCAGCGTCTTACCTCTCACACCCCCATTTGCAGGGTCCCTCCTCACCGGACCTGGTGTCACCATTCCAGGCTTCCTCGATTAGGATCACCGTTTTCACGAGCTCAGCTCTGTTGAAGACAGGCCTGGGGAGAAGCCATCAGCTTCAAATCACTGGCTCACACTCGAGGAGACCACTTGTCTTGCCTCCCATCCGAGTGACATTGGTGTCATCGTCTGTGCGAAACACACCACACATCCAGTGCTGGTTCAAAAGAGAAGAGTGCACCAAGGAAAGCAGGCAGAGCATCATTATAAGAGGTTCCCATACACAGTACAGGGAGCCTGAACAAGTATTCTCTCACTCCTTACCATCTTTTGACTGACAGCAGACCTCCACACACACATCTTCACCAAGGAGACGATCTATCTCCCTGGTCCATCCTTCACTTTTCCACCCATTATCCAAAGCAGATCCAAGCACCAACCTTCCTCTCTACTAATCGACTCTATTCTCCCCTAGAGGACAAACACAGTTTGAAACACATTACATTTTGATAGCAACACCGTGGTCCTTATCACAATGTGTCACACCAAAATTTTTTTGACCTCGGAAATAATTTTTTCTTGATTTATGGAAATTTCTGGCAAAAGTCGAAAATCACGTGATCAACAAATTGAATGTAAAAGTACAGTATCGTCACATGACCCCAATTGTGGAGCCACAGTCAGATTTGACTATGCAGCAGCTCTGAATTCCGATGTGATAGATCAGATGCTCCAAGTAATTGTGGATGAACACCCAATGTATGGAGTTGACAGTGACGATGAATGAGGACGGGCACCACCTTTGATCGATCCAGCGGCTTTGTACTTATTTGTTCTTAGTCAAAATCGTGCTCTGCATGTTCCCTTGTGTAGCACTTCCCTAGGGCTGTTCGGCCGTGCCTGTGACAGGCACAGCCGTCATTGTGATGGGTGGGCAACAGGGTCATCCATCCCATCTTCGTCCCATTGTGGAGGATTGAAAATTCTCTACGGAATGGGACAGTTAACAAAGACGACCGTCCTGGGCAACAGGACGGAATCGGCTGCGGAAAAATCGTTGAACAGAAGTCAGTGAGTGGACTGGAAATGTTCTCCAATTCAGCTAGAAGTTGAATGTAGGTTAGGTTAGGTTAGGTTATTATGGGGGTGTGCCAGGGGGTAGGGAAGGGTAACCCTAATGCTCGGAGCAACAGCAGATGACAGAGATGTAACACATAACAACAACACATAACACAACACATACACATAGTCTTGGCTAAAGGTGTAGGAACCGTTCCTACATGCCTGCACCCAGCCTTTTGGTGTGTGCACAGTCTGTTGTGTGCATGTAGGAACCATTCCTACATGCTTGCACCCAGCCTTTTGGTGAGCACATTTTTCTAATTCACAGTCTGTGAATATCTGTAGGAACCATTCCTACATGCCTGCACCTAGCCTTGTGGTGTGTGCACAGTCTGTTGTGTGCATGTAGGAAGTGTTCCTACATGCCTGCACCAAGCCTTCTGGTGTGTGCACAGTCTGTTGTGTGCATGTAGGAATGGTAGTCTGTTGTGTGCATGTAGGAACCATTCCTACATGCTTGCACCAAGCCTTTTGGTGTGTGCACAGTCTGTGGTGTGCATGTAAGAACTGTTCCTACATGCCTGTACCCAGCCTTTTGGTGCGTGCACAGTCTGTGGTGAGCATGCATCAGCAATGTGTCTGATGCTGCATCAGTGCTAGAGGATGCAAATGCTCTCTATCTGCTCATGCTGTGGCATAGTGGACATGGGGCCTGTTGTTGTTGTAGTAGTAGTTGTTAGCAGGGGTTAGCAGGGATTGGGTTGTAAGTTTGGGTGGACAAACCTAACCAACCACCTAACCACCTAACCACCTAACCAAACCTAACCTAACCTAGTAAGTCGCCCTGGAGTAACATACCGTAAATGTGGTTAAAAAAGAAATTTGACTGTGGGAAATGTTTAGTCATGCCCAGCGGTGTACCCCATGACTAAGCCTTAGACATCTACACACTTGCGAAAGGCTCTAAATTAGAAATATATTCTCACCAAAAGGCTGGATGCAAGGATATAGGAACTGTTCCTAGAGATGCACAACAGACTGTGAATAAGAAGCATGCTATCACCAAAAGGCTGGGTACATAGATGTAGGAACGGTTCCAACATGCTCACAACACACTATGGACACACACAAAAAGGCTGGGTGCAAGCATGTAGGAACTATGGCACATATAGTATGCAAAAATTATTTGATTGCATCTCCTGCTGGAAGCAGGGTTCTGGCTTGCAACTGACAACAAAACCGGTAAAAGACGAACAACTCAGATTTTGCTAGCATCCATTTTCTCAGTGGTTACGACAAGCTATTCGGGAGATTACACCTTGAAAAGATTTGCTTTGGGACTCAGTTTTGGTAGAACTTTGAATTTCTCGCAGAAATCATCAAGGATTTTTGATTAATATGATTGAAATAATGATGGGATCCTCGTGCCGAACTCCATAAATGGAAGGAGAGATATTCTCCGCGTTGGAGAACCCGAATGGACCCATAATAACTTTCCTCCAAAGCAAAATTATCTTCTGAGGCATATTTTCTGATTTTTGGGAAAGAAAGGACACCCATTTACCTCTATAGGACTCATGGATGTAGACAGAGTTCAACATGGCTATTTCAACAACTGTTCAAAGTAATACTCCAATAATTCATCCATGTAGGAAGAAATGCAGTTTTAAAATAATCCATGACCATCAGGAGGCTCTTCAGGAGGCGGGGCTTCCAATGTAAGGATTATTGCCAGTGTGCCGAGCCCAGCCAAGACCTGAACTGATGTAGATCAATGCCAAACAGACGCAATGTTGAGAAGACGTGAGCTGCTGACTTGAGATGCACCCACATGCAAAGATGCCACCTGGGTAAGGAAGCTGTCACCCAACTTGCGAGATCGAGATGTGAATATTCTTCAAGGTCCCTGCAACCATGGGGTATTTTTTGCACCATATATTGCCCATAAGGAACGGTTCCTACATGCTCACAACAGACTATGCACACACCAAAAGGCTGGGCACAGGCATGTGGGAATGGTTCCAACAGATGCACAACAGACTGTGAATTAGAAAAATGCGCTCCCCAAAAGGCTGGGTGCAAGGATATAGGAATGGTTCCTGCATGCATGCAACAGACTATGCATACACCAAAAGGCTGGGTGCAGGCATGGAGGAACGGTTCCTACAGATGCACAACAGACTGTGAATTAGAAAAATGTGCTCACCAAAAGGCTGGGTGCAAGGATATAGGAACGGTTCTTACATTCACACACCAGACTATGCACACACCAAAAGGCTGGGTGCAGGCATGTAGGAACGGTTGCTACAGATCCACAACAGACCATGAATTAGGAAAATGTGCATGTAGGAACCATTCCTACATCCTTGCACCCAGCCTTTTCGTGAGCACACTTTTCTAATTCACAGTCTGGTGCACAGTGTGTTGTGAGCATGTAGGAACTGTTCTTACATGCTTGCACTCAGCCTCTAGGTGTGTTCATAGTCTGTTCTGAGCATGTAGGAACGGTGCCTGCACTCAGCCTTTAGATGTGTGCATATTCTGTTGTGAGCATGTTGGAACGGTTCCTACATCCTTGTACCCAGCCTTTAGGTGTGTGTATAGTCTGCTGTGAGCATGTAGGAACTATTCCTACATCCTTGCACTCAGCCTTTTGGTGTGTGCATAGTCTGGTGTGTGAATGTAGGAACTGTTCCTACATCCTTGCACCCAGCCTTTTGGTGAGCACATTTTTCTAATTCACAGTCTGTTGTGCATCTGTAGGAACTGTTCGTATATGCCTGCACCCAGCCTTATGGTGTGTGCACAGTCTGTGGTGAGCATGTAGGAACCGTTCCTGGTGTGTGCATAGTCTGTTGTGTGCATGTACATCTCATCTACGCTCGCTGCTGTTGTTTTGCACTCTGAGCTTTTGCCTGTGCTATCGACATACACCCACGACCTTGTTATTCTATGGCACATATAGTGTGCAAAAAATATCTGGTTACATTTCGAGCTGGAAGCAGGGTTCTGGCTTGCAGCTTACAACAAAGCCGGTGACAGGATAACAACTCTAGATCTTGCGGGCATGAGTTTTCTCAGTGGTTGCAACAAGCCATTGGGGCGATGACACCCTGAAAAGGTTTGCTTTGGAACTTGGTTTTGGTAGAACTTTGAATTTCTTACAGAAACCATCAAGGATTTTTGATTAGCATGATCAGAACAATGATGCGAGCCTCGTGCCGAATTCCATAAACGGAAGGAGATCTATTCTCCCTATGGGAAAGCCAGAGTGCACCCATATCACCTTTCCTTCAAAGTAAAAGCATGTTCTGAGATATGTGGTCTGAGTTTTACCAAAGAAAGGAAACCCATTTACCTCTATAAGACTCACGGACGTAGACAGAGTTCAATATGGCTATGTCAACCATGTTTGGATGTAATATTGCAGAAATTAGTCCTTGTAGGAAGGAAGGCAGTCTGAGAATGATCCATGACCATCCGGCGGCTCTCCAGAAGGCAGGGCCTCCAATGTAAGGATTATTGCCAGTGTGCCGAGCCCAGCCGAGACCCGAACTGATGCAGATCAACACCAAATAGACGCAATGTTGAGAAGATGTGAGCCGCAGTCTTTGACATTTCGCCCCACGCACGTGATTCCCAATGGGGAAGTTGGCGTGTCATATTTGTTCCTTCTGAGCTGGTTTGACAGCTCGTCTTCCATTTGCGACGCAAACAATCATTCTCTTACATTCACCACCACCATCCTGCCTTGCTGCCCATACCCGCCCCTCCCCCAACAATGCCGGCATGATTGATCCCGCATCTACGTCGACCCCCACCGCTGTTACCCACCTTCTTTGGTGGCTGGCCCTTCAGGCGCGTATTGCACCCCCCCCCCCAACACGGCCTGTATCACACCTTGCGGCCCGTTACCGGAGTGTATTGGACACGTGGGGTTGTCCTTGTCCGCATGCAAATGCTACCTGTGCGTTGGCACCGCTGGGTGTTGGCTTGGCGGGATCGCGTTTGGTGATGGGTGTCCCGCCACATGCGCTGGCAGCTGCAGTGCACCCTCCCTACATGTTTATCCCGCTCTTTGGAGACTTTCCCTTGCCCACACTGTAGTACCGCACTGTATTCCCTCAGATACTGAATGAGATAAAATGGGCTTCCCTTTGAATAATCTTAGTGTTCGTAACCTTACAAAAAATTACCCTGAGATTTAAGTGTATTCACTTCAAAGCCACCAGCTTGTTGTGAAGAACAATGGCAGTTTGCGCCTTAACGAGCCAGTTCACTGAGAGGTCCCCTATTCGGGGAGAGAACAAATATGACACGCTGACTTCCCCATTGGGAATCACGTGCGTGGGGTGAAATGTACGCTTCTGTGAGCTGCCGACTTAAAATGCAACCACATGCCAAGATGCCACCTGAGAAAGGAAGTTGTCACCCAACTGATGAGATCGAGATGTAAGTTGTCTTCAAAGTCCCTGCAATCGTGGGGTAATTTTTTGCACCATATATCACCCATATTATTCTGATCATCATACCATACCCGTTTCTCCATCACAATTCTGTCCAGCATCACAACCCAGCCCTGGTTGCCACCTTCTGTGGAGGAAAAGTCATAAGTCCCAAGTGAAAAAAGGTCTGGGCTCTGAGAATGCTCGCGTGACATTGGTGGTTGTGGTTTGAGAGATTATCTGGTCCATCCATCCTGACATGGTTGCTAGCTCCAGCCTAAAAGTTGCATAAATATATGTAGTGAGAGGTATTCAATGCATGCCAGTACTTGTTGATTTTTCCTTTTGCTTTTGGGCATTGTTGAGCAGGAGAAATGTGAATTGGTGAAAGCTGTGTTACTTACATATAGTGATGCACCATCCCAAATTGGGAGTTACAAGTATCAAAGCATCGCTGACGCCCAACAACACCCTCAGACACATAAGATACTGTTCAAACATGGTCTTGAAGGGTTTTAAAGCCTGTAACATACACTACAAAAGATTTTCAGCTGACCCTGGACTCCCCCCTCCCCACATACAAAATTTTATTCTTGAACCCCCCTTGAATCTGCGCTCTCCGGATTTGTCATTCACATTCTTTGTCATCGCAAGCCGGCACAAGACTTCTACCTCACATGTTGATTTGATTTCCCAGGACTTCCATGTATCTGTCCCATGCTTATATCTGAAGCATCTGAAGCAGGGTACCATTACTTTCTATGTGGACATTATGGTTGGTTAAATTTGAGGTGTGTTGGTTTGCTTGATTCTATGCCTTGTTCATTGATCACTCATTGCAGTCCTTGATTGACGTAGTGGCATGTGGGTATCACTGTCATAGACAGTTGGGCATGCATGGCTACAATGCGGCCACTTTGGAAGTGGCCTCGCCATCTAGCGCAGCAGGTTGCATGGCCCCAGGATGACAAGCCCCATTTGTTCACATAGGACAGCAAATGAATGTTTTCACTTATTGTGACTTACATTTTTTTCTGATTAGCACTCCCTATGTCACAACACAAGGAATCTAAATGAGCCACAGTATGTACATGCTAGTGATGCCCCAGAAGGGCAAATAAAGTTGACAATCGCAAATGGGAAAGCAGTACCCAACTTGAAACCAATCAGACCAAATTCTTAGTACATTCAATTCTTGATATAAGCACACCTATAAATTTTGTATCAGCCAGATTTTGGGGATGCAGAGCCTTTGAATATGATTTCATTTCGATCAAAAATGAGAGCTCTTGCTGCAGGCAGTCACCACACTCAACAAAAGATCCAAGTCGATGTTGGAAAAATCCCTTTTGGTTGCAACGGATTCATGGACGTTGGGCCGACACACAGACCTGCCTAATTGGGAGATCACGTGTTAGCGCGGCCATCACGGCAAGCCGCAAGGCGTGATGTGGCAAACATTTCAGAACTCACAGAACCTAAGCAAGAAATGGAAAGAGGACTTCAAAGTCCATGAATTTGCGATGCAGAAGCTAATGAATCATGATTTAATGGCATTCAATCATTTAAAGAGGGTACAAATTCGAGCAGTGTAAGGTGAACCGTTGGTGAGCCGTAAATCGTGACAGTATCAATAGCAGAAATTAACAACGTGGAGAACGTAGCACCCAGAGGTACTCAATAGATGCTGTACAGGTAGAGGAAATGTCTCGATGGGAGGGGAAGGGTATGGGTGGCAAACAGGATCCGGTGGCATTCAACGGAGCAGACGCGTGAGCACGCAGGCATCCCTTTCCCATCAACACTGACGCGGCAAGGAGAGACATGTGTTCTCTCCCTCAGCGGGGGGAACCGGCTGCCTTCATCTGTGTCATTGCCAAGGGAGTCCGGCACACACCACAGTGCGCTCAGAGTCTCAGTCTCTTCACTTTGAAGGAGCATACCGTGAGCCTGTAGATGAGTGAGATGCATGTACACCGCGTCTAAGGCGCCAACAACGGGGTTCAGGACAGATGGGTAAAATCAGACGGAGAGGTGGTTGTGGTACAGATGAAAGATGTATTTGATGCTTTCATTTTCCGGTGTGCCGCGTGATGGCCGATGTTCTCAAAAAGGCAGGTCCGTGTGTTGGCCCAAATTCCCGGATTCAGTTGGCTCACAGCTTTCAATGGCTTAAAATGGGTTTTAAGTTACTTGGTGGGAGTATCGCAACCAGTTTCAAGCCCTCACAATCCAACCTCTGTACTGTGGGTAGTGATGGGATCATGCTGTATTCTGAGCACAGCCCCCAGTCCCATTTGCTATAGCAAATGGGGGAAGAATATAAATAGGGAAGTAAATACTCAAAATTGTAACAAGACTGGGGAAGAGAAAAGAGAAAAAAAGGAGGGAGTCTGAAGAAAACTGGCAAAGGTCGTCGTCAGAATCCTCAGTTGCAGCATTATCTTCAATGATAGAAGATTGGGAAGAACAAAAACACGGCAGCCTAAAATATATAAAGCTCGGTCAGAATTGTACCAGATCTGAGAATTGTACAAGATCTGGACGCATATGGATCGGACGTCTGACGCGACCACCCATTCTCGTCCGTCATTTGGATCGGACCTCGCGCTTTTTTGTCCCAAAAGTGAAAAAACAAAAAGTGCTTCATTTTGTTGATCGCTCCGCCTGCAGCTGATATGTTTGGGCTGAGCTTACAATTAACACGAGTCACTGGACGCCTGGCGGAGTCCACACAAGAACTCTCAGATCGTAGGTGGTGGAGAGAAGGAAGTGCGATACCGCATCAATGATGGGGCAGTCGATCCGCTGAGTAAGCTCAAGAGTATCTGGGTTTCTTTGGTCATGTTTGGCTAACTCTTCTGGTAGTTTTCAGTCTGCGCTCTTTCAGGTTTGACAGTTTGACTATCACAAATGTTATTTTTCACTTTCTACAGCCAACAGGTCTGGATGAAAAAATGTAATTTATGAACCCCAGCAGCTTTGAACAAAGATATGTCGACACATACCTCAGGCTAAAGTTTTACCAGTGTAGCCTGAGATCGGCGCTTTGAGGGCGACTGTAGCATGGTTATGGCTGTAGCAAATTCAATTCCGGAAGTGAATGCATATGAAGAAACAAGATATGCCTTCGCTACGCTCCAGCGTAAGGGCAGTGCATTGAAAGGGACACTTTAAGTTTCAAGCATCAATTTTCAAACCAGTGTATTGAAGCTCGCTAGCTGTTCGAGATCTAGACTACTTTGTTGACAAATAACTAAATAGACACCGGTTCAAAGGTTGGGAGAGTTGAACAAAATGTCAGCCTTGGAATTGAATATGGATGTTATGGATCTGGCTAAAGCGCGCCGGAAAAACTGAGTTGAATTCTGTGGGGTCGTGAACGATGTGATCGGTCGTTAACGATTATTCCGCCGGATCTGGCGGATGAATCCTCCATAGACTCGATGTTCATTGTGTGTCTATATTTCAGAATATATATATTTCCCACATCCGCACCCGATAGAAATACCTGCTCACAGAACCTCATGGAATACGACCGACGACCTGGCTCCTCTTAAACTCCATCGTGCCCTAGGAATCCGCCTGCCAAATGCTAACCGAGAGCACATCAACTATAAGGAAAACTCGGCCGCACTCATTCTATTCCCATGCCTACCCGAGTGCACGTTGCCTTCTTTAGGATACAAATCAGCAAACACTCAATATACTTGAATTAGATCACACTTACTCATGTCGTGTATGCCGTTCAAGCCAGCAAATCGAGGCGCAGCAAGATGATCTGCAAAGAATATCAAGTCATTAGCTTGAATTAATCAGCGTACCCCCGTATCTTCTGTCATTGCAGGCTTGACACACCGAAAATCTGAAGAAAAACTGGAATTAGGAACTGAGAACACGATCGCAAGGTTACACGCACGTAGAAGAACCTAGGCCTCTTTGAATCCAAATCAACTGAATGGCGAAGTGAACGGCCAAGTGAAGTTTCACCCATTTGGCGCTGGCAATGAATCAAGTTAGCGGAGCGTTGAATGGGTGGTACTCATGTTGAAGTTTGTGAGAATGAAGCTTGGATCGAAATCCGCAAAAGATACAATTAGAACAAGCACTAGATAGAAAGTGAGGAAAGAGTCTGCGCACCTCAATATTTGAGAATGAAACGACTCATCGGGAACACGTTGGAGAACCCTGAAATCAACATTAGTCAGTTGAACAGGCAATGTACCTGATCAGAATCAAAGCATAAATGTTCAAATAATGGGCAAAGTTCAATGAGTCAGTGACATGTTCCTTACCTGAACATTGAGACAGGTACTCGCGATCTAGAACACAAGCAATCAATAAAACATCAGGTGAATGAAAACAAGTAAATAGATCAGTGTGCCTCGAGGTATAGATGTACCGGGATAGTTTGCCGCTGAAAACAAGTGCGGCATCTGTAGGTTAGAGTCAGTCAGGGAATGAAGAACCAAGAGATGGGGTAGCACGCTCATAATTAGATTTCAATTATGGGTCAAGACTTATTTGGACTCGAGTTGAGGAGTTTATGGTGAGAACTGAGGTAAGGGAGAGTCGGTAGGTGAATAAATGCACGAACGCACCTATACTTCAACAACAATTCTTGAACTCGAGTCGATATTCTCACGTTCAGCTCTAATGGTCCGATCACTGCGGTCAGCCAAGAATTCCTATAAAAATATCGAACATACCTGAAGGTACACCGACATAATTTCGGTGTTCAAGAGAATAGAAACACGGTCCTAGGCCTGAGTAAAAAAAAAGTGAACAAGCGAACGAGTCAGAGAAGTCTGTTGCACCTACACTTCAAGAACAAGTCAAGACTCAACTCGATTGATTAAGCTTGAGGAGTTCCGTGTAAGGCTTGAGGGTGAGCCAAGTTCAAAAGGTAGATTGAATGTACCCCAGTCTACGATGTCATAGTTTCGGCCTTCTTGAGCGTAGAAATACCCTGTGAGATCTGAGCAAGCAAGAAACGGAGGTCAGACAGTAAGTCGAATGTGATTGAAATGGAAACAGGACGTACTTCGAAGTATACCAGCATAGTAACGGCCGACCAGCATTTGGAGAGCGGTCAAGAGCTAAAATGGAAGGATAAAACTATGATAAGTAATTGCAGTTGAGACGTTCACAATGAGAGCAAGCGCAACGCATCTGAAGGGTCTGTCTGAATATGCTTTGTTCAAAAAGGATTCAAATAAGTACTTTGGGGTATAAGTAGCGACGGCCTTCAGGGATGATGTTCAGGTCAGTAGAAAAAGCGGCGCATGGATGAGGAACATACTTGGGTGCGTAGATTCATAGCGTCCGCATACAGGACTTGAAGGGTGAGGGTTCTAAGCAAGGGATGTAAGTAAGGAAGGAGACTGAGAATGAATCAAGTCAAAGTTGAGTTACGATGAAAAGTACACAACTAATGGACGCGGCTTCGAACTCAAGGGACAAGGTCAGTAAGTCCGGAAACGAGAAATGAATAACAAGTTGACGCACCCCGAGCCAAGGTCAAGGCAATCACAGATGCACAAGACATATTTTGACGGGTTTGCGCACTGCTTTGGTATATGTTCCCGGGTTTGTGGTCAGATCTGGGAACAAGTCAGTTCAGGTTCAAAATACACAATAAAGGCTACGCACCAGAGGATAATATCAGTGAAAGATGAAGTTAGTAACGCAATATTAATTGAATTAGAGTCAGAGGACACACCTTGAGTTGAAAGCAGTATGAGTGCCAGCACATAATTGAATGTAAAGTAATGTAAAGCATCGTAGTCAGTAAACGTCATGAAGAAATTAAAGTATTGTGGCGTACCGCAATTATACAACGCTACTACCAGAATTCTGACCTTCCTAAAGTATCGCGATTGGTAACGGCCTATAAGGATAAGAACAAAGTGAGAAAAAGATGGATTCAATGAATTGCGATGATGTCGAACTCACCACGGCATGGGGAGTCCGGAATCTGAGCGAGTGGGTCAGGCTTGGATGAAACACACCACAGATGCTGTGGAGCATCCAGCTCGAGGTTGGCGATGGCGACGGCAGCGGCGGATGTATGGCGATTACGATATGCGGCAGGCAGGCTGGGCGGGGGCGGGCACGATAAGAGCGGCGGCGGGCGTGATAGGGGCAGTGGCGGGCAGGCTGGGCGGGTGGCATGATGGAGGCGGCGGCGGGCGGGAGGGGGTGACGGGAGAGGTGTGGTGGGCAGCCGGAACGGGACGGGTGCGATAGGAGTAGCGATAGGCGGGAGGGCGGGATAGGGGCGATGATGGGCGGGAGGGCGGGATAGGGGCGACGATGGGCGGAAGGGCGGGATAGGGGCGGCGATGAGTGGGGGGGGGCACGATAGGGATAGGGGCGGCGAAGGGCGGGGATGGGCGCAATAGGGGCGGCAGTGACCGCGAGAGGGATGGCGGTAGGCAGGAGGGCAGGATGGGCGGAGCGGCAGGATAGGGGCAGCGGTAGAGAGGTTGGGCGGGACGTGAGGGCGGGATAGGCAGGTGGGACGGGACGGGCGCGACAGGGGCAGCGGCGGGTGGGAGGTTGGAAGTGGCGGGACAGGAACGGTGTAGAGAGGTTGGGCGGGAGGGGCGTGGGGGCGGGACCATCGGGCACCAATACGCACGATCGGGCACGATCGGTGACCATGGAGCACCATCGGGCACCACCGGGCACCATGGGGAATAGGAGTGGTGGAGGGAGGCCACACCATCGGAGCAGATCGGTGCCCATCGGGCACCATCGGGCACCATGGGCGGTGCAGTAATATACGCGGCGGTGGAAACAGCACTGATCGGCATTGTTCGGCATCGGCAACCAATGGCCGACAGCACAACTTCCACTGAATTCCACCGGAGTCCGCTGGATTCCAGTGCCAGCTTGTACGACACTGGACACCATTGAGCTCCACTGGAATCCACTGGGTTGAAATGGATATCTCACTAGCAAAGTAGCACTTTTCCAGCGGAACTCACAGTGTTGCAGTACACTTTGATCGGCCACCGCAGATGCTCAAGTCGTTCGACCGTAGAGAATCAAGGATTTTAATTTTTATCTGTATTTCTACAGCTTTTTCGGAAGCTGTTTCTTACATGAAGAATTTCAGCCGTGAGATCCTCTAGGTACTTTAGCAGGGTGCCAATTGAAGAAACCGCCATCATATATCACATATCAGTCCACAAAATCCAACCACACATCGTGTAAAAATGCGCAGAGACTTTGGACCCCGCACAATCTGTTCTGCACCATGTGCACGAACCATACACCACTGAAAAACAGTGCTTTGAAAGCCGCACTATGCGCAGGGATCAGCCGAATAATGCCCAAAGCAGGAAATCAAGATTTTCTTTTGGACAAACATTGAATCCCAGTGGTATCCAATGGAATATGGTGGAGGAGGCCAACGCCAACCGATGGAGATTGCCGCAAAACAATATCTTATCTTGACGTTCCGTGGGCATCAATGTCTCTTGATGTCCACCAACGGCCACCAGCGGCCGCCAAGGTCCACCGGCGGCCATTGGTGGCCGCCAATGAACTTTCCAGCTCCGGGCATATTACTCGGGCGGTGGCATGGTGAGTGTGGCCGGAGTTAGCCGAAATGGTCCGGACCATCGGAGCGGATCCGGACAAAGCCGATGAGCAATCAAACTTTTGGGGGGCATTTTGCCGGCCCTCGATCTTGGTAACCGCTTGCTCGTTTGGGCTGAAAAAAAACTGGAGGTAGGTAGGGATGTATGGGAGTGGTTTCCAAAGGAACGGGGGGAAATATGGGGTGTAGCAGCTGCTACGGGGACGATGGTGCCGGAAAGCGGGTTTTTTGAGCCGGCTAGAAAGTGGGTTGTAACCTGATGGGTTTTGAGGGTGGGGGGTTGGAGTTTTGGGTTTGTATACCTTAGATGGGTAGTTATACATGGTAGGTGACAGATTGGATGTAGGGTAGATGTGGTACGCATGACGGGGTGATGGTGTGGGGGACTTGTACACAACATTGGAAATTGTGCTTGAAAGTCGGGGTGCCGGGCCGGCGGCAACCGGGCCGGGGTCAAAATTTTTTCAACCTAGGTCAGGAAGACCTATCCCAAGGTTCATGAAGAGGTATTCAGATTTGGTATAGGGTAAAAATTCATTGCAGGGGGCAATATTCCAACGACCTCAATTGAGGTGGAGCAAATAGAGACTAGTGTGTAAAAGCCCTTTTCCCTGGTAAGCCCTTTTTCCCTGTTAAAAGCCTTTTTTACTGTCATATAAGCCCTTTTCTTCACATTAAAAGCCCTTTTTCCCTGCTAAAAGCCCTTTTTACTGTCATATAAGCCCCTTTCTTCACAGTAAAAGCCCTTTTTCCCTGCTAAAAGCCCTTTTCACTGTCATATAAGCCCTTTTCTTCACAGTAAAAGCCCTTTTCCTTCATGTTGAAGCCCTTTTCTACTCCCTTAAAGCCCTTTTCCTTTTCTTTAACGCCCTTTTTCCTCTCTTGAAAGCCCTTTTTCTCTCTTTTTTTGCGAATTTGGCCCTTAAATAACAGATCAAAAAGGGCGCCCTTTTTTCGGATTATATTCCTAGACGACAACAAAGATCGCCGAGCGCGGGGTACAAAACGATCCAAGCTGTGGCGCCGCCACCCGGAAGACGACGGTGGACGCAGAGATGGAGGTCGCGGCGTCTACGAGCGGGTAGCAGAAAGCACCGAGGAGAACGACAGGGGTTCAGGCACTGCAGAACGGCATTGCATCACGCCAAGCAGGGAGGTACAGCGGCGCACGATGACGACCAGCGATGCATGCGGCACGCCTAGGGTTAGTGATTTCAACCCAAATACTATACCCCACCGGATGGACAAACTGAGTTTATTTAATGGGCTCCAGCCTGTTTTGCTGACTCATAGAGATCAAACGTCTACTTTGCTGTAGCGCGAGTCCATCGACGATGCACACGGTCTTGTCTACGGCGACAGCCGTAATTTCTGCAGAATGACGGTTACGGACCATCACTAACACGGCCGTTTTTCCCAGAATTTTGACCTCCGACGGTACGGGACGGCAAAAAAAAAGGCCTTTGACCGCTAAATAACTGGACGGTGCAAGATCTTCGAGATTAGGGGTCAGAATCAGGTTTTTGGGGTCCGGAAATTTTCTATGTGATGAAGTATGTTCCAGTACATCTTCGACTGATGTTGGGGGCAGCCCTAGACGCCCCCAAGCTGGGAGGCATCGATTTCAGATCATCCAATTGTGGCGCCCTATCTCCCAACCAACGTGAAAACGGCTACTGACACTGCAATTTCTGGACTGTGGACCCCGATAATCCGGTCGCTAAGGATGGACACAGGTCACGGGTACCATCCGCGGGTTTGTACCCGCGGGTTTTTTAACGGTGTATTTCGGCTTTTTTTCTCCATATTCCTCTGTTTTCTTGCTCACCATTGGCTCTCTGGTCATCAGTAGAATCATTACACATCTCATACTCATCCAATTTTCTGCTTGCTTGCTGACCCACCATCTCAAACATGGCTCAAATTTTATTAATATCGGTCTCGTGGTTGTTCAGGTGCCTTCCACCCCAGGCAAATTATCCAATTTCTATTGCTCTCACCGTGAATTTGCAGCCTGCACGAAGGAACTGTAACAGTAGGTCGAATCAAATACCATTAGGCTGGAATTTTGCAGGTATACCGAACGGATTTAGGGACCCGCGGGTAACCCGTAAGGGTTTTAGACCCGACCCGTGCACGGGTACGGTTTTTGCGGGTCCGGGTACGGGTAGGCCCAAAGGTACCCGCGGGTGTACCCGTGTCCATCCTTACCGGTCGCTTTACCCATTGTGTTGGTGTGTCCCGACCGCAAGGGCCAAATATATGGGATGAAATAGAATCCTAACCAGAGATAGACATATTTCTCCACTATGACTCTCGAAGAATTGATTCCAAGTAAAGGGCGTGTTTGCTGTACACTTTGCTCCATCAGAATACGAACAAGAAACTTAAGACTCATGGAAAATTATGACTCCCTTCGGAGTGATCAGAGAATACAACTAAACTGAGTATTTTCACTACGCTTTCATGAGGATCAGTTTCTTCACTCATTATATAACGTTCAGCGACTCTACCATCCCTGAAGGTGCTCCACTCTGCGAGTCTATAGAGGTTTGCACCCGTTATTCTACTATTAAAATGTGGCATCTGCACAGTGTCCTTTAGAAGTTTATATTTGAGTCCTTTATTAACAAACTGATGATTTTTAGTTCAGGTCAGCCTTCACTTGACCCGATCCAGGTAACTGAGGGTTGGGTTGACCTAGTAGTATAGGAAGTATGTCAGTTGGATCTACTCTGAGATCATGGAAGAACTTCGTACTGTGGCGGCAAAGTCGGCTTGCCCACTGAGAGCCTCCAGGTCCTAGAGTGAAAAAAGCTCATGCCAAGGTTTTTTTTTCAGAATATGACTGAATTTTGGCTTGAAATAACTTGCTTAACCATGACCTTCCCCAACACCTTTCCCACGGTTTGACGTGGTTCACGACGAAATTCTGGGAGACCAGTCTGCTGGCTGCGTTAGCACTATCGAAGATGTGTTCGCTTCAAATTTTCTGGGCCTTGACTAGGGCCACAAGATCTAAGTAGATCATCAAGTACAGTTTTAGGCGACTCATCCTGGCACTGAAACACTTGAAATATATTGCGGCACTGGATACCGACAGATACGTCAAAGTGGCCGCGAATGATTCCATGTCCCTCTCAGACAGTGGCAAAGCTTTGTGGGTAATGGATCTACGCTACGTGATCAGCCAATTACCCTGCAAGATAGTGCTGCCAAATCTGATGACTATCACACCGCTGATAGTTGACCAGATTATTAAGTCTGTGAATACTGGTTTTCAAGTGTACCTCCAACAGTCCATCGATGATCTGGATTCGCAAAAATTGTATCTCCTGGGAGGAAGATTAGAATCAGAGAAAGACAGTGTTCCGGTCCAGAAGCCGCTTCAGTTCCGACATTACCTCAACGTGGTCAACCCGAAACATCGGAAAGCGCTCACACGACTATTGCCACTTTCTAGCCTTGGAAAGGCTTCGCTGGGTTGAATTTCGACGCCCGCGGATAACCCAGCACGGGAAAATTGAACGAAATACTATAGTAAAACCAAATACTCCCCGAAGAATAGGGCACCAAATCTCAGTTGAATGATTAATTCAGCATCACTGGCCGCTGATATTGTGCTAATCATGGACTCAAACGCTTGACAACGGACAGGAATCTGCCACGCAGTGCTACCTTGTCACTTTTGCCTCCTTCTCAAAGCAACGGCGAGCGCTTGTAGATACATATGGTTGGATTGTGGTAGTGATCAAACATCCAGGACGCCTAGTAGCCAAGGGGGTGCTAAAGAAAATCAAGGATACTCTGCCCAATTTGCATTAAGCCTGCACTCAGGATAAATTGGTCATTTCAAGTGTCAGGTTTTGCCAAAGTCGGCCTCAGATAGCCCAGGGTTTGCTGCTCAGCATGTTCGGTTCTATTGGTCTTCAGACCTATTTGGATGAACCCTTGACATGGCGATCTTGCCTCACCTCTTCTCGTCCCTCCTGCAAAAACTCGGCCCTTTTTTTCAACAGCGCCGCAAATGATATGTCTCGAATGCTCAGTTTGGATGTACTTAGGTATCTAATCCCAGAATGTGGTGCCACATTCCAGTTAATTAGGAACCTCCAACCCCTGGAATCTACCCCCAATCAACACGGACATAAAATCCTGTCACGGGTCTCCCACCGCGCTGCGGTGCATATTATCTACGATGATGGTGATGTATCCACGACGCATCTCGGGAGCATGGACCATCAAATGCGTCGCTAACAAAACCTACTTTTCGGTGCACGTCGGCCCGTTGAATGTGTACCTCACCATCATTGTTGTAAGGACCCGCCGAGGGCTCCATACTGGTAATTGTTGATTCTTGCGACAGTTGGGGCACAAGTGACAAGTCACCGGTATCGGCGCTGAGAAGATTCAACTTTGGTTCATTTCACCCCACTGAAAGGTTACCGTGAGTAACCCTCGATGATGCAGTAGATGAAACCACCGGCAGTTAGCTCTATTAATGGTCTTACCCCGGGCCTCTCAGTAGTGTACAGTTGCGAACAGAGAGATACCAAGATTGAGTGTGGTTCTGGAACACGTCCAGAGTCCGAGTCTACACAATAGCACCGCCAGGGAAGTAAGGAGTTCATCAAGCCTTGGAGCAGAGAAGTTCGAATCTCAGCGCAGCACTGGCTCGGGCTTGGAAAACAGGCAAACGATAAAGGGAACTGAGGTAGAGCAACGAAATGAAGAGGCGAACGCGCCTTGATTGATCGCACCAGCGTTGAACTGAAGCAGATCCCTTGAATCACAGCGCAACCTGCATGAAATGGAGCTTAACGAAGACAAAAATGAGCACGCAAAGCCACCGAGCTGATGTCTACACATATGGATCAGAAAATAATACAGCAGTCCTGATTTGAATGCCAACTTACCCATGGTTTGAATGAGTCGTTGAGTTCGGGGAGGTGGGTATCTAAATGGAGGTGGAACGGAAGTGCAGCAACGAACCAAAATTATAAGCACGCACTGGTTTGGTTTGAATAGATTTAAGTGGATGAAATGCACATTGGGACTTTGAAAAGAATGGGAACTCTGTTATAGCAACAAAACGAAAGGCTGGAACGGATACGATATCCATTCTGGATAGATATAGAGAGGTACGTGAGTGGAAATGAAGACGGGAACATACCTTGATTGAACATACCGCGTTGAAGTAAAGCAGATCCATGGACCTGGAGGTCAACAAAAAATGGTCACGAACGCACCGCAGAGAGGATCCACAGCTTGATCTAAAAAATATAGATATATAGACCGGAAAACAATACAAGAGTGCTGAGTTGGACGCAAACTTGACGCGATGGCGCATGGTTTGAATCCAATTGTTGAATTTGGAGGGACGGGTACCGGGAACTGAAGTGGAGCAACGAAACGGAAGCACCCGTGAACAGATACAGAGTGAATGGTAAAGGTGCTTACCTGGATGAAATGCAGAGTGGCGCGAACGGACCTGGTAAGCATTGATTTGAACGGAAACTTGAGGGATCTAATGGTAGGAATTGAAGGTCCGATTCAAATTGAAAGAAAAAACCGAGTAGGCGAACGCACCCGAGACGCAATAGTAGAAAATATACAGAGATTAGTTGAAAGGAAAGTGGACGTGATTACCCTTAAAGTCCGCGTGATTGAATTTTGAAGGAGGGGTACCCCGAGGGAACTGAGACGTAGAAACGAAACATAGACGCAAACGCAACTCCATGGAACACTTTCAGGGGGGAAGTCAAAGTTGAAATTTGACGCCAATTCAAGAGCCGATTCTGAGGCCGATTCTCAGTCGATTCTGAGGCCGATTCTGAGACGAGAATCGATCAGAATCGGGGTTTCGACTCCGGAGTCGCAACTGCATCAGAATCGCTGGTGAGAGAAGATCAACATAGTAAGTTTGACAAGAGAAATCGTACATGAGAAGGCGGACACGGAAGCTCCAAGAATTCGATACCAGAACAAGGTGACATAGTATCTACAACTCGAAACCCAAAACAGAGTCTGTTTCGAGTTCCCGAATGATTACTAGATCAGAGCAAGCGACACATTTCGATCCCAACTCTGCGTGATCAAAATCTATGACGGTAACAGCGCCTTCGCGACCAACCAAAACATTACTTCCCCGGAGATCGTGATGGTGTATGCCCCGGGCATGCAACGACCTCAATGCGCAAAGTAGCTGGTGTCTAAAAAGATCGTTATATCAGGGCAAGTCAAATGGCATTTTGCTCACTTCTGCTCTGGGGTTGCCCGGTCGAGGTCGCCAATGGGAGTTCCCTCGTAGGACATGACAACACCTGTTTCCCTCCCTCCTTCTACAACGCCCTGGAGGATTGGTACGGGGAGATTGCGCGCATGTTCCAATACGTTCGCCTCACGCAGTGCTAGATTTCGATTATTGAAGACTTTCACAACGTGTGATCCGGCGAGCGAGCGCCATACGGCACCACTAGCACCCTCTCCAAGAAACTCGGTGAAGAGTGTAGGATGAAAAAGGCCGTTTGAACGTCAATGGCGGAGGTACGGAGAATGTTGTGAATCGCACCGTGTTATGTTGGCCTCGCCACTGATATCCCGGAAGAGTATCGCACGATTATTGCACAGAACATAAATCGCGTAGGAACCCTTCCAATACCCCCAGAATAAGGATGCAAGAAGTTTCTAATGGGACATTGTCAAGTTATATACAATTATGCATTGAATGCAACGACGCACCCATTTGGTTATCCACCCGAGCACGAAGGCCCTAACGAGTCGAGAAAAAATATTCAGCCGTCCAGGAATGGTCTGGGCCCGGGCAAATGCAAGTTGTGCACGCTTGCGCGCTTCGAGGATCATGCAGAGGCTACGAGTAACCTCTCCATCTAGGGAGGGATATATTTTTGACAAGACCAACTCGTCCTGGTTCGTCCCGCTCCGCCGTACGTAGATCACTCCGACAACCGAGAAAATTTTGCCATAGTGGCTTTATATTCGTGCATTTGGCCCCATATCTACCTGACGTCAATAATCGTTCACGCTACGGCAAAACGAATACCTGTATCCACATGCGCTTCCCCGGTGTAGCTTTTTCGAAATCATCCGCATTCTCCGGCCACGGGAAATGGTCGTGATCACCATAAGAGAAAAATTCGACATGATGAGCTCGGAATACTTCGAGTCTTTTGTCTTCGATTAAAGCCCAGTACCGGCGGTGCGCGTCTTCTTTCGTAAGTGGAGTATACACGGAGAGATCGCCCTTTGTGTGGTTTTCCATCCGAAGGAACCCAACGGTCAGAAGCTTCTCGTCTAGCATGGCAGCAGCAACTTTTACGGCGGGGCGGAGGACCTTGTTGATGTGAAACTCGTCAGTCGCAGATTCGGTGAATTCTGCTGGGAACGGTTGGCGATGATCAGCAGCCATATCGTGCCATATATTGTGTTTATACGCATGGGGAACGACGGCGTTAAATGATAGCTCGTGCCCAGCCACGATGGCATCGATCCATCCAGCTTCAAGAGTGACTTTGCGCAAAGCAGGCAGCATTTTCTCTTTTTTGGAAACGATTTTCGTAAAGGATACGCCGTGGCCTAGTCCCACTATGATTAACGGTAGGTCAGGGATGCGGAAATGCGTACCAGGACGCATTGGGGGAATCTGATCGAGTAAGGGCAAGGCCTCCGCGTACGTAGCGTCAGGATTCTTTGACCATGCGTGAGCGTCGTCTCTCGTCGCGTCCTCCCACGCCAGTATGTCCGTTTCAGAGGCTTTGTCGTAGAACTCGATTTTTTCCTGGTTGGTTAAGCCTGGAACATAGACCGCCATTGTGAGCGTTAGCTATGAGCGTGGACGTGAGAGTCGCACATAGAGCTGCATAAACCGTAACGCGTGACGCAGCTTTCCCAGAGTCGACTTACGCGGCCCAATCATGATTGAGCAGCGTGACAGTATGCCACATCAGGATCACGTTTCCTCATCAGAGTGTATATCACGCTGGCCTTTTAACCCTACCCCTTACCGTTCGAAACTCGCGTTCCGTGTGGTCTTTCCTGGCGGCTTGCGCAAAAAACTGGGTGAATTTTACGGTCTTGTTCGCGTTGGAAGCCCGTCACATTGGCCTCTCAGCCAGTGTTTACCTGAGTAATTGGGGGGCTTTTTCGTCCTTTTGGTGGCTCTATGGCGACTTCTATGGCTCCTGTAAGGTCTTTATATGCGCACGTCGGGGCGGTAATCAAGCTCTGAGTGGTTTATCCGGAAATTACCTTTTTGGTGCGTGTACTTGGCCATCCCAGCGCAACGCTGGTACTGAATCTTCCATGTACAGCACCAGTAGATCGTTTCTTGACCCGTATCACCGCTCCCTACTTCCACGCTGCCCTCTGCGCTCTCCCTGACTCACGATGCACTCCCCTCCCACCACCCACCCACGATCGTACCGATATGGCGTTTTCAAGGTCGTGAACGCCGTACTTTCGATATACAAAGAGATGGGTAAATGCCTCCCGTGCGTACGATGCCCCACGATCCTCGGCGTCGCCCTCATTTCCTTGCCGCGCCGCCGACTCGTCCACCCTTCTCAATCTCACCTGTACCCCATTTCACGCCTGATATGATGTGACCGATGGCTCTAGCGGCTCCCAATACGGCACGGACAGCACTCCTCGCCACCGTCCCCCCTGAAGCCTTTGCTCCATCGCCGCGCCGCCGACTGGGTCGCGCCGCGCACACCTGGCGCTTCCGTACCGCCCTCACCGTGTCACCTACGAGCTCAACGGCCCCCATTTTATTATGTACAGCACCTCCCGTGGTCGCTACCCTCCTCGCCGCCGCCGACTTGGCCTATCGCCCCATCTTACCTTTTCCGGCCCTACAACACATGCCCAGGCGGCTCCCATTCGACCGAGGCCAGCATCTCCCGCCGCTGCTGCTTCCGCCGCCGTCGCCGCTCCTGCTCTCGAAACATCCCTCGTTTGGACTCACGGCCCGCCCTCTTCCCACCACCCACCCGCGATCGTACCGATATGGCGTTTTCAAGGCCGCAAACGCCGTACTTTCTATGTATGACGGGACGGGTAAACGCCGCTGATGCGCACGATGCCCCGGAATCCTCGGTGTCGCCCTCATTTCGTCGCCGCGCTGCCGTCTCGCCCGCCTGCCCTGATGTCGTTTATACCCCGCTGCGCGCCTTTCATGACGCCACCAAATTTACAAGTGGTTCCTATTTTGTTGCACACAGCACCCCACCCACTGCTGCTTCCGATGCTGCTTCCGATTTTGCCATACCGCCCTCGTCTCGCCTTTCCCTGATTTCAGGGAACCTGCCACGTCGCAAACGCCCCCAGAGGTTCCTACTTGACCATGGAGAGTACCCTCCGCGGCTGTTGCCTCCAACGCTGCCGCTGCGCTCCGACTTGGTCTTATTGCGCCCATCTCGCCCTTCCCTCGCTCCACGATACCTGCCACCTCACCGACAAATCCATGGCCTCCCATTATGGTGCAAAAAACACCTGCCCCTGCTTCCGCCTCCACCATTTGGTCCCCACGCCATCGACAATCCTCCGCGCTGCCTCGCTCTTTGCCGCCTACCATGTCATCCACCTATCTGTCTGCACCATGCCTGGTGCGCCAAGAACTTCCGGCCACCACGCCCGTACATCACGTCCACGAATACCAGCGCCAACATCGATGTCGAGCGCCGGCGTCTGGTATCCACCTTCTCGCGTCGCCTCTCGTATTCCTGAGCACAGACGCAGATGCCTCCTCTCGTTCCCCCACGGCCCCCTGTGACCCCCATAGCGCCTCCGAGTCCCCCATCGCGCCGCAGGCTGCGCCAACCCGCCTTGTGCCTCACACCCCGCTCCGCGCCATCCGTGCCACCTGTCTCGGGATTGCTAGGGTGGAAATACTACTCCGCCTCCGCGCACGTCACCCTTCATTTTTGGCCGCCTCTCGCCTCACCATGTTCTGCCGCCGCTCGTCGAGCGCGGCTGGAATACTTCTCATCCTGGGTTCTCAAATACTGACACCGCCGTCTCCACTCTAATATTGCGCTGCCCGTACTCCCCCTCCCGTTCCTACTCGTGCGCAGTCCCAGCAGCGTGATAACAGCAGCGTGTCTCTTGCACTTGCAACCCTTCACATACAGCATGCTCAGGGCGTGACCCGCCAACGAGCCAACGAGGTGCGCTCGCGCGCGCTCGGTGACTTGCGCCGGAGAGGAGAGACCCCTCGTATCAGACGTTCGCTGTGTGGGCGGTTTTGAAGCTTGGGCGTGGGTTGGGCCAACAGGCTTGTCTCGATGCGAAATGGCTTGGGTGCGAATTGGGTGTGGCTTCCCGTTCAATTGGCTTGTGATGCACGGGTGTCCAGGTATCCTTATTTAAATGTCGACCACTGTTGAATTGTCAGAATCGGCAGCAACGGTCTTACAAAAATTTAGAACTTCGACTTCTAAATCATTAGTCGTCGTCGCTCCGACACGCTGCTTTTCTCGAGAGAGAAAGGCCGGCAAAATAATCACAGACAAATGAAAAGAATTCGGATGAAATGGTCAGGCCTTGTACACCTCGGCGGTCAAGTGCGAGAACAGCAGATCGTTCTCTGTGCATTGTGGAAGCTTGCTTGCTGTATTGAATCACATCTGCGAAATAATGACCACAAGCACGGGCATCACATTAAATTTACGCAACCTTCACTCGGAATTGCTGACTTGTGTCGGGCTTGCGGCGTGGCAATGGCGGTGAGCATAAAAAAGGGGCTTGTCTCCAGGCAGAATGGCTTGTGTTCCCAAGTGTGGCTTGTGACCTATAGCGTCTGTATTTATTTTTGATTACTTTCGAAATGTCAACATTGGAGAAACAGCCTTTACGGTAAAATGAGAAGCTCAACTTCTTCAACAATGCTCGCTGCCGGCGTGACGCGCCGGACTTCTCGAGGACGAGAATCCGGCAAAAGGAGTGAAAAGAGGGACTGAAAACGAAATCGAAGATGGACAAGATGGAACAGGCACGCCGCCGGCACACCTCGTCATCTGTGTGCATGCAAGCCAGTGTAGAATGAGTTCACTTTTTCGGAACGATCACCATCAATGTGGGGTTCTATTCCGGCTGATCCAGTGAGACTGCAAGGAATATATTGACTCGCTAAATACTATAGTCAATCGGTCGGTGATAGGATACTGTTGAAAGTGCGAGAATATTCTTTTCGGCGTGAAAAGTAGGTAGCGCAAGGCATAGGGGGGTGTCTTATGATAATGGTGAAGGGCAGATATTGTGTGGTGGCTAGAAACAAAAGATTTGCGTGAATTACTTACAGTGCGAGGCCTTAGTGTAAGTGAGCACAAGTCACGCCACGCCACAAGCCACGCCATCCACGCCCGCCAAGCCAAATTCAAACTCCGCTAAGCGGCGCAAGCCATTTAGCCAAGCCACTCGGCTAACTCTGAATTCAGAGCGTGTCATATCAAGTTAATCGCACCACGCACCGGAAAGAAGACGGAAAACCCTCCGCCGCTGAAGTTGGCAGCCTTTTCGGGAATTCCGACGGTAGCACCCACTGCGGTGACCCAAGGACAGGCGTTCCACTATATCTTTGTAAGCATCAGGTGGCTGCCGTTTATCCTTCTGAATTTTCCGCGCAGCGTTGTTCTACACCAAGGAAGAAATTGGCTTCCGGGTCAGTTCCTATTTTATTTCTCGCAAGGCTCCACGCTCACAATGACACTTGTGTGGCCTTGACAGATGGCATTCTGGTTCGGCTTTGCGGCAGTCGCAGGTGAGGGGATTATTCTTTCCTCAGCACAACACTATCCCGATAATCCATGCAGGTGCTATTCTGCTGAACAAGAGTGATGATTAGCGAATACTTGCTGCAGCGACAACTTCAAGCTGGTCCAATCAGGGTTACCTCAATACATTGTAACTGACGATTCACTTGTGAACGGCAGTCCGTGAGGTGCACTTAAAGGAGTCATAGCCATCTTCGTCACTTTGTTACTTCGCTTAGAGATGCGAAATCTCGTGAGTTTGATGGGAAACTGTGAAAGTTCGTCAGATAGAGCAGATTCTGGGAAAGCTCGTCACCTCCACCGAACTCTGGGGAATGCTCGTTGTTGTAGGGTTATGTGCATGGTAGATGGTTCAATAATGGAGAGGGAAGCTACGCTAGATCCAGCGACCGCTAAAGCGATAAAATGGTAGTAATGGAGGAAGGGACTAAAAGGGGAAGGGATAGGTAATGTTGACAGGCAAATTGAACCAAGTAATAGAATCGGCAAGTCATTCCCCGGCGCGTCGCGTCGGAGAACCGAGGTTCGGGATGGTATTAAATTAATCAAAGCGTTGAGAACGTGAGAACTCTTGTCTTAATCGGTCTGCGTTCTAAGATTCGCAGGTGTTGCGCAGGTTGCAGACTGCGAATAATGCGGGGCACTGATTCCCCTTCACGCGCGTTTCCGTTCCCACCATTGTAACTGGCTGGTGCATTTGATTTCGACTGGCGCGACTCGATTGGGTGACGACAAGTTCGATAGATCCTTGGTCCTCTTTTGCGTCTATGACGCCCAAAATCACGACTACGACTACGTTTCAACTCCAAATCAGCATTAAACCTTGGACTCGGGTCAGGTGCCAAGAAGATCAAACAATTAATGATTCAAAGAGAATATCAGTATTCGCCGAAATGCAGAGAATGGCTAAAATCTGACATGGCTGGAACGTGAAGACCTGGCGACTTTGAGCCGGATAAAAAATTTCGAGGGTAAGCTGTAAAGATGCATGAGCTCCGATGAATGGAACCTACTCATCACGAATATTTACCGGGGAGGTAGGGAAAGGGAGTCTAGGCAGGTACGGCCAAGCACACATCACGAACCCAGAATTCCACTCCGCGATTCTGGGGACAAGAGCGTCAGATTGATGGAACAACTTCAGTCATCACCTACTTATATCCGGCTCCATTGGTGGTAATATTCCACAGAGTAGGCAAATTAGGGTGTGCACAGACTTGACTACGTTGCGGATCGGCTCCGATGGGAGCCGTGGTGTAAGATAAAAAAGTGCCCGACTGAGCGTTGCTAATGATGAATTGGTTCGCCACGCCAGTTGCAGTGAAATGCCACTATTAATGCGGGGTCTTGTGAGCGCAACCGAGCGAATCAAGCGAAAGGCCGATAATACCTTCTGTGCAAGTTGGCCGGGTGCCGTATCGTATGACTGGATCGGGTCATAGTCTGCTGGGCTGCCATTGTGCAGGTCGACACTTCGGTTATTGAAATCCACCATTCTGAGGAACCCGTTGGAGGGAGGAACTGCCTTTCCGATTGCAGCAAGCCAGAGAAGAAGGAGGGCTACGTAGTGAAGCATGAGCTGAGAGGTTAGTTCCGGGAAGTGCAGAACACGGAGTTCTCGGTTACGCAGAGCGTTATATAGGGCTCGAAGACCTACTAT
Organism: Mycena venus; assembly: GCA_014462655.1. Lineage (NCBI taxonomy): Eukaryota > Fungi > Basidiomycota > Agaricomycetes > Agaricales > Mycenaceae > Glaucomycena > Glaucomycena venus. The sequence continues at coordinate 10,898,623 of JACAZI010000003.1, forward strand.
CAGGGGCCGGGTACTCGGCCACCTTGATGATTATCGTTATTTCTAAGGTACTTTGAGCGAACCTCGCAACGGATTGGGTCATGATTCGAAGACATATATTCTATGAATGATTGGAAATATTTTGGCGGATTTTAGGGGTTGCTATAGTGGTACCGTGAATTCTTTTTTGCTCGAATGCCCAAAAAGGCAACAAACAGGGTACTCGGCCACCTCGCCGCATATGCCGCTAATGCCAATACTGGGCCCAAAATGTAGCCAGATCTAAATTAGGGTCAATATGTAGAAGTGTGGGTAGTTTCTATGTCCATATTATCTAAAAGAAGGGTATACAGGTACGTTTCGGAATGCAGAAGACTGCTGCCCATGGCACATATCAGCAAACCAAGAGCACAGCCAGAGGAAGTGGATGTGTAGGCGCATGATACGGTGCAGGATAACTATTAGGGCGTATAGGTATATGACTGACCAAATAGTTGCATCCCTAGAAGCCAGGAGCCCGTTCAAAAAGTCTTGAAGTTCTGCAACACTAAATTGGCATCTTTTAAGGTAATGGCTAATGGTATTCGGGATGCAAAATAAATAAAATATTGATTAATGCTTGAAAGCATGGAATAAGCTACTAAGAAAACCTATTTCAAGCGCCACACTCATAGCTTTAATGGTGCGTTGGATACAGAGCTATTTCACTGCAGCTGATCAGAAATGCGGGCCGAGCCTCCTTGCTGCCTTGTGCAGCGTAATGCTTAGTCTTTGAGCAACACTGTGCCGAATGTAACTGTGCCGCATCGAGGCTGCATAAGGAGCCCGGAAAGTCGTGAAGCGGTGCAGAATTGGTGGAAAACGAGCAGTGGCGAGCGTGGATAGCGCGGCCGAATTAAGAAATGTTGGCTCACACGGTGTGGAGACCAATCAAAGTTCGCGTAACTTTCGGCCGAAACGTCACTTTGCCTTGAAATCCGGTATGGGAGGTCCTCAAAGGTCGTACTTAGTCCCTTGATACCAACTGTTCACAAATTTTAACTCTTTCATGAAATATTCGCAGGTGGCCGACTACCTAGGGGTAGCCGACTACCTGGTGGCCGATAGTAGACGAGACATGGCTCGATCTGCGATCGCATCCCAGTTGTTCCAGCGATGTGGATACATTCATTCGAGTGATGAATGAACAAGGAGATGTAGGAGAGATGTCCGTAGAATATTGTGGCCCGACATGTCCGCGCTAAATGCGCATTGTTCGACACAGGTGGCAGGAACCGGCGGACAACCGGTGGACATGGTGAATGAATAGTGCCTTCCTCAGCCCTGAGCATAGAAGCAAGGAACAACCTGATTAATGAATGAATGTTAGCCGGACAACGAAGTCTGAGGATTGAGATGGACACGTCCAGGAAATGAAGATACTTGGCTTTTCATTCAAATCAACAGGGGGTGTGAGGCGTGACCCACGCAAAATTTTGATCTTTTCGCATTTTTCACGCGTTTGAGGCCTGCGCAACACCTGGAGGTTCGACAAAGGCCGGAGTGGCGCGTGACTATGACAGAATTTCGTGATTGACAGGGAAGTGTGCATGTAACGGATGGGATTCGTTCACCATCAAACTCCGACTGATACCGGATCACTTTTAGTTGGAAACCTTGTCGCGCCGACACAAGGTCGTCATGACAGACTTGGACTTCCCTTTATTACTTTATGCTATGTATGAGTTTCCCTTTATGTTCTATATGCAGATAAGTAGGATTAGTTAGGTATTTAAGCAGTATGGATTAGATAGTTAGTTAGCTTCTCTTGAATCGAGACACTTACTACGCATTTGGCTCAGCAAGACTCTTTTCAACCGCTCACGTGTTCCACTTTGAGTTCCCGTTGCCGCAGCAGCGCTCGGGAACCTCGGCGGCGTCACAGTGCAAGTCCACAGTCCAACGAATATTGTCAACAGGGATGATGCTCGTCACACGTTCTGCGGGCCGTAAAATTCTATACATGCTGTGATTCGGATCGGGACAGTTGGGGAAGTTTGAGAATCATTCAATGTATGCAAGCTAAGTGGCTGGCCTTTAATCACTGAATATTTCTTCTTGCAGTCGCTCTGAAAGGGAAAAAACGATACATACTTGGCCCATGTGGTGGGTTGAAATTCTACCCAGAATTAGCGCTCAGAATATGCTCTCCGCTTCCATCCTCCGTGTTTAATCAGCCGCGGATTAACCCTCTGTGCTCATTGGAGCAGCCCGGTTTGACGTGAACAAGGCCCAGAGTGTCAATTGCGACCAGCCGAAGAATCTTGATGAACACAGTGAATGATGTGAACCTGAATAGAAGGAGTTTGAACAAGAAGCTTACGACAACTGTACGGCTTGATTTACGCTCTCCTTTTCTAACTCTTTCTCTTCTACTCTTCCGTTCCTTCCTTCACCCATCTCCATTCGCTCTCTATATGACTGATACTTGCTCCAGACGCGACACGTTTACCGTTCCGGCGCGTGGATGGGCTGTGGTGCACATCGTGACTGATAACTGGGGATGTTGGGCGTGTATCTATGTTCATCACATTGCTATTCTGTATGGTGGGTGCTAACGTTCTCGTCTCCTTCCCTTTCTCTGCGTTACAACCTGTTCCGGACATCGAATTAAACCTCCCGCCAGTCAACCGCCACATCACATGCAGCCTTGTATCCTCCGTCTTTGCCTTTCTATTTACTTCGGTCTGACACGATAGGGCACATGCTGGGCGGTGGTCTTTTGCGGATTGCGGTTCCCCCACCAGACGACAAAGTGGTGGTGCTTGCGGCAGTGCGAGACAAAATAATCAACCACGGAGAAGTAGAGGGCGGGTCGGGGCATTTAGCTTTTCATAGAAGCACTAGTGTTAAGTATCTTTTTGGACTCTCAATACACTTACATGGATCAGACGATTCACCAGACAATCGATAGGAATTTTTCCATCAGTGCGATGACAGTAAGAATTTACGAGTACTTAAGCAATTATACATGACAAAAGTCTGGCTGTTAACCTGTTGGCCCGCTCGCAGGGTGGCCAGAAATGTATGTGAATCCAGACTCCCGATAGTATGACGAGAGGTTGAGCCCCGAGTGAAGGGAAAGGAAATGAAAATCGTTAGGAATGACCTACGTAAATTCAATTAATCTCACGTTAACGCAAGAGATATAATTCAATCTAGCGCAGAGAGCGCCACCTGCGGGGAATGAGGGTCGATCGTCATGAGTTGAATGTCCAGCAACGAGTAGGAAGAATTTTCGTGCGGCAGGTTACCTGCCAAAGTTCGGTCGGTGAGGACGTATTAATTAATTAACCGTTCTTTAAGATTTTGCTCATTCGGTAGTGCTCATCAATTTGCACCTGTTGATTCCTTTCTCCATATAGCTTGACTGCCCTTGGCTCTGTCTCCCGCCCTGCTTGCACAATGAATCAACGCTCTTTACAATTTGCTCGGTCGGCGGGCCAATTGTCCATCCCCTTTGTGTTTTGCTCTGCTCTCGTACTGCTGGTCCTGCGCTCTTGCCCCATCTGCGTACACAGTCTATTCCATTGCAACTCCTCAGCTGACCACACTCGCAGCCGAATTCTCACTGCGCCGCAGCTATTTCTCCCACTGCGCCAAAACTGCGCTACCGTATTGTTCAATCTTTCTCACTGCAGCCGCATCCCCATGGTATGGATAAAAGCCGAGCCCTCGCCCCTTCCCCGCTACTGCTTTCATCCGCTCCCACTTCGATTTTATGCCCGCCTCATTCGCAAGAATCTAGCCTTCTGGATTGTTGAATCTTTCCTGTTAACTAATCATCGAGAGTGAAAAAAGTAACTTGTGGGAGCTAACTTTAACTTTGATGGCCCCTTTGGCTTGGCGGGCCGAACTTTACTTAACTTTATGGTGCTTTTCCCACGTGTGGCGAAACTAACTTATTGACAACTAACTTGTACGGTTCAGTGAACGAGGGGGCAGGATCTTCTTGGAGGGTGTCTGGTGCATCCACCAGGCTCTTATCACTCATGAAGCAAGGTATGTGCTTACTCATTCACATTGTTTGATGCCGGCCTTCCGCACCGGCTCACCGCCGGTGAAACTTCTGGCTATGACTGTAGGTGTCACTTCATGAACTGCAAGGGAATTATGACGATATTTTCAATTCTTTAACACTTGGAAACTCTCAGTTTGGGAGAATGCCGCCCTATCGCACACCAATAGCCTGTCTGTCCCAACTTCGGGTGTGCAAACTTTGCCGAACATCAATCCGGCCAGGCAAACACAGATCTCGTCTTCAGAGGCTCAAGGAGACCGAGACTGACGCTTATTTATTTGGCACTCTCTCCATGGTGTACCACCAGTGCTTAAAATTGTGCCGTTGAATTTGGTTTGGGCCGCTCCCGAGCTGGACTCAGTATTCTGCTGCAAAAGACATTTCTGCTATGCAAAGCAAAGTAGAGTAAATAGCCGAAGAACAAGTATACACCTCCTAGGAGTGTTGTGATGATGTGGTTTGAATTTACCTCGTGAAATTCTGATTCAAGTTAGAGAATCAAGGTGTTCAACAGTTCAAGGTGGTTTGTGCAGGTGTAGGGCATCAAACCATGCGTAATACGCCCACAGGCGTAAAAATTAGGCCCATACTTGGCCTACGGGACGGCCTGACCCGTGCGTAACTTATCATCTGGGATGCCATAGACGGGACGGGTCCCGTGCGTATAGCTGTGGACGGGCGTAATTTATGGGTGGTCGAGTGATGCAGCAAGATCAACAAACTTTAAGTGAGTTATGGACTATATTCGAGTGAAAATACTTATCTACTGTTGTGAACTGTCTGAAACAACTTTTAGGGTTTGTGAGAGCAAGTTTTCGGCAGGTCAGCACGACGTCGGATGGTTTCCACCCGCTCTGGCAGCTGTCAAAGACGTAAAGCGAGTGTGTTGCCATTCACAGGCACCCTTTTTAGCTTAATGCAGATAAATTTAATCAAAATTACTTGGAATAACTTCAAATAACTTAAGTAACTTCAAGTTACTTGGAAGTAACTTGGCCCGCCAAGTTAGATCAATGCGATCAGACAAAGTAACTTGTGCCATCTGATGGCATCAAATCCCGCTAAGTTCGTCAAGTTATAGTCGCAAGAGTGTGAATTGACACTTGTTATAACCCCTAGAGTTGTTAAATTACTCTAGTATGCTGGTACTTTTTCTAACTTGAAGTTACTTGAAGTTACTTAAGTTACTTACAAGTGACTTTTGCTTACTTTATTTTACTTGCCTGCTACAAGTAAAGTAAAGTTAGTTTTGTAAGGCCAAGTTAGTTTGTCGAAGTAACTTTGCTAACCATCCTAATCATCTTGCTCCTTCCTTATCTGGGTTCAACCGTTCATGTGATGTGATAAGGACCGCGGTGTCGCTATCGAAAGGTAATGTGTTTCGAAGGCAATTGCGTTTGTCCTCTAGGGGGAAGTAGAGTCGAATGATAGAGAGGAAGGTCAGTGCTTGGATCCGCTTTGGAATTGGTAGGAAAAAGTGAAGAACGGATCGGGGAGACGGATCATCTCCTTGGTGGTTTGTGTGTGTAACGGCCTGTTGTCAGTCAAAGAAGGATGGAGAATGAAAGAATACTTGTTCAGGCTCCCTGTACTGTGTACAGGAACCTCTTATAATGATGCCCTGTCTGCTTTCCTTGGTGCGCTCTTCCCCTTAGAACCAGCACAGGACGTGCGATGTGTATTGCACCAACAAGGACACTGACGTCGTTCGAACGAGGGGCAAGACGATCTGTCTCCTCAACTGCGAATTGGCGGTTTGGGACTGGTGGCTTCTCCTGGGCCTGTCTTCAACAGAGCTGAGCTCGCAAAAACAGTGATCCTAATCAAGGAAGCCTGTAATGGTGACACCAGGTCCGGTGTGGAAGGACCCTGTAAAGGAGGTGTGGGAGATAAGACACCTAAGGTGTAGGCAAATATGGGAGAGGTGGCCTGTCTCTGGCTTTGAGAGTGAGGGAGAAGGGTGCACGATGAGGTACGAGTATGGGGGAAGGACCAGAAGTACCCTTTGGATTGAGTGAGACTTGTTATAGTGAGTGGGGAAACGCCCTGGAAGCTACTGACTATTCTACCTAAGTGCGCTCCCTTTTATACTCTTTCGACAACTTCACACGTTTCCAGGTGTGCCATGCAGCCACAAAGCGTTTCCAGGGCACAGAAGTTGTCTCAGCGAGTTCTGGGGTGCATACATGGCAGGAGACGAGACCGATCGTCTGTGGTGGGATGTGAGGTGTGGTGAGGCCAAATGACCTCAGGAGTGGTTTGAGGCTTCAGGCACGGCCATTTGGTCGTATTCTGGAGCATCCGGCAGGTACTGGTTCGGTGGAGACGAGTGGTCTCCCTTGGTTAGCGGGTGCGCCGCGTGAAGTGCAAGCATGGTCATGGCTTGGATAGCCCACCTCTCGTCTGTCTGCTCGGCCTCGTGCGCACGGGTAAGGTCCAGGGGCTAGAGGACTCGTCTTCTCATTGTGTGGAGGAGGAGCAGAAGGTGCGGGGCTGAAGGGCAAGGAGATCCGGCCACGAGACGAGAGATATCTGTGTGTGTGTGTTGTCTTAGTGCAGAACGGCTAGGAATGAAGCTTCTGGTGCCGCTGAGGAGGGTGTGGGGAGTCCATTCAGTGGGGAGACCATCGTTCTTGTCGCGAGACTAGTTCTGGTAACGTGGTTTCCCGATTTGGAAGGTGCTTGTCTCGGACTCCGGGTGTGATTGCCATATTCGAGAGCCACTTGGAGGGGCCATGAGACGACGAGCAGTGCATAGCACGCTTGGAGACCTCACAGCAATTGTACATTTTGGTTTTGATGTTTCATGGCCAAGACCTGCTTCAACCTCCCCAACACCTCAAGTATCATCAAAATCCTATCAAGATTTGTTTCCGTGGCAAATTCCATTGGGTCGAACCTATTACTTTGTGCCACTGACTGCTCTGCTCAGGACTCCTCAAATCCGGCTCCCCAAACACTTTGCTCTGCTCTGGTTTGCTTTCATCATCAAAGCAATACAATCTTCGTCTGTCCTCTGAATCCTCCGAATGTTTTTCCTTACTCAAATGCCTCCTTCTCGAGCCCGGCGTCTAATTCGCCCGCACTTGCATTGGGAGCGGTTTCTAGGTTCACAGGTCGGGTTCCACCCCTCCCCATTCTTTGTTTGATCATGCCTGATCACCGTTCCCTCTTATTAAAGTGTGTAGATACGTGAGAAGATGACCGCAGGATGCATGAGCGGGGATGCGGCAAGTAAAAAGGCTGATGATGTAAGCGACCACGGTAGGCGGCGTCGATGGAATCATAGAAGCAGGCGAGAGAACGCCGGCAACGACAAGCTAAGATGGAGCGACTTATCATGCATCGTTTCCAATGGGACTGCGGCTTGTGTGATTCCTTGATTAAGGAGATTTCGTTCGTTCTTTCCAGGAGAGGGATTCCAAGGGAAGATGCGAGCCCAGTTTTGATGACGTCCCGCGACCTCGACAGGCGATGCTAGTGCTTTAATCGCCAGTCACGAAGACGGGGTGGATGTCTAGGGAGTCGAGGAAGCACAAGATGAGGGTGAGCTAACGCAGCCAGCGGTGAGAAACCTACCTTGGTCTCAATGAAGACATGCTGATCAGTAACGTGTGCGGTGAGCTTGATGCCGACGGGCATCGAGAAAAAGCCGATTATAGCTGATGAAAAGATTTTTTGTGCATGACAGTCAAACCTTATTTATTGCATGGATCTTTCTTTGTATGTAGATACCTTGAGTGAATAGAGGATTTTCTTCAGAATAATACTTTCACCGGCTATAGGTCTGCCCATATCCAAATCGTTTAGCTTGTGGTACTTTTAAATGACAGTTGATTTCCTCAAACACACCATAGCCTGCACTTCTGCCGAAGCGAAGCGAAGGCATGTCTTGTTTACAGTTTATCGTCACCGCCCGTACGCTCTGAATATCATCAAATATCAAAGACACCGTGGAGGTTCAAACGTGACCATGTCTCACACATGCGTCTTAACCGTCTACGCTGAGTATGCCCACCGACTGGTTCAGTGTCTGGAGGGGCATCTAAAAGGGGTGAGTAATTTTCCAGAATCTCCGCTGTGTGACGTTTGTGGATGAATGATGATTGTGACTCCGTGTCATTGTTTTTACCAGCGTCGGGGTATCTCCTTTTATTCCAGTCTGACTCTAAAAGTGCATCGCAGATGTATTCTTCATGTGAGATGTCGAAAACCGCTCAGTAAAAATTCAACTTAACTCTGCCAAAGTTAGCGGAACATTGTACGAAATCTATAATGAATATCACAACAATATGGGGATAGCACAGGTGCAGTTCAAATCACTTAGGTATGGTGTTGTTGCCCTAGGAGTGAAAAATAACACCACACAATCACTCTAAACCTTGTTTTCATTTTCTTGACTAAGATGTTGCATGTGATGGTTGCCTCTATTGCCTCCACCGCCTTTAAGGAGGCCTCCACCCAGCAACCATATTGCAGCATACATACTAGGATTCATTGAAATCAGGGCTGTCATGTGCAGCAGGTTTCAATAGAGACAAAAAATAAGGTCATAGAGGACCCTAGATGATGCACAATGATTTTGCAGCATGTTCTACGATAATATGGTGGCCTCCTTCACACTTTCCATGATCTGTGGATGCTCTCACCGAGCACCAAGAAATGAAAAACATTTCTTAGTAATGCAAACACAATGATATAAACCACTTGTCTTAATTTCTTTGACTAATATCTCACACATTACAGTTGTGTCCATTGCCCCCCCTCTTTTTTTTTTTTTTCCTCCCCCAAATCTCAGTTCTACCTCTGCAACAGAATCTGTAAATCAGTTTCTATCACTCCCTGTGGCCCTCTGATTTTATTCCAGATTTTTACAATGTCAGTAAAATGTGTACTCTGAGTATGCAAGATTTGACTCAAACAGCAGTTACAGTCTCAGTGCAACTTCGGCCTCAACTATGTCACCCTTTATTTCAATGTTGTACTGACCTGGTAAAAATCTGGACTAAAATCAGAGAACACCAGGGAGTGGTAGAGACTCAATTCCATATTTTGTAGCAGAGCTGAACTTCAGATTTGATGGAGAAAAAAAAACCCCCACTTCACCCACCTTTATTCAGCTTGTGATTGGCTGATCAATGTTACATAACAGGGGTGGAGGCCTGCACAATGGAGGTGGAGGCAAAATAAATCATGTGCTTCTCTACATCCTTAATTAATGTTTCTATTGAAACCTGCTGTGCATGGCAGCCTTGATTTGATGGATTCCAGTATGTCTGCCATGATACGGTGCCAGGGGGAGGCCTCTGTGAGCATGTCTGCCACCATACGGTACAGATCCTGTTGTGGTACTGCAGAAGGCAAATCAAGCCTATATTACAGGAACAAATTTCTGTTCCATATATGGTGCATACAGTGAAGAGCTCTAATTATTCACATACTTACTTTCCATATCTGGTGGCCACCGCTCTACTGTGGCAGATGCAATGGCAGGCCAAGTGAGGGTCAATAGTCAACCTCTAATGATATTGTTGTGTATAGCCTGTTACCCAACACCACCCATGCTCCCCAGCTGTGCGTGATATTTATTTCAATGGGCAACCCCCTCTCATTTGTGCATGGTGGCCTCCACTTGGCTGTTTCCAGCTGTGCTGGCTGAGTGAAGAGCGTCCCGGATATCATAACAAAGTAGGTTAATTTTCATCTTGCCTACCTAGTGAGACTCTAGCCATTGCTGGATAAATTGCTATGGTAATCTGAATGGAGGAGGGTGGCGGTAGGTTCCTACTCCATTTTTTAAATGTTGATAAAAGCTCTTCCTTGATTTAATTGGTGGTATTAACTCTTTCCACATCATCTAGGTTGGTATCTGGCTAAAGGTATGTGTTTCATGGGAACGGAAGCTCACTTGGTAAAAACATGGAGGCCTCCATCACATATGGAAATATTTGAATGTAGGCATGAATTTTGTAGGACCAAGCAAGGAATAATGACTGTTGTGCAGCCAGAACCCTCCCAGTGTTGGATGCTGACCAAAATGCCCCTGCAAGCTGAATAGTGGTGCACTGGTAGGTTCCAAATCAATTTTGTCTAGCCTATTATTGCTTCTCAAAGCCCTAGATCATCTTTCGGGACAGCACAAAAGGGTCATTGGCATTCAATATATATAGCAGAGGCTACAAGGATGTATTATACCTGCCATAAATGCTATTTACTTATTTTACTGTAATTTGGAGGCCACCGCACAGTGCAATGCTATTTCCTTATTTGACCATAATTCGGAGGCCACTGCGATGAAAGCGCCTGCACAGTGGGGGCAGCAGTAGCGCGTGCTGGTAGCAGCCGAGAAACACGTGATATACCCACCGCACGGTGGGGGACCTCTTAGGTACCTTTCGCTACTATAGCTAAAGGTACCTAAGAGGTCCCTCACGTGACTTTCGCGGTGGGTCCTTAGGTGGAAATCTCCACCTACTATGATTCATCTTTGCAATCCTGTTTACCAACCCACTTTGTTTTCACCATCCCCGCAGCATGCAGGTTCTCCTCGGTTGGATGTTCCACCTGCTCCAGTAGTGTTTCAAGTTCGGGGTGATTGCGATACAGCCAAATAGCGTGGAGGATTCCGGTTCCATTAAGAGGCAAACCGTCATCTTCATTTTGGCCTCACAAGGAAATAAAGGCCAGCATCGCTAATATCAGTGATGCTGCAAGACTGGCTGAGACCTGAAATCCATGAGCTTGATCTATAGTGGAGAGTGTCCTGTCGGCTACATACCGTGAATATGTTGAGCTATTGCGGACAGTCAGTTCCAGAGTGCAGGTGAAGTGGTTGATCCATACCTCGACTCGGGCATCTGCAAATATTTCCGTGACCTCACCATTCCCTGGGAGTAGAATGGGAGGTGGAGGAATGTCAGAAAGAGAAGACGAGACAGTCCCATTTAGGAACGATTCATATTCCCCGCCGGTGGGTCTGCTTCTCGGGGGAATATGACCTACTTTAATAAAGTCAGCGGTAAAGTTAATGGCTATTGGTTCGACTTACATGTCCAAAACATGGAGGCAATAAGAGTCAATAGAGCGTTTTCAAGATCATGGAGAGTCACACTTTGTGTATCACTGTGATTGGCAGCCGGTGAATTCAGTCTTTGGATTAAATACCTGGTGAAGACCGAGAAAGCAATGAGGTTAACCAGCTGTTTTTATTTCTTATAAATTGATGTGCTGGACTTACATGTCCGCCACTGTGAATGGGATAGAAAAGTTGGTGGGGTAGTCAAGGTAAAAGTCCGTGCTCGGCATCCAAAAGTACCAATTTGCCCACTGCAGTACGTATGTTCAGCGATAAAGCGTGGAGATGTAATTCAGTCACAAACATTGTCTATGAATAAATTCCCGTCCGCAGTCACATTGGAGAGGGGTGCGGTGTACGGCCGCCAAGTTGAGGCATTTTTTCTGAAACTTGGCTCTATTGCTAGGATTTTCTGGGATTGAGCGTCCACAATTTCCAGTTGCCTCACCAGTGTCAAAGAGCACTGGAGCAGTTGAACCGAGGAAACTGTACTAGTCATCGGCGGACTAATATCAGCCCAGGATTCAGATTTTCCGCTGGAATCGACAATAGGAATAGTGCTGCAGAGGACGATAGAATTGAAGGCATGGACGATAGAATTGAGGGTGTAATACGGCTGTGTGGAAATTATACCCATTTCTAAGGAGAGGTCAGGGATGGGATTTTAGTCCGAGTGAATTGCCTTACAAGCCGAGAAGATTACATAGTGCGAAGTGTACCAAGCGCCGTCTTTGTGTACAAATGTCGATCTTTCCTCCTCTGGCACAGAACCACAGGTGATATTGAATCCTGATGCGTCCACGGTCGCATTGCCAGACGGTACTTTGATGTCCAGCACATCATACAACGACCCGTCCTGTAGTGCTAGTCTTGTTGTACCATCAAAAACAGATGGCAGAAAGTAGAGCGAGCCTGCCACATATCTTTGCATCTCTGAACTTTATATGGCATAAGTGAATTGGTGGCCGTGAAAGCGGGTTTGCTTACAAGGGCCCCCCATCGGAACAATTCAACCTGGGGACCGTGCCATTGAAAGCCGGTAGACCATGGGTTGCTGCCAAGAAAGACTGAGATGCGTTGAATGTCACCAATGAGAAAAGTGAGGATATGGTGATGTGAAGTTCCGAGATGGTCATTAGATATAATGCTGTGATCAAGGTCCAGCCAAGTGATGCACGAAGTGCATTTTGGTACCAGAGATGCAAAAGGGCTGCCTGGATTCCAGCCCATGCGGCGGCATTGTCGTCAATACTTGATCCATTTGTAGGCTCCATCTCCTTGAGAGCACCTGTGTCACGAACAGTAGTATTGTGGAATATATCTGCAATATGAATCAGTTGTCCGCCAATCTTTGAAGAGGAAAAATAAAAAGAACACACAATTCTGAATGCAGTTGAGGTTGTCTGGTTTTCAAGAGCGACGGTGAATCGATGCTCTAATCCTCTTGCCCAGATTCTGAGGAGAGCCAAATGCATGATTACCAGGGCCGAGTGAAGGATCAGCAATGAGAGGATGCCATGCCAACGCCAGCGGGCCTGGCGATGTCGATTGACGGGCTTACGAATATTTTTCGTGAGTCACACATGTCACAACCCATCATATGAAAGCCACCATTCGTAAGCGATGTCACACCCGAAATGGCCTTACGAATTGAATGAAATACTACAGCAAGACTACAAGCGGCAATTATCTGTGAAGAACATCTCGTTTACTGCGGCACGACTACGCAGATGCAGTCTGTGTAGCTCTGCACAGGCACCTGAGCTGAGGCTATGTTTAGGGAGACCCTTGAACGCAGTGCGTGTCGAATTTTCTGAGAGTTTGACATATGTGTTGTAGTGTCCCGTTTCCTATATCGCATAAGTCAAGCCTTGCAATTGTGGAGGAATGGTACCAACCCAGTTAAAATTCGCCAGAGCATCAAGTGGAACAAGTTTTTTTAACATGGGAATTTCACATGAGATGCAGATATGCTTACACTTCCCAGCTAGTATGGGCCCTTTCAGCTCTTCGATGGGTTCAGTTGAATGGAACCTCTCCTTTTGAGTGACCCTTTTGCCGGTCAGATGGTCCAGAGAGCCTTGGAAATTTTCCAGCGTGCTCACAGAGCATGTCATACCAGATGTGTCTCATATTCTTCAGGCCCTTGTGTAATTTCCCATATATGGGTTTGATGCAGTGTTTCCGGTGGGTTACAGCCTTCTGTGTGCTCAACATAGACAGATATTAGAAGAACACCATTGAGTTATACTCCACAGGAGTTGGTTTGATGAATGCTCCACCCAGTTGGGCTGGGATAGCAAGTAGGATGTTTTTTAGCCTTACACACAGGGAGGATAACCAATTCCTTATCAGCAAAAGATGTGAAAAACAATGTGCTCCATATTTTTGAGGCTACGGCGTGTAAATTTTTTTTCAAAATTTTTTCTCCATAGCCAACACCATGCAGAAGATATCCAAATCGTGGACAAATTATTTTGAATGTCTTTTGTATACTGAACCAGCAAACATTTAAAAGGCATCGTAAATAGGTTCTCAATTTTTTGTGGATATCTTGCAAGTAAATAATTGGTTATCCTTCCTGTTACAAGTTTTTTATTTGACAGTCCTTGTGAAGGCACAAGCTGCACTTATATAATGGCCTTTTTGGAAAGCTGTGTGTTAACCAATTTTAAACTCTGATTAACTAGCCTGTAGACCAAGACTTGTCTCTCATCTACAGGGTGATTTTGAGTTGAATCTGGAGGCTGGTATATGATATACCCAGCCTGATGGTCATGGGCATCTGACCCTCATTTCTAATGATATTCCCCCAATATTTCATTTCTATCATACACAGTTTTCCTACATAAATTCCATATCCTCCTTACCAGATTCACGATTTGGATCCCTACTTTTCCCCTGCCTGTCTTCTGCTTGTGTTGCTTACTTGCTCCATTCATTTATTAAGGCCTTTCAGGGGCATAACACTTTACCCAGTCTGTGCCACACACAAACTTGTCATATAAGAGCAAGGTTTGTTCTTGACCAATAACAAGTGTGTTACGTGGGGTCCATAGTCCAATTCTAAAGGACAAAGGGAGCCAAAAAAGGAGTTCTGAAGGGAGACAAGAGACCCAACCATTGTGTATTTGCCAATGCAGAGGGGCAGAAGGGGATTTAAGGTAAAGAGACTGGAATAGAGAATGAGTCAATGCTAAAGGTATGCATAGAAGGGGAACCCACACTGAGTGAATGCCATCCACTTGCAGAGTGGAAACATTGCATAGTTGGGCCATTGGCAACGCCATCAACATTCCATGAACAAATGGTGGAATCATTGCAGTCGGAGAGAAAAGACTTGCCAGTAGGTGAGAACGTGACTAAGGTGACCAGATTGGTGTGCCCCTCCAGTGGCTCCCTGAGTGCAGCTCCAGTCTCTGCATCCCAAATGCGCACAGTGCAGTCATGGGAGCCAGACACAATCCTCTTGCCATCAGGTGAGAGAGAAACTGAGGTGACCAGATTGGTGTGCCCCTCCAGTGGCTCCCTGAGTGCAGCTCCAGTCTCTGCATCCCAAATGCGCACAGTGCTGTCATAAGAGCCAGACACAATCCTCTTGCCATCAGGTGAGAAGGTAACTGAGGTGACCCAATTGGTGTGCCCCTCTAGTGGCTCCCTGAGTGCAGCTCCAGTCTCTGCATCCCAAATACGCACAGTCCTGTCATAGGAGCCAGACACAATCCTCTTGCCATCAGATGAGAAGGCAACTGAGGTGACCCGATTGGTGTGCCCCTCCAGTGGCTCCCTGAGTGCAGCTCCAGTCTCTGCATCCCAAATGCGCACAGTCCTGTCATCAGAGCCAGACACAATCCTCTTACTATCAGGTGAGAAGGCAACTGAAGTGACTGGATTGGTGTGCCCCTCCAGTGGCTCCCTCAGTGCAGCTCCAGTCTCTATATCCCAAATGCGCACAGCTGTGTCATATGAGCCAGACACAATCCTCTTGCCATCAGGTGAGAAAGCAACTGAGATGACTAGATTAGTGTGCCCCTCCAGTGGCTCCCTGAGTGCAACTCCAGTCTCTGCATTCCAAATGCGTATAGTGCTGTCATAAGAGCCAGACACAATCCTCTTACCATCAGGTGAGAAGGCAACTGAGGTGAGCAGATGGATGTGCCCTTCCAGTGGCTCACTGAGTGCAGCACCAGTCTCTGCATCCCAAATACGCACAGTGTAGTCATCAGAGCCAGACACAATCCTCTTGCCATCAGGTGAGAAGGCAACTGAGATGACAAAATCAGTGTGCCCCTCCAGTGGCTCCCTGAGTGCAGCTCCAGTCTCTGCATCCCAAATGCACACAGTCCTGTCATCAGAGCCAGACACAATCCTCTTGCCATCAGGTGAGAAGGCTACTGTTGTGACCTGATTGGTGTGCCCCTCCAATGGCTCCCTGAGTGCAGCTCCAGTCTCTGCATCCCAAATGCGCACAGTCCTGTCATGGGAGCCAGACACAATCCTCTTGCCATCAGGTGAGAAGGCAACTGAGGTGACCCAATGGGTGTGCCCCTCCAGTGGCTCCCTGAGTGCAGCTCCAGTCTCTGTATCCCAAATGCGCACAGTGCTGTCATAGGAGCCCGACACAATCCTCTTGCTATCAGGTGAGAAGGCAACTGAGGTGACCCAATGGGTGTGCCCCTCCAGTGGCTCCCTGAGTGCAGCTCCAGTCTCTGCATCCCAAATGCACACAGCATTGTCATAGGAGCCAGACACAATCCTCTTGCCATCAGGTGAGAAGGCAACTGAGGCGACCCAATTGGTGTGCCCCTCCAGTGGCTCCCTGAGTGCAGCTCCAGTCTCTGCATCCCAAATGCACACAGTCCTGTCATGGGAGCCAGACACAATCTTCTTGCCATCAGGTGAGAAGGCAACTGAGCGGACAATATCAGTGTGCCCCTGCAGTGACTCCCTGGGTGCAGCTCCAGTCTCTGCATCCCAAATGCGCACAGTGTTGTCATGGGAGCCAGACACAATCCTCTTGCCATCAAGTGAGAAGGCAACTGAGGTGACTGACTGCATGTGCCCCTCCAGTGGCTCCCTGAGTGCAACTCCAGTCTCTACATCCCAAATGTGCACAGTGCTGTCATCAGAGCCAGACACAATCCTCTTGCCATCAGGTGAGAAGGCAACTGAGGTGAACAAATTGATGTGCCCCTCCAGTGGCTCTCTGAGTGCAGCTCCAGTCTCTGCATCCCAAATGTGCACAGTGTTGTCATAGGAGCCAGACACAATTCTTTTGCCATCAGGTAAGAAGGCAACTGAGGTGACTGGATTGGTGTGCCCCTCCAGTGGCTCCCTGAGTGCAGCTCCAGTCTCTGCATCCCAGATGCGCACAGTCCTGTCATCAGAGCCAGACACAATCCTCTTGCCATCAGGTGAGAAGGCAACTGAGGTGACCCGATTGGTGTGCCCCTCCAGTGGCTCCCTGAGTGCAGCTCCAGTCTCTGCATCCCAAATGCGCACAGTCCTGTCATGGGAGCCAGACACAATCCTCTTGCCATCAGGTGAGAAGGCAACTGAGGTAACCCAATGGGTGTGCCCCTCCAGTGGCTCCCTGAGTGCAGCTCCAGTCTCTGCATCCCAAATGCACATAGTGTTGTCATAGGAGCCCGACACAATCCTCTTGCCATCAGGTGAGAAGGCAACTGAGGTGACCCAATAGGTGTGCCCCTCCAGTGGCTCCCTGAGTGCAGCTCCAGTCTCTGCATCCCAAATGCACACAGCATTGTCATAGGAGCCAGACACAATCCTCTTGCCATCAGGTGAGAAGGCAACTGAGGTGACCTGATTGGTGTGCCCTTCCAGTGGCTCCCTGAGTGCAGCTCCAGTCTCTGCATCCCAAATGCGCACAGTGTTATCATAGGAGCCAGACACAATCCTCTTGCCATCAGGTGAGAAGGCAACTGAGCTGACCCGATTGGTGTGCCCCTCCATTACAGCAATTGTATTTGGCCACTGTTTCATCCTCCCTCTTGTAATTGTCATTAATTGTGGAAATTCATGTGAGAATCTCTTAGTGATCTCAGACTCCTCTGGTGCCAAGGCCAGTGCTGATAGGTAAATGTGGGGAGCACTTTGATTGATTGCTTCCCCAAAGAAAGAAATAAATCTTTTGGCATCAGTCACAAAGTGAATGAGGGATGTGCTCTAACAATCCTAAGTCCTCATAACATCTCATAAGATTATTCCTTAACATACCTCCTTTGCCCAAAGTATTAATTTAGACAGAGCCTGCTGTCCATAGCTCACAATCCCAAGCAAACTCAACACCTCCAGCCAAAACAAGAACTTTTTGAACAGCAAGTCCTGCACTCTCTGACCATTGCATGAATCATAGGCTGTCTCCACTAGATGATCTGTCCAAAATTTAGCAGCATATCGGAGATGCAAGGGGATGTAGTTATCAAGTCGCCACTGGAACACTGGCATGTCAATGTTTCGCAAACATGAAGTTGGCAGGTCACAGATATTGAATTTCAGTTGCTTGTCCAGCACCTTCATAAGAGCAAACACTAGGGCTTGCTGTTGATTGTCTGTGCCACAGAGGATTTCTGGCCGGGCCACTTGAACATAAGATGTCATAAACTCTCTGAATGAGAGATGGATGATTCTGATTGCTGCCCCTGGAGTATCAGAAACATGGATCACAGAACTCAGAGGGAGTAGTGTTCCTAGAAGAACTGTTTTATCCAGCTCAAGCAACTCCGCCAGACTCTGGTAATCCAAAGGTTCCAGGAGCTGCAAAATTGTACTCAGAATCTTCATGGTTCGATCATATGATCGTTGAGCACGCCGGTCTCGGTGGGGAGCTAATGGGATGGCATAATTTACAATCCGGAGGTATAGATCATGCAGGTCAGTAAGAGTTTCCCCATCCAGGAGGTCATCAACAGATTCTTGTGGGAGTGTCTGTGGCAGTCCTGTATGAACATAACGAACAAATGTTGCTGCAAAAACAAAGAGTCCATTTGCACGGGTTGTTATTTCTTCTGCCTGCTTTTCCTGAATCTTCCAAGGATGACGTGTAATCCAATTGGCCCCATTAAGTGATTGCTGAACATAGAGGTGGATATCACCCTGAACTATACTGGGTTCAATTTCATCAAGGACAACCCTATGCACCAGAGAAAGCAGTGTATCAAATTTCAGATAGGAAGGAACATCAGGACGTCCAGTCAGAAAGAATCGGATATGGGCTGGGATCTGAGCAATGCTGTCTGATAGCCACCGCAGAAAAATCTGGCCACGGTCTTCTCCACATTCATCAAGAGCATCAAGGCAGATCACCCATGGTTTTGAACAAGGAGGCAGCTTCTCAAGAATTCCTACAACCAGCTTCTGGAACTGCAGGTGTGGTTCTGTGTGGAAAATGCCTGCACCACCCTTCTCCAGTAATTCAATGAGATGAGTTTGAAAGCCAGGACTATAATCTGCAAGCTGCATGGCAAGTGTCATAGCAAGGTGATTTATGTTGTTGCGATCTGTGTGGTCACGGGAAAAGAAAAAGGATGCTGCAAGAGTGTTTTTTTCCTCAGCCAGGATAGTTGCAACTGTCTTTGCAATTGTGGATTTGCCTGATCCTGCAACCCCACTGAGCATGACCAGGCGGATTGAATCAGGAGCACTAGTCAACTGTGCAATAAGGTCCTTGATGATGTTGACTCGTGTACCATCCATGCATTTCTCAGGTGTGTTGATAGCATTATAGTGTGCTGCCACATATTTGAGACCTGTTAGAATCTCTCTGGTGTTGCCTCTGTCAAATATCTGCTATTGAGAAGAGATGTTGGGAGAGGATGAATCAACATACAAATTCACGGTGAAGTGTCCAGCCTTGACATCAAACAACAACCTGGGACCCTCCCCAGGACCCCCACCTCCACCTTGCATGCCACCTCCCCCCTCCTCCGCCTCCAACGCCGCCTGGGAAGGATAAGTGATGATATTGGCTTACCAATTTTGCTACGCACCATAGATGTTCTGATTAAACGTGTGGAATTCGGTAGCCTGGTGAGACATTGAAGGGCCAGTGTTAATTGGCAGAGACTCCGAGTAGAGTGTGGACCTTGCGTATGCAGTGCAAGAGATGTGGAGACGAAAGACAGGTCACTGACAGACACAGCCAGCATGCCGCCACCACACGCATTGTTTTCTAATTTTAGGGCACCGAACTTCCGGAAAATGGCTTAATTTTTTCGTTTGTGAATATCAATGGTCAGGACAAATTCTGAACAATGGATGCAACACGGATAGCACATAGATATAGTATACAATATTCTGCCCCAAATTTAAGTTATCATTACACTCACGAATTCTGTATATAACGCCGGTTTTCGTATGTTCTGCCGTAAACCAGGGCTTAGGGTATACCGGGCTCCGTTCCCGTGCCTATGGCCTATTATTCTTGACGTGCTCCATCTTACCAGCCCGTCGCAGTCTAGGCCGCCGGCCCGACGCTTCCCGATGCCCCCCTGGCGCACGTGTAAACCAGGGCTTAGGGTATACCGGGCTCCGTTCCCGCGCCTATGACCTATTATTCTTGACGTGCTCCATCTTACCAGCCCGTCGCAGTCTAGGCCGCCCGCCCGACGCTTCCCGATGCCCCCCTGGCGCACGTGCTCCCTGGGGAGTATGGCTCAAGTTTCTTCCATCGCTCCCGATGCAGTCTGCCCGATAATTCCGACCTGACGTATTTATTTGGCATCGCGTGGCGCCATCCTCCGTCGCTGCCGCGGCGATCAAGACTGCCACGAACATCGACGCTCGACCGCCTGGATGCCCGCCCGCCTGCCCCGCTCTGCCTCCTCCTGTCCTCTGATTTGCCTGTCATCGGGCCATTGTCTTGCACTGCTGAGAAGGCGGGTGGCGGAGCGAAGTGGGTGCATTTGAGGTGCGTAATGTATTAGCGCGCATAATCTTCTTGCAATTGCGTGCTGATTTCGTGTGTTCTAGTCCCCACGCGCATCCCTTCCCCACCGTCGCATCGAGGTGCTGCAGCATCCGTTGTCGCGTTCTCCACGGACGACTCGTTCAGCGTAGACGAGGATTCTCGTCTCGGCCGCGCTCGAATGACCCTAAGTACGATTCGGAGCCTTTCTGGGTGCGTTTCTCTTCCCTTTCTTCATTTTCCATTCCTTCCCCCTCCTTAGTCTCTTTTTTCTGCCTTGAGGTATATATACTCACTTCCTCGTCAGCCATCCTGCGCGTACACACTGTCCGCATCTGCAGAATCAAGGGGGCGACAGCACACTCGCGATGATCTTCAGCAGCACCGCCGTCCGTACGGCAAAGTAGTGCCTCTTCGGACGCCTTCCTCACGCTGCCAATGCCCGCCTCGCTGATGCATAGCATACGACCTGCGTCGCAACCAGGGGTCCCGCTCGGGAGACCATCTACAGCACCACGACAGCGTGTGCGATCCGCCCCACGACTTGGAAGCCACCAAAGGCCCCCTTGACCGTTTTCGTTCCTCATCCCCGGTGCCGCTTTTACCGCCTCATCGCGCGCCAAGTGCATCTCCAGCAAGTACCACTCGCCCCAATCCACACGCGCGCCGGGCGCATTCTCAACACGGGACCCATCACCACCACCACCCGCGAACGCAACACCTGCGGCAGCCGCTCCCCATCGCCAGCGCCGCGGTTATTCCCTCCCCACCCGCCGCCACCGTGTCCAGCGCCTCACTGCGGCACCTGGAGTACGACGCGCAACATCACCGAACAACGCAGCGAGCGTGGCGGGCATTCCCCGTCGCCTACGCCGCCTTCATCGCCTCCTCACGCTCCGCCTATCCTCTGCGCCGACGCCGGCGACCGCTCGAAACCTCAGCCTGCCCCGCATCGCGAACACGACCGTGGGCAGCATCCGCTGCAGCTGCCCCCCCATCGCCCCGCCGCTCCCCACGTCCATCCTCAGCGCCATAGCGCCCCGCTCGTTGATAACTCCGCCGCACCGCCACTCACTTCCCATTGCTAGCGCCGGCTGCGTTTGCCGCGATGACAAGTCTGCGGGCGAGACACGGAGGCAATGCGCACCCTGCGCTTTTCACTCGCACCCGACTTCCGCGCTCGGGATTTCGGTCCACACGACAACGAACCTGTGCAGACTACCCCCGGGATTTCAGATCGCGCCGCTGCCCATGCAACTGGAATACCGCACTTCGAAGCCAGGTGTGAGCGGCACTTGCTCCCCTTTTTGGGGACGTCGGTTCATCGCGCGCGCCGCCGAGCACGGGGAAGGGCCTGCGAGTGCCGGACAATTACTTATACACCTCGATTCCTTACTTCCCCGTTTTCTCTTACTCCAATCATTACTTTCTAGTCTACCCATGAGCATGTGTAGATATCTATGAAACCATTGCGTCCGTCGTCTTTTTTTGACCAATTGAGAGACAAAGGATTGAGGCTTTTACGGTCTGCAGCATAGAACGCAGACCAGTTCACAAGCCCGTGAGAGGACTTGTGGGTTATAGCGAGAAATATGTTGTGCTACCTGACTGCACATTCAGCGTCAAGAAGCTACTGTCAGGAGGCTAAGGCATTGGAAAAATGGGGAGGAATGTTCAAAGTTTATTGCGCCGGTGTTGAAACTTGAAGTCATTGCAACTCGGAAGCAATATGCCGTCAACATGTAAGGGTCGGGCCCCTCGAGCTACGAAAATTAGTACACTTTTTTAAGATGTTTTCAATTGAAATTTGATCTCTTCGAGAAGCTCGTTTGTACTCTTGAACCTAGAATTAAGCAGATAACACGAGTTTAGTCAAAATTTGGGAGTGATTTTCAACATGCCTATTGCATGGCTTGTACACGGTGTTTTACAATGCATTTAGACGATAAAAGCCTTAGACAGGTCGAGTTGGGATCTGGCAATGTGTGTGGGCAATAGAGGCCGCGCGGCACTTGCCCCTCACGCCGCGGCAATAGCACAGCCACTGCCGCGTCCGTGCCGCGGCAATCGCGGCACTTTCACCCAGCCCCAGGTAGACATAGGAGCGGCGGTAGCCGCCGGGAGTGGCAGTGCCAATCAGCTTGGGGGTAAATAGGATAGTTTCATGCACCAACTAGGCAAAAATACGCGAGCTCATCACGGCAAGATTTGGCACGGCGGTGCCTGACAGGTCAATCCAAGGGGGTACGGAAAATATAAAAAAACACCTCATGCCGTTTTTTTTATTATCGACTCTTTCTGGGAACCACCCTACCACGTGACGTCCAAATAAGGAAATAATTGACCCAGACCTGTTGATCCCGTCTATTTGCTATTCAAACACCTCTTAACCCTTGCAAAGAAATATTTACATGCTCAGAAGGTCATATACAACAGACTCATCCTCACCTGTGATACCAACTTTCATGGGCAATGATACTGCCAAACATGACCAATGTGATGGCCGATCCTTCCTACACGGGACAGGTTGCATAATCCAAGCCCCGAACTGCGTCAATTTAGGTTGAATGCTCTTTATATGGATGCAGAGAGTGTTTTCCAGCGTAATTGGAGGTATTGACACCGCATTTTGGCCAAAAAATAAATGGTCATTACTATTTACGACCAGGAAGTTAGCGACTTAAGCATTGATGCCCCAGCCTTCGTCTTCTCCCAGGGCAGGTTCCATACAAACTAGCTCAGAATGAGTGCATACATCTTGCGAAAATTTTGAGTACACATGCACCGAAATATTCGAGGATTTGAGTCCGTAGTGAATTTATTTTGACTGGCAGTCCAACATACTTCGTATATTAAGCAGATGCCTCGAATCAGAGTGCATATGTTTGTTTTGCCGAAATTGCCCCAATTGTTATGCCAGCTGACCCTGTACATCATAATTTAGCCTAGACGCCCGGCGCTTGAGCTATTAAACCTCGCCGATCAGCCGCTCAAAGTCCTTTCAAAAGGCAGGCCACCATTTCGTCGCTTCTTCTGTTCCACCCCCATCTCTGCTTTCTTATTGCTGTGTTGCTGCCGCCTTTCTCCATTTTTGTCATACACCACCTATGCAAGAATCTGCAAAGCCATTGAAACTATCTACTGCGGTTAAGGCTCAAAGGTTGTACCCTCAAAATTCCGTGAACTCCAAGCGCGTGCTTTCTGCCTCTTGGCCCTCCGCAACACCTCAAAGCATCACTCAGATCCTCCCTCCACCAGATTTCAACTCGCCTCATCAAACCTGGCGCGTTTGTTTACTTCCTTGAGGTTTGGAGCTACAGAGTCCTGCAACACCTCGCGAATCTTCCATGAAACCCAATCAAGGTCAACTTCAAGTTCATTACCAAGGCTCTGGTATTGGTCATGATCTCGACCTCGACGTTTGCCGGTCTTGCGTCTTTAATTCCACGCCGGTAGATTCCTCCCAGTGCGTTGGGTTTAATGTCGATCCGAAGGGTAAGTGTTATTCCAGCGTACAGCTCTGTTTTGCCTTAATCCAGTTTTGATTTCGACTTACAGTAGCCCACATCTGTGTCGGAAGGCCCGCCTTTCCAAATGGTCAGTTACCCAATCCTCATTCTTTCGCGAAACAGCCACTGATCGTTGGCGTGCATTCAGGCCGTTGATTTATTATTTGAATGACCAAGGTGCGTGTCCATAATGCACCCGTTCAGTCCAGAGTTCGTCGATCTAGCTGGCAGAGCGGTTCAGTGTGATTGTATGCGACTTTGGATAGCTCACGGTGGTTAATCGGCTTTGAAATGGCTGTTTACTCAAGTCTAATCGGAGAGGCGAGTCCTTTGGTACCCGCACCGATCAATAATTACCCGTGAGTTCCCAGCGATCAGGCCGTAAGTGGAACGAAAGACAATACCTAACTCACGGGTTGCAAACGGTATTTCCCATCCGGTAAGTGGATCCTTTGTCTCGATGACATCTCTTTGACCTTCGCTCCAGCGGTCGAAAGCAAGGTTGAGCCATCGACGTTGAGCTAAGCGTAGCGCTTGGTCTTCCCGTCGCCGTACTTGACCTGGCGGGACAGAGCTGGTTGGTCGATTTTATACTGTCTCGCCAGGTACGTCTCCTTTCCTCTACATACTACTATGTGCCTTACTCTGTCTCGCCAGTCATATCGCTCCCAGTTTTTGCTCCCCAGCCACATCGGCACTCGCGTCGTCTTCCAATAAACTCCGAGCCACCGCGAGCCTTATACGAGGCTGTTTCTGACCAAACCTGTGCATTACGCACTCAACCAAGACTATGAAAATCAGATAGAAATTGCGGTTCGATGCACATCGTTCGTGGTTCAAATTTTAGACATGCCACAAACACTGCTACTACGTTTTCGTTGCTGGCTATCCCTAGTCATCGCACATTGACTCAAGCAATACCCGGAATGGGGGTGAGTCTTTACAACATGCCTCGAACTTTGGCGGACCTCACGATAACTTCGACCTCAATGCAGAACCCTCTCCATCCCAACTCTATCCGCATCTGCGGCCCTAATTCAGTCAACTCAATGACACTCATGTTCTAGCAACTCCGTCAGCGTAGCTCCACACCCGCCGTGCGTCTCAGAATCTGTATTTCTCATAACTGATTCCAATCCACGACTTTACTTGCCAAGTCACGAATACCTTCGAAGTTGTCCATTCACAACGGCTCGCTGTGCGTCTCAAATTTCCCTCAGAAACCAGCCTGACCATTCTTTAGGTATTCACCTTTGCGACAGAGGCGTCATGTTCTCCTCACCCTCGGCTTCAGATTTAGAAGCCTTGCAGCACACTGAGCATCGCCTCGGCCTTGATAGCGTCGCGACCGGTTCGACCATCGCGAGTTCTGTATTTTCTCCCAGGTTCTCAGCGTCACGGTACTGCTTAATTTCAACGCACAATCTTTGCAACCATTTACATTTATTTCGGACAAGATGCATGTACTGTCAATTGCAATTCTTTTTTCTTTTTGATAAATGTTTCCAATGAATCGGAGCATGGTCTGAAGTCACGATTCAGTACGCCGGAGCGAAGCGAAGGCATATCTTGTGGCCAAATAACAGGGTAGTTGGCCACCCCACCAAATTACGTGTTGCGCTCTCAAGTGGCGGCAGCCTGCACTTGTCATGATAGATAAAGATTATATTCACTATTTGAAATAGTTCTAATGTAGATATGAGGTATAGAAATGGTCGGAATACCTGCTTCTGACCGAGGGAAAACTCTCAAAACTGGGGCTGTGAGATGAACGAAGGTCTGCAACTCGAAAAAAAGCCGAGATGGATCAAATTAAGATCCAGAATACTTAATGAGAAGTATTAAGACGTATATAAATGCCCAATTCCATTCCAAGATGCCGGCACTCTTTCAAAAAATCTGACTATTACCAAGACTGAAATTGGATGATTTGAGATAATGGCCACCAGAGCGATCAGAAATGAATAGATAAAATCTCAAAATACCTCTCAGAATGAAGTATTGTATCGTCAAAAGTACTGTGTCTGGTTTCAGACCAATAGCATCGGTGTGTCATGTACCGCGACGGTGGCCAGTATGACTGACCTAAAAAAGCAGTCGTCCATTCCTGAGTGCTTTACGAGGGGTATTCCAGTCCATTTCCACCTGGGAGCATTGGGGAGAGAGGCCCAGCATCAGGGGGGCTAGAACGAGCCCCAAAGGTCGTGGATCGGTGAAGAAATGGTTGAGAAATGGCGAGGGCAAGTGAGGCGAGCAGTCTGACATCAAGAAATTGATGTCCCCACGCTTCGGATCCCGATCCGTGATGCTGTAGCCTTCGATCAACCCATCATTTTCGGCTAAAATTTGGTCTGAACATTCGTTGGGGGTCGCACTTTGTTTGTACATTATGCCCAGTCAAAATGATCCATCCCTGACTCTCGAGCCCTCAAGTGGCCAACTAGGTAGGGTGGCCAATTATCTGGTCTGAAATAGTATTTTTTTTTTATCTGGCCAGCTGCTCGACCACCCTCCCTGCACTAGGTCTCGGCTTGGCCGGCCTGCACCCCCTTGGGTCAATCTACATTACCTCTCGATGCCCAAATGGCAGAATATGGTTGTTTACTCATTCACTGTATTCACGAAGTTCAGCCAGAAGGCGGTGAATATTTGTGAATATTTCTTACGTGTCAGCGTACAGTGGCGACGAAAAGTTCTGCACGCGATAGATTTCAGTTGGTTCGACCCAATGATGACAAAAATTGACCTACCTCTTGGTGTATGAACTGTAGCGTAGGATGTGTAGAGTACTCAGAAAAGAATTTAGATCAAACGGTTTTGATGCGGTGGAGCTGTGGACCGATTTCGCCGAAACACGATCAGTCACATCGTGACATCATCTTTCTTCTCCACGAACCACCACAATCCGTACGCGTCTGTCCATTTCTACTCACGATACTAGCTAGATATAACACTGTAACACAGTCCGGTATTCTAGGCCTCTTCCATGGTTATTTGCACCCCCACTACGCGAGCCTGCATCATGCGGATGCACGATAAAGAAAATATGGATTTTACAGAAATTGGAGCTGACACCGGGCGCAAGCCTGATGACATGTCAAATCGACATGTCATCACGACATGTAGTCGACATGTAGTCACCATGTGTCTCAAAGGTGAGTGTCCTTCCGTGACTTTGTAACACTCTACTTACCTAATTTTCTTTGTTCTATTCTTCACAAGCCGCCCGAGCCAATCCGAGTGGACCCCCTTGCACCAAGAAAAGGCAACACATGTTTGCTAAATATTTGGCTTCTTCGGCTCCAACGGCGACACTTTGCCTCTTTGTTCCCTTGACATCACCCCACTGGATGCCCTTTTTCAACAAAGTACATGGGATACAAAAATGTCAAGGGTGGACAGTATTGACACTAAATAATTATTCTACTTGTGGGGAATAAGAATGAAGAAACACAAAAAATGTGTGCGGTAGGCATGTGGTAGAAGAAAAAATGGGGACACATTAATGTTCCTACTGGTAGGGAATAAAAACAAAGAGGGTACAGATGTGCTTGTGGTAAAGGTCCGAACGGAGGACATACATGGTACATACACGGAAACTCCACAAAACTCCACCCTCTGCCCGCAACGAAGGCAAAAGTCCTGCAGCCGCTCTGTGGCACGCAGGGTTCCTCCCCATCATCCCCTTCCATGCTGGAGACCACCACATCGATGCACACAAGCTTGTCATAGAACACAGGGCTGTGCGCAATGCTGAGGCTGAGGAAGTGCTCCAGCACGTCACACACGTTAGGGACATTGCCCGAGAAGCACTGCATGCTCAGCGCCTCAATCGGGCTGCTTGTGAGTGCGGTCATCGTGTGGACGACCTCATTGACGGGGAGATGCGCAGCTGGCGCAGGCGCAGGAGAGGCGGCATGTCACTCATCTTTATGGTGAGGACAAAGGAGGAGGGGTCAAGGGAGAAGGAGTCAAGCAAGGCCAAGTGGAGGCAACAAAGAAGTACATGCACACGTGTCGCCGTTGGAGCCGAACATGCATCAAACATGTGTCATGCTTTTTTTGGTGCATGGGGGTCCACTCGGATTGGCTTGGGCGGCTCGTGAAGAATAGAACAAAGAAAATCAGTTAAGTAGAGCGTTACAAAGTCACGGAAGGACACTCACCTTTGAGACACATGGTGGCTACATGTTGACTACATGTCGTGATGACATGTCGATTTGACATGTCGTCAGGCTTGCGCCCGGTGTGAACTTGACTTCAGCTGAAGCACTGCGTCTCGAAACTACCGCACAGTGGCAGAGACAGGCGATCCCTACCACTATGCACCCAAATCCGGATGCCCCCGATGATTCACCGAGTGCGACATGCGACATGCCACCAAATTGATCGAAAGCGGAGAAGCACGCGACGGTGCAGATGTCCGCAGGATGCTTTTCCCCACCGCTCCGGAGTCCACAGTGCGCGATGCCCTTCAGAGTGTCGGCCTGAATGGTCAAGTGCGTCGTCTGAAGCCGTTTCTCAGCAAAATCCACGTCCAGAAGCGCAAAGCTTGGGCCGAGGAGATGCTTGAGCTGACAGCCAACGATTGGCGAGACGTTGCCTTCTCGGACGAATCAAAATTCAACCTTTTTGGGTCGAACGGCAAGCAGTACTGCCGTAGGCGTCCCCACGAAGAGTTGTTGCCACGAAATGCGAAGAAGACGGTGAAGCATGGCGGGGTAATGTCATGGTCTGGGGTTGTTTGACAGAGCACGGGCCTGGGTGGCTTCACCGTGTCGATGGGAAGATGGATGCCGTTCAATATTGTCAAATCCTTGAGGAATCATACCTCGGGACCCTCTCCGACTATAATCTCTCCCCGTCCAAGGTTGTATTCCAGCAGGATGGCGACTCAAAGCACACTTCCCGGCTTGCATCCAACTGGTTCCATGACAACGACATCAAAATCTTGCGCTGGGCACCTTCCTCACCCGATATGAATATCATCGAGCACGCCTGGGAGGAGTTGGATCGCCGTGTACGTCGTTGCGCAGTTCTCCCGACCAACCGCGATGAGTTATTTGCCGCTTTGAAGGAGGAATGGGAGAATCAAGTTGGATATGGACTACATTAATCACTTATACGACTCGCTACCTGCTCGAGTCCAGGCTCTTCATGATGCGAAGGGTGCATACACACACTATTAGTACATCTGTAATTTTTCCAAACTCGAATTCTGTGGTTTTCTTCAATTTTGGCGGCACTTTGTTTCTGTTTGACAACAGCATCAGGGACATTTTGATCCAATTGATGCACACCTTTGCCGCATCAACACCACTTGATCCATTTTTTTTCTGAGTACTCTACATATCATACGCTACAGTTCATACACCAAGACCTAGGTCTATTTTTGTCTTCATTGTGTCGAATCAGCTGAAATCTGGCGTGTGCAGAACTTTTCGTCGCCACTGTAGCAGCCAACCTTACAGATGATCAGGCGCTTGGGCCCGAAACTCTGATGTTCGGAATGGATGGCGGAGTACGAGAGACAGCACTAGCACAGGAAGAGAGCGAGACTGCACTGGCACAGCCCCACGCAGATCTCTTTGATCCGCCGTTTGTCGCGCCGATATCCGCGGGACCAAAATCGTATTCTCGCAGATGCTAGACGCAGATTTCTCAATGAATATGCGGGGACCAATATCGAACGCCTGACTGGGCCATTCAATGACCAGAAATTCTATCCCAGATCAATTATCGCCTCGAGTGCTTTTCGACGCGGAATGCCTGAAGTAGTGTTGCCGCGGCTCGGCTCCGGCTGGCTCCGGCTCGGCTTATGACATGAGCCGTTTAAAATAGCTCGGCTCGGCTCGCAGCTTGAGCCGCGGCTCAGCCTCAGTGTTGAAATGAGGACCTTCTGAGGCCCACAGAGACCTTTTTGTGCTGAGCATGACTGTTTTCAAGCTCACCTATCTACACTCATCATTTGAGATGTTGTCATGGTCATCGCACCCGGTGCATCGCTGTCAACCACCAGCACGTGGTTTGACAGCTTCTGACATCTGTGAGAACACTTACGGAATTTTCATCTTTCAGGCGTAAATAACTGAAGTGAGATGGTGTGTAACACTGGACGAGGGTGTGATGAGTTCTACACACCCATCTGAACATGGAAAAAAAGGTTTTATTTAAATTTGTCTGAGCTGTGGCTCAAGCCAGAGCCGAGCCAAAGCCAGCCAAAGCCGATGTTGAGCTGAAACAAGCCGTAGGTTCAAATACTTTCAGATTGAAAGGAAGATTATTCTGGCACAGTTTTCCACCTTTCTGAGGGATTCTGAGGGTCGGCTTGAATCGGCTAATTTTCGGCTCGGCTTTGCGGCTTAGCTAGAGCCGAGCCGAGCTGCGGCAACACTAGCCTGAAGACACGCGCGAGGAACCTGATGAAGATTTGAACATCAAATATGAGGTATAGGTCGTCATCGTCGACCTGGAGGGCAGATGTAGTTATTGAGCTTTGCTCCTCTCTCTTACAATCCTTATTTCCATCCACATTCTCATGTCTCCGACTTGACGCGCCTATTGACGTCAAGATATGGTTCCATGGATCGTCTGAATCGTTCATGCTAATTTGCGTTCATAGTTAATTCCAAAATAATTCTCCAATAGAAATCCTTCATTGGCTTGACAACACAGTCATCAAGGAAGAGGAGGAAGAGCAGGAGGATCCCGCGTATCCCAAACCTAAACGTTGGGAGGATGATTCCCACAGCGACGATAAATAGATGGCTGGCTTGTTTGAGAATAGCAGATCCTTCATGTAGTTAAGCAAATCTAGCTGTTGCCCTCTGTTGATCTGAACACATTTAATCTTGCAAATGAAACGGTGTTTGACACATCAAACACTCTTGCAGGAGTCTTTGTTCATCACGCGCGTTGGGAATATCTACAACTTCATCTTGACTATACACATCTGCCTGCCCTTGAGGTTCACTAATTTCCGTCTGGCGAACATGGTGGGGGGGGTGACGATGAAAATATATTCAGCTTGTCGGTACCAGACCAAGGAACTAGTACACTAAATTCGGCGTTCTACGTCGGGGACAAGCTCGTCGGATCCGCCAACAGTCAAACTAATTTCGAAATCAGGAACAACAAATAGGTTAAATTCGCGACATTGAACACGAATCAGAGCCCAGACGTGCAATGTACTAAAATGTAACGCCAACGAAAAAATTAAGGATCTCGACCTCAAAGTCCCGACCCCGAAAGCTCCTCCCCCGTAGCGTTTAGGTGCCGCCTTTCAGACGGTGGTGGTAATAACGTTACTCTATTCCATATGCGCCATCCCAAACAAGAACCCGATCCGCCTTCTGGACCGTGTAAGAGATCGTTTTTCCTCCATCCCAGATGACAGTCATTGTCTCTGCGCCGTTGCGAGTCCACAGATTCAGGCTAGGTGTCTCGTTTTGCTTGGGGTAGATTGTGAAGTTACTGCTGACGCCACCGGAAATGTT
The DNA here is from genome assembly GCA_014462655.1 of Mycena venus. Lineage (NCBI taxonomy): Eukaryota > Fungi > Basidiomycota > Agaricomycetes > Agaricales > Mycenaceae > Glaucomycena > Glaucomycena venus. The sequence continues at coordinate 10,929,668 of JACAZI010000003.1, forward strand.
CGCCACAGCAACGAGAATGGAAACAGAGGCGAAGTTGGAGACCCAGACCATGATTGCTTTCAGAATATCAGCCAAAAACAAAGGGATGCTTATGAGTTGTGAATAAAATAAGACACAGACCAGAATAAATGTAGTTGTGGCAGTGTGTTACTGCTCAGATGATGCTGTCAGAAACAGTGGATGGCGGTGGTCCTAGAATGTACTCACCGTGAAAGCGGTTTCGATGTTGGTGATCAAATGAGGGATCGTTTGTGTGAACTTTATACATCTTTCCTTGTCGCTGTCCCGTGATCATCGATGGGACGATCCCTCTTCCAGACTCTGGCGAAGCAGAAGTCCGCACTGCATCAGGGAAAAGGGCCCATAAGTGCATGCTGTCTGTCTCGAATTAAACTGGTGTTGACATGTCACGGACTGATACGAGATATCACATCAGGAAAAATTGAAATGCTATAAAGTGCAAGTGACAGTTATGTGGGTCTTTCATTGTCTATTGTAGTCTTTGAATCTTCTGGGTTAACTATGCCTGTCTATAAGAGTCTATGGTGGGCTATGTATCTGGCCTCCATTCTAGGAAAAGCTATCCTGGTCTTTCAACTTGCATTATCTGGGCATTAAACTTTACAAGAACATTTGAGTCATCCCAAAAGCTGGCAGTGACCTTGGACCATCCATGGTACTCCCACTGGATGCGGTGCACTCAGGCTGGCAGTATATATTCAATTGCGTCGCCTTGTGTGACGAGCTTGTCGAAGAAAAAGAAAAACTGTTTCCGAATTTGAATTTAACTGGAGTAGGCGTCGCAAAAAGCAACATTCAACTTCACCCTGGATCTGTCTCAGACGGCGACCGGACGTGTTTCACATGAGTAACAGTTGGCGATCACGACACGGACACAAACTTACACGCAGATCCGAATAAGGATCTGAAGGCCGCGGAAATTTCGGAAGTCCATCAGCGCGGGTCCGTGCGTGCATCTTGATCAATTGATGAAGTCTGCTGGCAAACGTCGCTTGCCTCTTAACCTCACCCACTTTCGCCCTCCTTCCGCTCACTCCCTTCTCCTCGTATGCCTCTCTCAAGTCACCAGAAGCGGTCAGATTTCAAACTCTTGGCTCAGACTTGCCCGAGTTGTTCCCCATGTCCTCACATATAAAAAAATCACTGCTTGGATCGCAAAATCTGTTAGAGACTTCTCAAAGACTCGAACATGCCCCCAGCCCTTTCAATCCCTCTCAAGCCTTCATTGGATTGTTCTGGGTCTCTTCTCAAGATTTCTTAAGCCTCAAGCTGCCTTAACCTCAAGCCGTCTCAAGTGTGCAAGCCTTCAAGCTGTCGTGGGCCGATCAATGCTGTCTGTCACGCTCTTGTAACTCTTGCTTCAAGCTCCAGTTCATCTTTTACCCCTTCAAGTCGTGTCCCTGGTGAGCAAGTCCCCCTAGCCTTCATGGCTTCTAAGATTCTATGGGCGGAATGTATGTACCTTTATGTACCTTTCTGTCTCTTGTCATGTACTGTCTTTGTCAATACAATCTGGTTTTCTGTTGCTTCTTGTGGTTTCTTTTGTATGCTTTGTATTGGGAACTTTGAGAGCTATGCGGTCTATCTGGTCTATGGTGTCTATGCAACTATATAGTGCTGGTGGTGTCTATGGTGGTCTATGAAACAAAATCCACCCCTGGACCTGTCTATCATAGGCACTGCTTTACTTTCATGTCTATGCTGACTATTTTTGTCTATCTGGGTCTCTCGTGCAACCTCAGATTTTCCTGATGCAGAGACCAAGGAACACGCATGCTAGGTTGTACGTGCATGCTATCTGTCGAGCACTTTTAACCGGCGTTGACGTGTCGCCCACGGGATTTGGAGATGAAAGAACATGGTTGCGCTACTAGAATGTACTCACTGCAAAAGCGCCGCGGCTTCGAGGTTGATGAGAAAATGAAGAATCATTTGAGTGGAACTTCATGCATTTTTCCTTGAGCCCAGCGAGAATCAAACATGCATACGAACCGCAAACACAGCACGAATGACCTCATAATGCGACTGCGGAGCTTGGACCCAAGCTTTATCCACGGGGTCGAAATTGTAACATGTAACCGATTGTCTTGTTTTAACATTCGACCTGCCATGTCGATGATGAGCCGCATCAACGACTTGCTTGTATACTGTACCATTTCGATCAAATCGGCAGTCACGCGTCACGCACCCTCCTGTCGATCACGAATTTTGGTCGATGTCACGCGTCACTTCGGCCTCTGTCGAACGTCCAAGCGGTCACGCAGGCCCCAAATTGCCTAAAAAAAAAAAAAAAAAGCCAAAAAAGCCAAAATTTTCAGTTCAAATGCCGAATTTTCTGGGGTGTCACGCTCTGCCGGAGCTTCTGCCGAAATGTCGAATAGGTAAAATGAGTCACGCGTCACCCCCCGTATCGATTTGATCGAAATAGTACAATATCGCAAATCAGCTGGCAACTGCGCAGTTTTCCGGTACTCCAGACGAGGTTATAGTACTGATGAGTCAACCCGCCGCGTTGTTTCAATGTAGAGGTGGTATACACACGAATGTTTGCCAGTGAACAGGACCTGCTTGGCCCAGATGTTCTAGGAGTGCAGCGGATAAAGCCGATGGGGCTTTGATGTGTGGAGCGGCACATATCTGGTACCGCCTTGTGCAAGCCTCAGCATGAAACCACTCAAAATCACCCTCTTTTATAAAACAAGAAATGCCTTCGCTTCGCTTCGGCAGTTCAAGTAACCTTGCAGGGCGACAAAAGGAAAAGAAGAGCACGAATAAATCTTACACAACATAAAGTCAAACATGGAAAGTCCCGTACATGTGTCAATAGGTAAAGTAAAGACCTGGAGACAGAAATCAGAAATCTGCTCACTGCCGGGAGAATCAAAGATTGTTATCCCTCACCCAGTAATCGAAAAGAAGCCAGGCACATAGGACCTCCAAGCTATCGTGGGTTCAGACAAAAAAATGCATAACTTGCTGCCTGATTTGCGATGTTCCAATGGATCGCCACTAGCAAGTGATGTTGAGGCTCTCCAAGGAAATCCGATTGTGGTGCAATAAGTTTGACCCCAGGCAATGGCATGGCAGGAGGCAAGAATTGAACCCAGGTGCATGGTCAGGAAATGAACTCAGTTTGCGAGAAAAAGAGATGTTCGGCGGGACGCAGGGGCACAGAATACGAGATTTGTTTGATGAGAATTTGGGGGCCTTGAGGGCTTGAGGAACAGGCAAGACCCTGAAAAAGCCCGAGCAAGCGAATTTTATTGATGGAAGTCATCGAAAGGCGAAGGGATTTGAATGGTATCTGGTGACCGGAACCCCCAGTTTTATATTGGATAGACCACATATGTGGCCGCAGTTCGAAGAACTTCGTGCCGTACTACGCAAGTGCTACGCCGAGCTAGAAGGAATGTTCCGAATGGGCATTTTTTCAACAGCAGTTGAAGGCTGTGGAACCATGAGATGTGGCTACAACACCAAGTCACCTGTATTTGGATTCATTTCCGAAAGCCGCAGTTCAAGAATTTGGGTGTGTCCCACGCAAGGCACTGCGGCAAGGTTTCGTCAGCTTCAGCCGTCCTGAAGTTGACAGATCGCAGTCCCACCCGTGAGATTCCGGAAAGATGAAACACACAGCAGTCGTCCCAAAACGGCAAGTCTGTGGGAGAATGATGGTGGATGAAGCTGTTGAGGTTTGAGCTGAGCAGCAGAGATTGCGCGATGGGGCGAGCTCGAAGGAGATAGAACCAAGCACTCCCCAACAAATTGGGCCTATGGCCCATGTCTGGAGAGACGGCGGTTTTTTCAAGTTTTTCAAGATGCAGAAAAGGGGAGAAAAAAGGGGAAAAGAAAGATTTATCTACAATTAAAAAAAGCTCATTGGCATCACAAATTCATTCTCAAACTCGGCTGGGCGCGTGCCAGACGTTTCATGAAATCTTGATTATCTTGATTCCACAAGCCCGCATTGGGCAATTATTGATTTCAAGGCCCAAGTCCATCCGGGGGATTGACCCCGGATGGACTTGGGCCTCAGCCAATCATTTTCAAGATATTAGCTAAATGATAAGATTGCTCTGCGATCCATATCACCATTCATGTGACCAGGTCCATTTTGGACACATTTTGATCTCTTGGAAAGAATGGCTCGTATCTCGCTCAATTCTGCACGGATTGAGGTCAAAAATAGCGCATTTTTTTATGCTGATTCATGCGCAGTTAATGGTTGCAATACTCTGCGAAAAATAGAAAGATTCCGGGCATCTGGTGTATGGGGCCATCAGCATGGTCAAACTGACCTGGAAACTTCAAATGTTGTTAGAACGGCCTGAAACTCTGGGAAAGCATGCTTGTATGCATATTGATCAGTTGGATAGAGCCTCTTCTGTTGCCTCTTTGTAGGGGTGCTGATACTTTAGTTTTTCGGTCCCAATCTTATATGGCACCAAACTATCAGAGTTTTGACACAGAGATACCCCCGGAAACGTGTTTTTTAGGATAGGCTAGGTACTAAACCTTTTTATGATCAAGAAAACGCGTCAAAAACGCGTTGAAAGCGTGTCAGAAGCCCTCCAAATGCACGCAACTGGGATATAGACTAAATACAAGATGCATCAAACAGTCTGAGTCTGCTTACTGCTCTCAGTGGCATCCGAAAAATGAGACAAGGGGAAGAGAAGAATGAAAAGGAAGGGAAAACATTGCAGCTGCACCATGTACTATATAAGCCATTGAGTAATTTACAAGCACACACTAAACCGCAAAAATTGTGAGTATTCATAAGTAATGGAATCAAGTAAAATACAACTGCTGGTTGAACAGCAGTGTGAGTGTAAGTCAGTTGTGCAACAGTAAGACATTACCCAGATCTTTAACTAACAAACTCATTCAGTTGTAAATTTATAGTTCTCATGCAGAATGTAGGATACATTGGAACACTACAAATACTTGTTAGTTGAGATCAGACAAGTGAGTCGCCTGGTGAGCTAACCACAAAAGGTGTAAGTATTTGTAAGTAACAGAATTAAATAAAATACAACTGCCCATTGAAAGGCAGTGAGAGTATAGGTCAGTTGTGTGACAGCAGCCATTACACGGAAATACAGGTTGTAAGTATTCATAAGCAACCAATACAAGAGCCAGTTGAATGGTGGTGAGGGTGCAGGTCAGTTGTGCAACAGCAGGGCCATTACACAGATATACAAATCTTTAACTATTCTTCTGGATGCTCCTTCAGATATTTGAGTATTGTCTCTTCAGAAATCCGGACCCTCTCCCCTTGAGCAAGTGCAGGATGAGGACAAGCACATTTGCTGCGGTTTCCTTTGCCAGGACATTCCCACCTTTTCCTGCATTTTGCCTTGCAGCATACAGCACAGCGATCCCCTGCCTTTTTCTCTGCAACCACGGTATCATGAGCAATTGCAAGGGACCCACTGAGGTGAAAAGTGGTTTGTGTTGGACCCACTTTTGAGGAGGATGAAAGAGATGATCGTAAAATTGTGTTGGCTGGTGGGTCAACATCCATATCTGTTGCGCTAGAGCCACCAGCACCATATTCCTCAATATCCATGTCCATTTCTGACTGAACGTCATCTACATCTTCAAAATGCGTGTTGTGCTGCTCTGGTTGCAGTTCTGCACGAAGACCCATGGGGTCAAATGAATCAAGGTCAAGATGGGCATGAAGTTCTTGCACTAAATTCCATTTGTAAGTAAAGATTCAGGTGGTAAAAAAAGTTAAAGATACATACTGGTCTTGAATGTGTCATCTGGCTCATCATTTGGCAGAGGAATAGCAGGGAGGGTGGTAACTGAATTGTCTGCAGAGGTAATGAGATCTGTGAAGGCCTTCAAGGCAACTGCATTCTGTCCCATGAGGAGTGTGGAACGCTCAGATTTCCACAAGATTGTCTTTTTATGATGAAGTTCAAGCTGTCCAGGCAGCTTGTAATACAATCGTTGATTGGAGTCTGTAACAGTGCGGTCCTGCACATCAACTTCAGCATTCCAGAACTTTGCAAGTTGTTTGTAATCAATGCTCTTGTATGCCTCATGAGGTGGATATGACTTGTGTCCTTTCCTAAATATTGGATTGTTGATGAGCGCCTTGAATTTGCGATACTCAGCAAAGGTTGCAACAGGAAGAACAGGGTAGAGTGTGCGTTGGCGGAGCTGTAGGTAACGATACTGATTTGTGGGATGGGTAGAAAGACGGGAAAGAGTATGGACAGGAAGATCATGGTGATGTGGAACACCTTCAACCCTTACAGGTGGAAGTGTTGTGATTCCAAGATCTTCAGCAAGAAATGTATCAAGGGGGAGGATTCCAAATGTCTCTGAGGTGGCAATACGAGTTGCAAGGATGGGAGGAGGCCGGAATGAAGGCTGGACATCAAGGAGAGATGCTGTCTCTACAATCTCGTCCTTGACCCATAAATCATAGTGGTCACGGAATTCCTCTCCAGTCCTGTTGCGATGTCCAACCTACATGATTTGAACATCAAAAAAAAAAATTGAATTGAATGAAGGGAGATTTGAACTCATACCGATTGGTTGCGGCGAAAAATCCAGTAAACATATATACACTCTGCAAGTTCAGGGGATGCCTTGAGTGATCCAAAGACTCATCGAACAGCCATGTGAACTCCGCCTTCAATTGAGTTTGTACCTCGCACAGTGCGATAACGGGTGAGACCTCTGCGATCTTTACCTGTCACAAAATAAAGCTGGATACCCATGGGGTCAGAAAGAAATCCTAGACGGACAGTCTCCAAAAGACGAGTTGCCATCTCCTTTGCCTCATCACTGAAGAAGCGACCCCGGGTTGATGAATTTTTAGTTGAGCAAACAATGTCTTGATAGCCATTGAAGAGTGCAGCCAAACGTTTGCCCAAAGTGACGCGATCAGGAATGTAGACTCGGATCAAGGGCTGTAACTGTGCAGCCTTGGCCCGCTTTGCATACTCCCAGTTAATTCCTTCTTTCTCAAATTCGGCTCTCACTGCAGCTTCATCATCTTTATCGCAAATAAAGATGGCTTCACTGAAATCATGACAAAATGCCTTGAAGGCTGAATGCTTTTTGGAGAGAAGTCGGATAAGGCGGTCCATAAAGTGGAATGCATCATCAAGGACTCGAGTAGGGATAGTGGTGCCACTCTGAGAACCCTCTTGGAGAATAAATCGTGCACGCTCAATGGCCTCTGTAAGGTCCACAGGGAGGTGTAAATCATCAATCTGAAGTAAATTAGACTCAAATAGAAAGCTACAGTGAAAAAAATACCTCAATGTCTGAATCATAGTCACTATCTGCATCCATGAACAAGTCATCCTCAGAAGGTTCCCAAATATTGAACTGAGTGTTTTCTGCATGTTCAGGTTCTGTATAAGAAATTGAAAACTCAGAATGATCTTCAGTGAGAGTGGCACTGGCTGGAGCTGGCATTGAAAAACCAAATGTGAGGGCAGTTGCACGAAGTGGTGGTGTTTCTGAGCGAGAACGAAGCTGGCTGGTTGCAACAACTGCTTGACGTCCATGGGAATAAATCCACTGGATGGTTTGTCGATGTAAATTATGGATTGCATTGGGAACAAGGACCTCAGTAATTTCAATTAAGGAGCGACTGGCAGTGATATTGATTCGACGAGTTTGACCCTCATTGTCTAAGATAATGTTGAGAAAGCCTGGATGACTACCTACAATAAACCCACGAGCTATAGGTTTACAGCTCTGCACAATAGTTACAAGCTGGCCATGGCTTTTTTGCTTGGTGGGGCTGAAGTCTAAGTCCAACTGCCTCCTGTGAGGACAATGCCAGCCAGAGCTGCCAAATACAGTCTACCTCAGTGTATAGTGAAGAAATTACACCAGCAGAAGGGGTAGAAGACCAGAGATAGGGCTCAGATGAAGGTGGGTGATATGATTTCTGTAAGACAGACCCAACAAGTGCATGAAGAGATGTGTTCGGATCTTCTACAATTCCAGTTAGGCGAGCATAATGTCCTAGATCAATAAATGGAGGATCTGTGGCTGATTCAACAGCATCCCTGAGATCTGGAAGGGAAAGACAATCTGCTATAGCCAACAGACTTTGGCATATCTGGAATCCAACTTTTATAATAGAATTATTTGTGAAGATAGCTCTGAGTGAAGGAATGAAGTGACTTCGAACATTGAGGTCAGTAACCTGTTTTGAAATCAGTGATAATCCTGAATCAAATAGAGCTGCATACCTGGAAGACAAGTATACGAGTTTTTGTGCGAAGTTGAACCACATCAAGCTTTGGCTTTGGTACTGAGGCAGAGGCATTACGAAACTTCAAAACTAAGCCAACAAGATAAACATTTCCCTGGCTGGTAAGACCTGCCTCTTCAAGGATTTCTGCTGCAAGATCTTCCATCATCATGGAGTCACTACAAAAGCGTGTAGGTACATTGTTTGATCTCAGCAATGCTGGGAGGTCAGTCCATGTTGAAATATGTTGTACGTTCTCTGAGAGTGATGCAGTAACTGCTTCATGAAATCCTTGTTCCTCTGAATAATATATCTCAGTTGATATTTAGACACAAACAATTATTCACATACTTTGTGGGGAGTCTGTGTATAACAATGCAGTTGGTGGATGTCCAATAGCCTTAAGACTGGCTTGAACCTTCTCCAGCATCTCACGAACAAAAGAAAGTGACTTTGTCAAGGTGAGACACTCTGCGCGAACCTCTTCAAATTGGTTGCCCAAGCTATAGGCTGCCTTCCAGATTTTTTCACCCTTAATCCCACCCATATACTTGAGAAACTGTAGATCATTCATACCAAGTAATCTATGTGCAAAAAAATCAAGAAAAAACGCACATCAAAAGTATGATCAGCTTTTGCAATATCAAGTGGAAGAGTGGCTTGAGCACGGTCCATGTAAATACGGTGGGCAGCAATAAAATCTGTAATCATAGCCTTGAGATATCCAGTTGATGGTGGACAGCCTGCATAACCTGCTGGATCTGCAAATGCAGAGAACTTTGGAATCTGATCTTTGCCATGAAGCCCAAAGTGAAAGGCAGCTGAATAGTACATGAGTTCATTCCGTGCATGATGCCGACGCTGAAGCTCAGATACTAGCTGGGAGAATGGGGAAGGGCCCACATGTTTTACTATACAGGAATTGAATTCCCACATAACCTGCTTATCAAGAGCACCTCGAGTGGAGATATATGCTTTATGTGTAAATCAGTAGGCATTCATTAAATCAGACAAATAGGTACCAGGGAAAGCTTCTTGCCCATAACGTGGCAGTTGTGCAATAATATGAGGATCAGTCCCTTGGAAGTGCTGGCCACATCCAGGTAAGTTGGTGCGTTTGCTATCGCACAAGAAGCGGTTGGTCAATAAAAAGTAGTCATCAGGTAAGCGTCGAACACGTCGAGCAATTGGATTGTCATTGAACCCTGTAGGTGCATGAGCATCATTTACAAGTGGAATATAAATCAGCAGTACCACGTCTGGAGAGGTGCCGGCCACATGGACATTTGAATTTATCTGGATGCCCTGGAAGCAAATGTGGCAGCCACACAAAGACATCCCGCTCATAAAGAGAGTTTGGTGAGAAATCCAAAGATGCAGCTTGAGTGAGCGCAAAAACAGGGTGCTTGGCCCGCTCAAAAAAGTCACCGCGTTTATAGCAAGCTGGCTGCCCATGCTTCTTGATTTGCTTCATAATGCGCTTTTTAACAGAGGACAGATACTGGTGAAGCAAAGACTCTGGGGAAGGCTCTGATTCTGCCTCAGCCCGAGAATCATCACCATTAGAATCAATAAGCTCGTCAACCAGGCTGTCATTGATCTGTGAAAAACCAGAGGCAATATGTCCATGTTCACTGTTTTCTTCAACAAATGCAAGCTGTGTGTTAACAAGGTTGAGGGCCTCCCGAGAAACAGAGCCAGGATCATCCTGTGGAGAGATCAATGGTGCTGAGCCTAAAAATGAAGAAATTTCAATACAAATGATTCAACAGTAATTAAATTTATATGTGCAAACCTGACACAGTGCTTTGGGTCACATCACTTGGATGAGAAGAATTGGACTGCTCTTCCAATACAACTGGTCCTTGAGGATTTGGTTGGCGTGTGTCATGGCGCTGAAACCAGGCAGCAGGTTGCAGATTCAGAGAGCTTGGTGCAGATTGAGAACTGGAGGTTGCCAGTGCATTTGATTGAGAAGATGGGCCAGCATGTGAGCTTTCACTGTGTGTCCCCAAATTCATGGCCAGTGTAGCTTTGCGTGGCTTACGGCCAGATCCAGCTCGTTTACCACCCCAATTGCTCTTGACCACTTTGCCGGCCTTTGAAAATCTGAATGTGGTACCTGGGGATTGGTGATTCATAACTTGTGTAGGTAGGGGATGAGAGGAGAGATGCAAGGGGAACACAGCAATATGTTTAGCATATGCAATTAATAAAAAGGCATGCAGTAGAGCGTGACACGCGGTTGCAACGGGTTTGATCAATACTTGGTCTTATTAACACGATATTTAATTTAATCTTATCAACAAGTAGGGGAGGAGTGGAGAGATGCAAGGGGAACACAGCAATATGTGTAGCATGCACAATTAATATAAAGGTGTGCAGTAGCGTGCAACGCGCGGTTGCAACGGGGTTTGATCAATATTTGATCTTCTCAACACTCAAATCAATCGATCTTGATCCCATCAATAATCGATCCGCACTACCGAGCACAGCCCATGGTCCATGTCCATATATGGACATGGGCCTCTCCAGACATGTGTCAAGGGCCACAAATTGGGCAGTAAATCTTAATAGTACGGTTAATAAGCCCCTCTGTCTGTCCGAAGCCGTATCTCCATATGGTTATATTGCGCTGCCCAATCAAAGCACGGGCCGCTCGGCACGACAGCTATTTCTCTGCTCTAAAAACTAACACCAGCAAGTGGGAGCCGGCACGGAGCGCCGGCGAGCGCTTGTACATCTGGAAAGGCACTTTTGCACCATAGAAGTCACCTTTCTATGTAGGTCGGGTAGACCGCGTAGAACTGGTACTCGCGTAGAAACGTGTGGACGGGTTGAACGGTTCCAATAATGGTCGAAATGATCGCCGACTTCTAAATCATGGCGAACACATGGGCCATGATGGCTAGAATGCTCGGCTAAGGTCCAAACGTGCCGGGAAGCACAGCCTAGGTGATAACATCAAGACGAACGTCTGACACGTCGTCGCTCTTTTTCTTTAACGCCCATCTGCCCCCCGCCCGACTTGCTACTTACTCTTCATCCTCCACCATTCACGGCCAGTCCAGGTTGATTCTGTGCGAAGACCTCTGCCAATGGAATTGACTACTAAGTGCAAAAGATTTTCAAATTGCAAGATCTCCTCAAGTTTCAAGGCGCGCCTCTCACTTCAAGTTTCAAAGTATGACAAGCAATCACAAAAAAAGTCGCACAAAACTAGTACTAGTTGTGTCTTCAAGAAAGTGCCCGTCAATACCTCAAGTGTCTTTCATCTTCCTTGCCTCCCTTGCTTGTCGACTACTCAATGCCTATCAATCACATCAAGTACTTACGATTTTGCCGCCAGCCCTGCCAATATGCTCACCTCGTCCCGTTCACTTCTTACCTCCAACTGCATCACTCTCCTTTGCCTCTCCTTGGGCACTTGTTTTATACTTTAACTCTATCCCTTATATATCCCTAATACCCTACGTACATATTTCTGTCACTGTCTTAGGCATTTCGTGTACAAAATAATGAAAATGTATTATATTTTCAGCATCCCGATTAAGAAACAGAATGGCAGAATGGCATTCGGCTAGCTCGGCTAACTCGCGTAGTTCGCTTAGAGTGCTAATAGCCGAAAATAGGCGATTCTACGCGGTTCTACATAGAACACCCATTTCTATCTTGTGTGCCATAGAGGCCGACTTCCTAAGCAGAATATAGGCCTACACGGCCTACATAGACCTACATAGAGTGTCCGGCCTTTCCAGATGTAACTAGTTCAAATTGGCAAGACTTCACAAGAGAAGTGGACTAATTCTGTTTTGACACCTGGAATGTCGGGGGCTACTATTGCCGGAGAGCTGGCATTGAATAGACTAACAACGAGATCTGTTCACCCGGTCCGCAAGAAGGGGGGGTACTACATTTTGGGCCGATTTTCCGGGTGCCATCGCCAAATTTTTACCCGCCAGGCTCTGAAGTGCAGTATCATCTCCAACAGACAACGGATCACCGAAGTAGATGGAAAGAGAAGGAAGAAGAAACGGTGGCCCGTTTACCACGGAAGTAACACGCTGAAGCTGCTTGGCTTCGTGTTGCGTGCAAAGAATCATTGCAGCTTCCAGGCGGTCTTCACAAGAAAGTGATTCTTTTCTGTAGATATCAAAGTAGTCAAGCATTGGAGTAGAATAGTATTCAGTATGCGATCTCCTACGCCATGGCACCTGCCATCACGGAGGGTTGAGATGGTATAGGTCCAGAGATATACCGTTTCCGAAATGCGACAAGTGAATTGAATCTGGATCAATAAGGGGAGTCAATTTGAGTTCTCGACTTTAGGTCGATTCGATGCTATCTGCATAAATTCTGAGTTGGAAGTCAATAACGTCCGGGGATTGGCTCAAGGTGTATTGAATACGCCTTGAGTGCTACCGCTATCTAGTATTTCTTTGCATTCGGGAGACATGGAACCATTTACGCATGTGCCATTCTCGGTTTTACGATGTACGCGAGAAGGGAAACCCACATGGCGGTGGCGGTACTCAATGCCGACAGTCAGCCAACTGTAAGGTTAGGTATATGTGGATTCGGAAAGTGGGAACGCTGGGAAGCTTTCCTAACGCTACTTGATCTGTCACTGGTTGTATACACCCTAGGATTTGGATACAAGGTGGATTATCATATTCCTCGTGTCATTGGAGCCATGGCCGCCACAACAGGATATGTGGATTTGAAGGCGGGAACTTTGAGAAGCATTCCTAACACTACTTGACCTGTCACTGGTTACGTACACCCCAGGATTTGGATAGTGCAGGGTGTATTACCATATTCGCCGTGTCATCGGAGCCAGGGCCACCACAACAGGATATGTGGCTTCGGGAAATGGGAACGTTGAGAAGCATTCCTAGCGCTATTTGATCTGTCACCAGTTGTACAAGCCGAGGCCTAGTGCAGGGAGGGTGGTCAGCCGGCTGGGTGGATAAAAAAAATAATGACCTTTTATTTTTTAGCCAAGAAGGACTTTCATTAGTCTCAAACCGAGAAGCACAAGAGTTATTTCACATAATTTCCCTGAAATTATCTTGGCCCAAGATAATTTATGAACATCTCAGATAATTATGCCAACATTCTCCAACATTTGGTGAGAAAAGCCAAACCCATGCTTGATATTGGTAGGAGATGTGTCAACAGTGTGTATGCATACATGCAAGACCTTGGCAGGAGGGCACGATTATGCGCAGTGAATGTAAGTTGCGAACGTTGTGAACTCAGGGAATGGACCAAGTCTTTGAAACTCCGCCAACTTTGATCGCATCTCAGACTTGACAGACAGATTTGACAGATGTCCATTGTCGATAGATGGGGTGACTTTTGGTTCCTTGCCACATCGCTCTCTTCCCTCCCACCATCATCACCACCACCCGCATTCCTTCCCTTTCCGTCGTTTCCTCCGCCGTGGAATCCCTTTCTCGTCGCCCTTTCTCTCTCGCCCCGATGCCTGGATCTGTACACCTGACCCTCACCAACATCTCAGGTACCATGTGTTGTCAGCATCGTCACGATGATCCCCTTCAAGTCTCAGGATGGCGCTTGCTGGAAATCTCTTAGTTCACACATGGTATATCTTCTGTTTTAAGTCCACACCTCGCCACCTTTGGCTTGAGCTCCCTTCATCAAGTCTGGCGCATCCAATTTCAAGTTCACAAGTCCTCGTTCTTATCAAACCTCCTGTCAAAGTCAAGAATCATCCAAGTACTCATTCAAGTCCTTGTCCCACGCCATCAAAGTCACCCTCTCATCAAGCCTGGCGTGTCCAATTTCAAGTCCGCAAGCCTTCGTTCTCATCGAGCCTCATGTCAAACCTCTGTCAGTTACCAAGATTCTTGGCGGACCAATATGCCCCCATTCTTTCTCCGGTTGTCTTTCCGCTCTGTTCTTCAAGAACGGCTTCACCACACTCCACTTACATCCGTTGGCCAGCTCATCGGCCTCTTATATGCTGCCTTATGTACAATGTCTCGTAGTGTACATTTGCTCAATACTATGTCATGATGTAGAAGCACAACACTAACAAACAAACCTCTTTGTACCCTGCGACGACCTTTCTGAAGCTCTTATCGACCTCACTCCCACGTTTTCAAGGCCGTAGAATTGAATGGGACATATGCCAAGCTCCAAATCTTGCTTCATCGACAAGTAATGCTGTTATATCGGAGATTTTCACTGATTTGAAGGTTTGAGGTATCCATGAGTACATGAAGGGTTTTATGAGCTGGTATTGCTATGTACAGTATTGCATTATTGTATCTACCAATCTGTTCAAAATTTGACCAATTTCGGGTACTCTACAAGCTCAAATGATTGGTCTTCTGCTTTAGCTGTGGAGAGACCTATCTATTTTCCCATCAGGGTGGGCAGAGCCCCCCTAAAAAAAAATCTAAAATTGGTGCACATACAGATCTTGGTGAGAAAATGATACTCTGTCTGTAAACTTGGGGTGTGCTCCCAACCATTGACTTGCTATGGACATTTTGATCACAACCAGGACCACAGGCTAGGGCCCCCACATAAAAAAATGAAAATGGATATATTTGTGAAATAGCGATTTCCAAGTCAGTCAAATGATTTTTTCAACAAGAGTAAGTAGATGATTAGGGTTAGGGTTAGGTATGCGATTCAATCTGATGTCTTGAATTTTGCCTGATTTGAGCCAATTTTGGTGATTTTTTTAAATATTGTGTCATGTTTGAGCCTTTTTGTTTGATTTTTCTTTTTATTATCAAAATGTCTATAGCAAGTCAACAGTTGGGAGCACACCCCAAGTTTGCAGAGAGAATATCATTTTCCCACCAAGATCTATATGTGCACCAATTTTAGTTTTTTTTTTCAGGGGGCTCCCCCCACCCTGGTGGGAAAATGAGTAGGGCTTTCCGCCACATTCTTGAGCAGGACCAGGAAAAGCACGGAAAGAAAAACTACAAGGACTCCGACATTGAGGGCAAAGTCGACCCGTTCCAGCAGAAAGTCGACGACATCATCGACATTGAAGCGATGGATGCTGCCATGTCCGGTGACGCGTAGATGGTTAGAAGTGCTTAGATGAGCTGAAACGAATGTACCTCATAGATCTCTTGCTTAGAATTCATACGCATTTGCTGATTCAATTTGGATTCCACAAAAGCCCGAGAAATACTTATAATTATATTAAGACAAGTGTACCGACACATAAATGCCAGGCGCACTTGGCGGCTGGCTACCAGCCGGAAGTGATTCCACGATGCCGCTATTAGAACCTGAACCTGGGGGTCAGATCACCGGCATATGGCCGCCACTTGTCGGCAACATGTGATGCACATATTGGCTGCACCTGGCGGCTACGTGTCTCGCAAATGGCGGTGGACCCTGGGACCCAGGTTGCTGACAGAACGGTAGTGTACCAGCAAATGCCCGGTCAAGTTATACCATGGCGGCCGTATCGGGGATCACCGGAACCGAGATGTCAAAATGTCAAAATCCGAAATTGAACCTCGACCATCCCGCCTACCGTATCCAGAGGCAAGAGTTTGTACTTCCCTTGCATGTAATACTGTCTTGATACTGTCTGCCAAAATATTCAATGGACCTGTAGACACTACTAAAAAGTCTGAGGAGACGATTAAATTGATCGGATGTACGAGTCACAGTCCAGAGCAATGTAGAGCGCTAGCACTTTTTATATCTACTGCTTGGAGGTAGGAGACCTCCATGTCTTCGGCGGCGAGACGAGCCGCGACCCGCGGAAACTAGAATATATTCCACAAAACGTTCCATCGAGAGAATTACGGCGGGCCGAATCTTCGAATTGGGTGTAGTGCTGGGAAGGTTCGGTTCGGTTCAGGTTCAGAGCCTCTTGCTCTGAACACCGAACCTGAACCTGGCGTTCGGTTTAGGCCTCCGCCGAACCTCGAACCTGAACGCGCGTTCAAGTTCGGTTCAGGTTTGAACCCGGTTCGAACCTAGAAACATACGACCTCCAAAATTAGGTGTTTTCAGCACCAAAAACATTCCGTGAGCGTATGCGCTCACTATAATATCCTCAGCAATCTTGCAGGTGGCCTTTCGAGTACGAGCTTTGTGCCTTGAACATTGTTATAGTTCAAACACAGGTCATGACAGAAAATGATGTCATGACTCGAAGACGAGAACTCACAATACAGGCCCAGATTCTGGTTGTTCAAAGGTGGAAAACCATATTTTCTGACTAACACTGCTAAAGAATAGAGCTCTGCACCTAAACTTAACTCAAAATCACTGTTGAAGTAACGGAAATCACACTTCAGGTTCAATTTCGGGTTCGGCGTTCGAACGCATCCACTGTCCCCAGAACACTGAACCGAACTTGCGGTTCAGGTTCAGCATTTTCCTGAACCTGAACGCCGAACGCGCGTCCGGTTCAGGTTCGGTTCAGGTTCGGACCGATTTCCGAACCAAACCTTCCCACCACTAATTGGGTGAATCAAAGTTTTGCGGTCTACTCGTATTAGTAACAAGACGTTTGATGGTTTTTGCAAGAGGAACTCTGATTCTTATGAATGAATGGGCAAAAGCTCGACAGATGGTTGATAAGATCAGGAGCGCGCCTTGCGGCCCACGACTAGGTGATGTACAGTAGATGATCAGTGTGAGAGCGCCGGGTGGTGAGCGAAGTAAACAACGCACTATCCACACCGTGCACGGAGTTCAGCGTGTACACAAGTCTCCGTGTCTGCGGTGTTGCCCAATGCGTGTATTTTTTTCCATCAATTGCTTGCCAGGCGTGACGTGGCGATGGTTGCCGATTTCCCTGTGACTGTCACACGGATCCAGCAGTCGAGTCACAGCCATATTACGCCATCATGATTAGTGATGCACAATCTAGATTTAGTTTCCATTTGTGAAATCAGGCAAACTAAACGGAAACGGTTGGAAACAGTTTATACTGACCATTTGTGTTGACATTTTTGAGCAAAATGCCTCCATCCGATGAATTCAATTTTATCGAGTCCTGCAAATGTTGCTTTTATTACAAACTCTGGGAAGATTATCTTCACCTGGCCTCCATCATATTCCACAATTGCCGCTCATTAATTTGAAATTCCGCCATCAGACTCCGTCGCCATCATCTTGCCCAGTTTCACGAAGTTTACCGAGCCTTCACCCCCCAGTTGCCGTTTCTCAAATTCGTGAAGTGAAACGCTCTGACGGCGCACGAAATTGCGGCATCAATAAGGTCTCAATGACATTGTACCTGGTTGTAGACTTTTGCAGTGGCTTCCTAGCTTTCTGAGGATGCAAACAACTTTGCGTTTATATTGAGTTCTCATGGAGAACGAAAGGAATAACAACACTCCAAAATAACCAATTGTGCCGCATATATACAACCTGGGCTTTCAGGCTGTCGATTGGCATCAGAGTTTTTTGGGTTAAATTTTTACGACTGTGTGAGGTGCTCGATTCGATCTTCCCTGTTGAATAATCTCTCAAAAAAATTGTGGAATTTTTCCGACAGCCGGAATACTCCGAGCGGTGTTTCAACCGATTTTTCCGATACAACAGATTAGGTCACCTCGCATCCGAGTTTTCCTGGGTTAATTTTCTAAAACTTTGTGAGGGCCTTGGTTAGATCATCCTCATTGAATTCAGCACCTCAAAAATATTGTGGAATCTCTCCGACGGCCAAAATACTCCGAGCGTTGTTTCAACCCCCTTTTCCTGATGTAGTGATGTGTGTGTGTATGTGCGTGTGTTTGCTCATCTGACTTCGGTCCTCGCCGGCCCAAGCGGTCGTTAGCCCCCGGCCCGCTCCCGGCCCTCGTGACACGCTAAAACCGACACTCTATACCTAGCACAGTATGACACGACTTGCTGAGCAGACAATCCCTACTTGGCGATCATAGAATTTGCACACCCTTGGAGCAATCCAAGGGGCTACCGAGAGAAGGAATTTCCTTATTTGGAGGGGTGGAGGTACCGAGGCTCGAAAAAAAAAAAATTCCACAAATTTTGTGATTTGTGCTAGCAGCATTTTCCAGCCGTTTTAAGTGCCTAGATTTTTTTTTTTTTTTCCTGGAGGGCAGAGACCACCAGAGACTCGACGGTCCAAGATCATTGGTGCTGTTTGATGGTAGTAATTTCACCTGACACAACACCACAAATCAATTTTCTCGAATCACGACATGTCGCACTCGCGGAAGAATCACGATACCTGACAAGCCGCCTTCGGAATTCAAAAAGCGACTGTCTTCGGTGACCATAATCGCTTTATTATCCGCCACGGCACCCACCCTGCCGTGGCACCACATCATCCGCCGATTCTATAGGCTTCAGTTTCGGCACATAATTTTGCTCCAGTGGCCAAGGGCACCCAGAACCCACCTGTTTTCTCAAGGCAACTTAGACAAGCCAAGCGAAAGACGAGGGAGGCCGACTGCAGCTGCATCTATACCAGATTAATCCCCGAAGCCAACGGAACGATCCAGCCGTCGCAATTCAATGCACTAAAGCGACAGTTTGGGTACGTATTCAAGGCCTCTCAGGAAAGGTCAAGTTGCTCAATTGTTGCCTAGTATCATCCAGATTGTGTTGTGATTGATTACGTGCAGAGAGTATGGGTCTGTGAGTAGGGCATGGAACGAGTCGACCCACGGGTGACTCGGATCCGTGACCGCGGGTACTTGGATCAGAAGGACTGAACTCGGATCCACGGGTAAAAAACCCGTGGATCCACAAGTTCCTTGTGAGTTTTGAAAAACCTGCATATACCTGCAAGTACTCACGTTTCCTGTCTATAATATGTGAGAATATAAGAACTAGTTCGGCTGCCAGAGGCAAAGGCAGATGTAGCATAAATTTCCTTATATAGAAATATTCACTCGGAGCGCTCGGTTGGCGTGTGATTCAAGCGTGACAGCAAATTCTTGACGCATCGACACCATTTTGATGTGAATATGCCACCAATACCTCTGCGGCAGGTCCAAATGCGGTCATATATGCTGCAGCGACCTTCTGGCACATGATACAGCTTGCTGTACTCTTGTATGCCTCACCACAGTATTGGTGACAAGAGTACCATACATCGGCTTTGAGCGGCAAACATGGCTTGATGAACTCATTGTCGGGCATCCGGACAGAATTAAAACCGAGCTGGGCATGAGAGTGCATGTTTTTCTTGCCCTTGTGGCCCAGCTTCGGATTCTCACTTTGCGCGCTTCCCTGGACCACTGGAAATTTAATTGGACCAGTTACGAAGCGTATAGCCGCCAAGGATTTCGGTCACGTTGCTTGTCCGTGGTTGGCACCGGCTTCCGGGCCGACCGGTGGGCAGCGGATCACATGCACGTGGTGAACCATCAATCAGTGCCACGTATGCGCGGTGTCCCTTCACCTCACCGCAACCGTAGAATCATGGATTTGTTCTCTAGCGGACACCACATAACAATCCACGGTGCGAATCATACCGGTTGTCAATCGTGTCTAATCCCTGTATAGGAGGTGTCGGAGGGATGGGTGGACCCGGAGGCCATGTGGGGGGTGCTGGTGGCAATGCCGAGGGCCCTCAATTCACTGTGTCGGGCGCCGAAAATTGGAATGTCTATGTCGCCGGCGGTAAATTGTTGCAATATACTGGCGAAAGCTGCTCCTGATAGTATATGCCAGATCTTTTAAATTATTTTCCATCGCCAGGAAATGTAGACCCCCAAGCTCGTTGGATCGACTCGGAAGCCAGGAACCGGTCGTCGGGTGCTGTGCGGACCCTCCGCCAGATCGCAGTGCCAGCAGTAGCGTATGGTATGAGTTTGAAACCCAAACGAGAGTTCCACGTCTCATGCCAGCCAGATGCGTCCCTTCGCCCACGTGGAGTATCGTCCAATTCTGAAGAATATTCAACAACATCGTTCTCTAGCACCCAAACACCGTCCACTCAACCTTTGAAGCAGCTTACAATTGAGCAACTCAGTATGGAGGAGTCTATCTTGTAAATGCATTGATTAACTAATGTTTGTTGGCCCAGTTTCTCCTAAAATCCAGGATGACGTGCAGAGCCTTGGTACGTACGGAATTAGCTCAGGCATTTCAACATTCTCATCGCGACACGCGTAGTCCAATCAGACAAATTGAGGACGCTTAATCCCCAGAGCTTTGATGCAGCTCTGCGTCCACAATGTCTTGCCGGCACCCGTCAAAACATTATTACACATATCACTGAATGGCTTACCACACCATCAGAGCGTGCCAATATCCTCTGGCTCCACGGTGTAGCAGGTGCTGGAAAGAGCACAATATCAACAACTGTCTCCGAATATTTCCGTAGCCTCCGCTGTCTTGGGGCGTTCTTATTCTTCGACCGCAATAATGCTGCGGGGAGTAGTCCCGGACGCGTCATCCGTAATATCGCATATTTTTTGGCTGTGTCTAATGCACATATCCAGGCAGCTGTCTGTGACGCTATTACGGTCGATGCGACACTCATTACCGCACCGATCCAGACCCAGTTCCGCAGGTTGTTGCTCGAACCACTCGTCGCTGCTCGCAATCAGATTCAAGGACCCATAATCATCATTCTCGATGCCCTCGACGAATGCGGAGATCCTGATTCACGGGAGGGTCTGGTCTCCTTGATCGTCGACGAGTTTCCCAAACTTCCTGCTGTCTTTCGCTTCCTCATTGCTAGCCGCCCAGTTTCCGACATCACAGGTCGCTTCCATGGGCAGACACACATTGTTCCACTGCAGCTCGACATCACGACGGAGTCAACCAGACATGATATTGTTGCATATCTCCGCCAGAGTATGCAGAATATCCGACAAACAAAGCGCAGCCTCGAACCTGACTGGCCTGGGGAAGATGTCATCCAGACCTTGGCAGACTATTCTGACGGGCTTTTTATTTGGGCCTCAACGGCGCTCAAATTCGTTCGAAGCTTCGACCCGAAGAAAAGACTTGCTACATTACTCGCTGCTGGAGTCGCCAACAATCTTGACGAGCTGTACACTATAGCACTGCGAAACTCCGCCGACTGGGGAGACGAAACCTTTGCCGAAGCCGCCCACTTGGTACTCGGTGCCATTGTCCTCAGCATGGAGCCGCTAACCGATAAAACAATTGACAAACTCCTGGGGTTCAAGAATGGACAAGCTGCTAGTGTTCTGGTATACCTTGGCTGTGTGATTCAATGGAGTCATGGGCAGCCCGCCCGTATCCTGCATGCATCGTTTAGCGATTACCTCACTGGTCGTCCCCGTTGTGGTCTCAACTTCTGGTTTGTCGATTCCAAAATTCAGTCCAAATCCCTAGCATTGGGTTGTCTGCACGTCCTGAATTTACAGCTGCACTTCAACATATGCCACCTCGAGGACTCGCAGATCCTTAATGCGGATGTCCCAGCCCTCCCGGCTCTTGTAGAAAAGCACATCCCGGCTGAGCTCAAGTATGCCAGTCTATTTTGGTCTCTTCATCTCCGCGACACAGATCTTGACGAGAAAATCCTCGTTGAATTAAAAGGTCTTATTTATACCCGATTCCCGTACTGGCTGGAGGTGCTCAGTCTAATCAACCAAGTGTCAGTCGCAGCTGGAAGCCTTGAAACTGCGCGGAAACGTGTCAAAGTGAGTCAAATTATGCAGTTCGATTTTTTTTTTGGTTGCCAAATGATTCCATGTATCGCAGACAGATGAAGCCTTTTACAATCTCCTTCGGGATGCCCTCAGTTTTATGGCTGGCTTTGCCCCTCTAATCGCACAAAGTGCCCCACATATCTATATTTCGGCCCTCCCATTCACGCCCCACCAATCCTTGATCGGCAAACAGTTCGCATCGTCCTTTCCCTGTACATTACGCTTTACCGGCCCTGTAGGAGAAAATTGGTCGAGCATCCTCAAAGTTTTCCCCGGACACACTGGTGGGGTTTCATCTGTCGCATTCTCACCGGATGGGAAACAAATCGTGTCGGGATCGGTGGATCAGACAGTGCGGATTTGGGATTCCGAGACGGGTGATATCGTTGCAGGGCCGTTCGAAGTGCACACCAAATGGGGGATTGCGGTCGCATTCTCTCCGGATGGTCGACTGATTGCGTCCGGTGACAACCTTCGACATGATGATGATGAGGAGTCGGATAGCGGCGCCTCCGAAGACACGAGCCGCGGTGGCCTCCGCCTCTGGGATGCAAAAACCGGTACCCTGGTTACTGGCCCAATTGGGGATGATGGAATCGAATCGGTCGCATTCTCGCCTGATGGCAAGCTGGTTGTTTCGTTGACGGATGGCATGATGCGACTCTGGGATGTGAAAAGTGGTGCTTTGGAAGAGCTATTTGACAAGCACCACCACTGGGGTTCCTCTGCTACCTTCTCGCCTGATGGCAAGCGGATAGCATACGTTACACTGGAGGGTGTAAATGTTTGGGATCTCGAAACAGATACTGAAGTTGAGGGATCATCCGATGAGGGAATGAGTCGATCTACTTTCATCTCCTTCGCGCCAGATGGAAAATGGATAGTGTCTGGGTCCGATGAGCCGACAATAGGACTCCAAATCTGGGACTCCGAAACAGGTTCTGTAATTCCTGCCTTTTTGGAAGAATCCTCGTTTCAGGTTACCTCAGTTACTTTCTCTCCAGACGGCAAACACATCATTGCTGGCGGAGCAGATCACCGACTCCATGTATGGGATTCCAAAACTGGGGCTCTGGTGGGCCGCCTGCGAGGACACACAGGTTGGGTTACCTCGGTTGTTTTCTCTCCCGACGGCAGGCGGATCGCGTCTGGGTCGAACGACGGCACCATTCGGATCTGGGACGCTGAAGTAGCCATTGGTGGCCTGGCCAATAAACGATTCGCGGGCCACACCCGCGGAGTTACTTGTGTTGCATTCTCACCTGACGGTAAACAAATTGTCTCTGGGTCAGCGGACATGACGGTGCGAGTTTGGGATTCGAAAACTGGTGCCTTGGTTACCACATTGAACGCCAAGGGTAATCGGTCTGTGTTGGCTATCTCACCGAATAGGAAGCGGATCGCATCCCGGTCCGACGGCCTCACAGTGTGCGTCTGGAATGGTGACACGGATGCCGTGTGGATTTTTTCGGGATATTCCCAGTGTGCATTCTCGCCGGACGGTCAGCACATTGTTGTCGGCTGTAACAGGACTGTAAAAATCTTGGATTCGGAGAGCGGTGCCGTGATTTCAGGGCCGTTTAACGTGCAGACCGACCAAATTAACTGTGTAGCTTTCTCGCCCGATGGGCATCGTGTCGGGGCGGGTTTTTTGCATGAGCCGGTCCGAATTTGGGATTCCCAAACCGGTGCCGTCGTGATTGGGGAGCATACGTGCACCTGGAGTATCACATTCTCGCCAGACGGAACAAAGCTTGCGGCGGGGTCCGGGAAAACGGTACGAATATTGGATGTTCAAACCGGTGTACTACTCCTTGCGGTGCCATCTGAAGGATACCTTGGCACCTACTCTTCCCTCGCCTTCTCCACGGATGGTAGCCGAATTGCGGTTGGGTCGGCCGACTCGGCGGTGCGCGTCCTGAATTCCGAGACCGGCGCTGTGGTCGCGGGACCATTTGAAGGGCACACGGAAGGTGTCACTTCTGTTCATTTCTCCCCCGATGGCAGGCGAGTTGTTTCTGGATCACAAGACTCGACTATTCGGGTGTGGGAGGTATGCGTATGAATTTATTTGGTGCTGTGCAACTGACTTATCATCTAATCTCAACCAGTTGAATAATGACGAAACATTGCTGGACAGTTGGGGAAATCATCGGTGGTTCAAGGATGATGGATGGATCAAGGATTCAGCATCCGCTCACCTCCTCTGGATCCCACCTTGGCTTCGAGATGGTCTATATTCGCCAAGGAATTCCCTTGTCATCCGGTCTGCAGGAACGACAAAATTGGACCTCACTCAATTTGTCCACGGGCGCGACTGGCACAAATGTATCGGGCCAAAATGATCGGTGGAGGGCAGGGAATTAATGGAGTGCTGTATATAGCTTGTTCTTGAATCCCAACAACTTCCGTTATTCCTTCTCGCAGAACGTGACGCAGAAAGTCTGAAATAAATTTTCACCAGTGGGCTCACGTCGCATAATTCGGAGTCGATGAGCAAGATCGTCGCAGATTTTAATTCGAAGCTCGACCCAAAGATGATGCGTTCGGGACGGTTCACAGAATAGGAGGGTGGCGAAGAGCTGGCGAAGACGCAACCCAGTTTGCATTAGACAAGCTAGGTCCACGCCGTCTGCGTCAAAGCTTTCAGGTTCCCGCTCTGTATCGGTGGAAAAATCGGTGGTGCTGGTCGGCCGAGACATGTCGTCGTCTGACTCGTCAGATCCTGGCGTCGGAACATGACGACGGGGGCTGCTCGGCATTGCTCTCTTCGAGCGAAGAATCCTATCCCCGCGTAGTGATCTTACGGCTTGGCTTGGCTTGGAAGCCCCGGCTTGGGCTTGGCTTGGGGGGGCTTTGGCTTCACTTTCCTCAAGCCCAAGCCCAAGCCGTCAAGTAGGGCTTGGCTTGGCTTGTGTGGCCCAATTAGCCGAGAAAAACACCAAAAATTTCAGTCCGGCGAATGCCGGACTGCCATATATGGGAACTTTCCCATGATTGCCGAGAATTGAACACCTTGCAAAATGAACACCTTAGGTGCCAGGTGACACCCAGTGAACATTTGGTCGAAATAGTACAGTACTCGGTGCGGATGAAGTGAGTGTCTGACAGTGAAGTCAACCTCGGGCACCTGGCAAGACCAAGACGTGGCGTGTGATCTTGGGCAATCTCGGGACTCGGCTTGATATGATCCGACAGTCTCCCAACAGATACTGCCCCGAACATAAAGCAGAAATGACTAATGACTACAAATTGAACTTAGTGAGTATCTTTGTATTATGTCGACAAAACAGGCTGGCACACAGGCACTTACAAAGAGAAGGCTACCTGAATATATGGACTGGCTTTTTTTATATATTAGCATTTTGTCTTTCCCCACTTTGCAATTTCTCAGGATGACCAATGCTGAATGACTAAATGTTGTTTGTACTTGTAGCAGAAAATGGACCGAAACCCATCTTCTCCTGGGTAGCCAAACCCAAAGGTTCAGCAATAACAGGACAGTAACCCTCAAATCAAGGAGGTGTATGTCCCACTGTATCGCAACCTCTGGCTGTGTACACTATCCCCAAACATGTTGACAACTTGAAGACCAGGTGGCACAACAAACCCGCTGTGAGCTATGATAGATATAGACAAATTATGAACTCAGTGGCATCTGCAGTAGAGAGATTCTTTATTCATGATGCTCATTGGTGAAACAAACACATCCAAACAAAGCCAAGTTTTGACGCGTGATACTGCCACCAAATTTTGCAGCAACAGGTCAAATGTTCCGGGGCTCAATATGGATCATTAGGTGGCCATACAGTCAACTCTAATTTTGCACAGAATTTAGTGTGCTGAAGACAGATTTTACGGTGATGGGCTGAACACCACGCTAAACTTGGCTGCACGGTTCTGCCACTGAATTTTGTAGTAATGGCTTGAGTGTTTTAGGTTTCAGTTTTGCCTGTTAGGTACCAATAAAGTTAGTTTCTATTGCCCACATAATTTTTTACAGTGAAGCCGAGCATAAATCTCCCGGTGATGGGCCTAGCACCATTGCCCGTAAGTTTGGCTGCGCAGTTTTGCCCAACAAATTTTGTGGTGATGGCTCAAGTGCTCCAGGGTTCAGGCCTAGTGGCTAATCTAACAGAAATTTGTGCAGTAAAGCTGAATATGGATTGCATAACAATAGGCTGATGTCCCCCACCCGTAATTTTGGTCATGTGGTTTCACTTCCAAAGGGGAGGACTGAAATATATGCCAGTGCAAGATTTGACTGTGAAAAAATAAGTACGAGTCTGCCGTGCGAACCGCAACGGCCCACCTCCCCAAGTAGATGACGTATATAGATGCCAGCAAGCGAGTCCCGCCTTCGCTCTGCCTTTGACCTTCATCTGCATCTTCGCGACTCTGGGCTGCCAGTGGTACAGTCCCTGCTTTCTACCCTCGTCTGACCTGCCCATTGTCTTACATGCCAACAGTTTTCGATTTGGGAACGCCCAAGACAATCGCGAGGTGGACGAGCCTGGGCAAGTGGCACGCATCCGAATACCGTAAGGCCCTGTTCGGGATCCCCAGGTAGATCCTGTGCCCCAGCCAAACGAGAGATGTACAGGTGACAGCTGTAGATCAATTGAATCAAATGAGAAAAAGTGTTCGGCACGAAATGTCACCTGTACAGGTGGGCCCGAAAAGGAAATCGTCCTTGTCACAGAGACGCGTCTCTTCTTCTTTCCTCTTTCTTCATCCCCACTTTCTTTAATGGCTCGTAACAGGGACAAGGAGAACGACGCACCTCCAGGCACTTCAGTCCTCGCCATAAATGGGAAACCGGTCAAGGCTTCCAAGCCTCGCGCCGTCTGGAATAAGCTCACAGTGCAGGTCCTCATTGCGACATTGCTTGCCCAGAAAGCCGAGGGAAACCAGACGGATAATTCGTCTTGGAAACCCGAAGCATTCAACGCTTGTGCGAAGGCTCTAGCGGGAACGGAAACTGGTGTAAACGGGTCAGGTGGGCCGCCGAAAACTGCGAAAATGTGCATGACACGGTGGACCGCGGTAAGTCTATTCTTCGACAGTTTTGGCCTAGTAGCTAATGTAGGGCATAGGAGAAGGCGGACTACTTGGTCTTCCGAACCCTCCGAGGTCTCTCAGGAGTGGGTTGGAATGACGAGACAGATACGATTGTCGTCGAAGATGGCGTATGGAATGATTATGTCGAGGCATGTAAATTCCAATTCCTGCTCATTTTTTCTCCTTACCACGACCTCCTTAGGCTCACCCGCGGGTGGAAAAATACCGCTACAAGTCCTTCCCATGGTATGACGACATGGCTTCCCTTGTTGATGGCGGCTTCGCGACCGGTGACCAGTCCTTTGCTCCGAGCCAACAGCCCTCGGATGCTGACAATACCCATGACGACGACGAGCTCGACTTCCCATTGGACCCTGCACTTCGCGGTGACAGTGGGATCTATCGTCCAGAGTCCCAGGATGAGGACGAAACACCACTCCCAGGCTGGGGACCCTCATCTGACAACGAGGAGCCAGTGGAGGTTGAGGTACTATTTGTTTCTCTCAAGTGCAGTTCGTTGCTGAAGTTTTTTAGGCTCCAAAAAACCCCAGGAAGCGTACTCGGGCGCTGTCAGACTCGCCTCCGGACTCTGCCAGCACTGGCAAACGTCACCGGAGTGACGGTCACGGACGCAAGCCTAGCACCGGCCACGCCATGCTCGCAGTCTCGGAATCGCTCAAAGAGGTCGCCAATGCCCTTGCACGGGACCCCAGTGGTCCCTCCTCTCCCCAGCGCAAAACACAGGCGGTCGGTATCGTCAAGAACATGACTCTCAACCTTCAAAATAGAATCCGTGCGCTCCAGCTCATCCGTGCTGATACGAGTGTCGCAGATGTTCTCCTTGCCATCGAGGATGATACTGAGATGAGTATCAATTTTTTATTGGCTGAGATTCAGGCCCGAACCGTTGCTTGATACCCACTCTCATATTTAGTCGCTCCCTATAATTCTGTCATATATTTTTGATACAATTCCGCTCATTCGGCCTACTATCTACATTCCTTTTAATCCATCTTCATCATCCTATAATTCTGTCATATATATTCGATACAATTCCGCTCATTCAGCTTACTATTTACACTCCCTTTTAATCATCTTCATCACCCTCCTCGAGATACTGCGCCCACATTGCCCTAGCCAAATTATCTCTGAATACAGTTGCTCTGTCTTTCTCCTCCGGCGTGATAAACCATCCTAATTCCTCTGGCGGAAATTGACGTCTATCGTCCCCGTCAAGTTCGTTCAGCGTGAACGTTGGGTTCCGTGGTCCGCCATGCCCAGGACCATCATCTGCAAAGTCGTTGGGGTCGTGAAGCCGAATAAAATTGTGCAAAACCGCCAGTGCACAGGGAATTTTAGCCTGTGTCTCCACCGAGTATTCTGGCGCAACTGTCATAAGACGGAACCTGTGTTTGGACACCCCAAAAACCCGTTCAATAACATTGCGCAGGCGTGCATGACGAAGATTAAAGAGCTCCTTGTAATCTGCAGGGCTAGGCAATTCAGGCGAGGAAATGATGATTAAAGCAGATGGCAGACTTACCGTAAATTTCCTGCCTTTCGCCACTCATTCAAATGATACCGAACTCCGCGGTAGGGCACGAGGAGAGCATCACAAACTGGAAAGCCTGCATCTCCCAGATAATAATAGCCCGGAGGGATCGCAAATCCTTTCCGGCGTGCATCAGCAAAATCCCGACCATCAGCGGCACTTCCCTCCCATCCCGTGAGGAGGAAACAGAAAAGCATATTGAATCGGCATGCAGCAAATGTATTCTGGGAGATGCGACCCTTTCGACTGCGATAACGCCCTATTTATCTTGGGCTCAGTCCTGTAGGCAGACTGGTGGCTGTACACTTTTGGGTGTGTAGAAAAAAATCAAAAGTGTACAGCCACCAGTCTGCCTACAGGACTGAGCCCAAGATAAATAGGTTTCATAACTTGTTTGGTAATCTAAGGGCAATGTAGTGTGGGTAGCAATGAAGGCCCAATTTTTGGAGGAAATAACACTAGTAGTTCGCGACGTCTTTATTGGGAATTACTGTGCACTTGGACCGCCATAAGCAATTACTGTATCAAGGAATATGCGAAATTTAGTTTAACTAATATTCAAAAGCTGAGGCAAGCAATTTGTCAAAAACAGGAGATCCGATGCCAGCTAATTGGGGAGACATCAGAGTTGAAGGGTGCTTCACAACTTTGAGGACTTACTAAGTGCGTCCCATCCTTTCGTCGCATCAAACGCGGCCTACGATGATTTTCAAAGTAGATTAGATAGACCGCAATCAATTCGAACGATTGAAGAGCTCACCGATGATGTGGGGCACTCAAAGCCAGAGTTGTGACCTTCAGTGATATCCGTAAATCTCTTGGCGTTCGCATACAGCCAAGGGTTCAGAAAACCTAAAACGGGTTTACCAGCGGCAAGCAGACGGTCATTGATCAGAGCGACTATTGACGCAAAGATCGGGGACGAAAAACTTGTCCCTCCATTGGTAGAGGTTTTGCCCTCAAACACCACGTCCAAGCTCAAACCTTGAACAGCGACGTCGGGGTACCCACGCCCTGATTTATTGAACTTCCCTGCAAAATTTGGGGGAATTGTTTTCAAGAAACTGTCCACCGCCTGGGTCTGGTACCAGGGTCTTTGAAATACATCGGAGAACCCACCGCCTGTCAGGTTAGTGGCCACCTCAGGGTTGAATCCCTGAGTCGCGCCGATAGCTGTAACGTAGGGGCAGGATGCAGGGAAGATGGGGATGAAGACGTTGCTCTCGCAAACGCCCGGAATGCTGCTATTGTCGTGGCCGCCACGCACACCGCCCTATATAAATACCAATACTCTGAGCTGAGTCAAATTAAATGTCAAGAACAAGCTAACTCACATCTCCTGAAGCAAACAGAATCGAAATTCCCCGCGCGCCTAGGGCCATATAATTGTCACAAATCTTCCTGCAAAATATTCAGTGAACGGGAAGCTTCCTGGGCCTAAGAAATGCTGACTTGGCAACAGAGCTTTCAAATTGATTCTCTGTGGATCCATACGAGGTTGTCACTACAGATGGCGGGTGGTCGACTCCATCAATAAATGTGTTTGTGTCCAATAAGGCAGTCGCAAGGTCTGAGGCATTACTGTTTGGGGGTCCACCAACAGACAGGAAGTCAATAGGGACTCCCGTCGCGAGACCTATCGATTATAATTCAGTAGCTGCAAAACACGGCTGAAGGCTTGGTAAACGTGCCAATTGAATATTCGACGTCAAGATCTGCTTCGAACAACAAAAGAATAGGGACATCCACAGGATCTTGATTCGTCGCCTTGTCAATAGTTATTAGGTCGAATGTAGTATTTGGAGGTATATCCGGTCGGAAGTGTTCAAGGAACGTCTGCGAACAGGACAGTTATTAAGTGAAACTACACGGTCCATATAGAGGAACAAACAGAGAGATCCGTTCGGTTTGGTGATGCGCCTGCGTATCCAGTAACAAGAATTTTGTTGTTCTTCTGAGTGGCCGGAGTTGAAGGGATTCCATAGATTGTTTGCAAGCAAGTTGGTGTTACGATGCCGTCTGGCCTGCTTGAGTTACAGGATGCAACGGGTTCGGTGCGTTTCTCGAAACTGTGGGGATGGAAAGGGACCCGGGCAAAACCCGGATTGCGGCCTGTAAATGACGTGCTGGGGTGGATTACATCAACGTGGCCAATAAGCTCGGAAGGTAGCGAGATCGTCAGGGTTCGTGTGATAGGCTCCGTGAGCGATGCGTGCGAGAACTTCTCGAACTGCGCACCGAACAACTGGTTGGCCTGAGAGACCGCCAGAGTTAGAGATAGCCAATCACCGTTCGGCGAGATAACGGTGGGCTTCAAGCCATTCGCAGCCGCAAAAGAATTGAAAACTGCAACCGTTTCGTTGGACGGCTGGACAAAAGACTTGACCTACAGACTTGAGAATTAGTGAATTGCAGAATTGAACAAATGTATAATCACCTCATCCTTCGAAAGCCATTGTCTGAAGTCCGAGTTTCCAGGAGTGGAGATAGAAACAAGCTTTTCTTGCAGCCCACTGAGATTGTTGGGAGTCAAGCCAAATCTCAGAGTCAACAAGTCTGTGACGGGAGCCGTGCCCTGACTGATGAATCCGGCAGGCGCAGCACTGCGGCTTTCGTGGAGAACCAGGCCACCTGAAACGGCTGATATAAGCGTCAAGAAATTTGCGAGTTTGTTGAAAGTCATTGGAATGGGTTCTGCAGCCAAGTGGTTGGTCTTTAAACCATACTCAGGTTTCCAATGGGGTAATTTGGGGGCAATAACAATTACCATACATTTAAGTGTACTATCAGTCAAGGGCTACTAGTATTCAAGAAGCACCGGAGAGAGCTTAGCATTGCTTAGCAACAGAGATGATACACAGCAATAAGAGAGAACACGTCAGTGGGGCCGGTGCAGTAGACAGACCTTTGGAGTACCTTCGGCTAACCTTTGTCCACCGGTATCTACCCTTGTACACGTACGTGTACAAGGACATGTCAACACAGGTTGGCCGCCTTCGATCTACCTTTATCCATGCCGTCACACACACCTCGTCTATGCTCAAACTGCTACTTTGGGCTCGCCTTCAATGCTCTTGTGTTCTCCTCTGCTCACTGGTGATTCCTGCGAGCTTATCCCTCTCTTGGCTTGCCTGTGCCGGCGCTTTATCTAGCTCTCAGAACAATCAATCCAGCTAATTACTTGTTGGGATTTCGCTTTCAAAAATGAACTGACATTAGAGGGTTTCATAATTAATACTTTGGGCCCAACTTCAGCTCCAACTTGGGCCCCAACTCAGCTTCAACTTGAGCAAAGTTGAGGCAAAAGTTGAAGCCTTGTTCACGAAACACCTAGACTCATGTTTTTTGCCCCAACTTCAAAAAATCAGGTCTCGGGTACCATGACAGAGGTGATACAGACTCGCGACCCGGAATAGCCGAAGTTGGGGCATCAAGTTGGAGCACGAAGATGGGCCAAAAGTTGGACATCAAGTCGGGCTCTTGTGCTCGATTTCTCGTCCAACTCCAATTTTGAGGTCCAACTTGTTCTCCAACCTTCACAAAGTTTAATTATTAAACCCCCGGGCCCCTATTCTTACAGTTCGCCGTCGACCTGAGTTGAAGTTAGCAGCGAAGACGGTTGTTCATGTCAGCCCAACTACGTCTACATCAGTCTACCCGGTCTACCTGGGTCTACCTGGGTCTACCTGGGTCTACCCGGGTCTACCTGTGTCTACCTTAGCCATGATCCGTGTACGTTCGTCGACATGGGTAGACAGACGGCAAACATATCTAAATGAGATGTGGTAATGGCCTGGGCATAAGTAGCCAGACAGGTCTGTGTACCATTCACTGCTTTCAGTGCCTACCTAGCTGACAGATTTGCTTGCTCTGGCCAGCCGTCAGATAGCTGAGGCTATGTCTCGGCTAGGTCTCGGCTAGTCTTGGTTACAGCTTTACGTCTAGACAGTGCTAGTGTTGCCGATGTCCGGTTCGGTCTGGTTCTTTGCCAAAATTTCCGAACCCCGAACCTGACCTCAGGTCCGGTTCGGTCTGGGGTTCAGGACAGGTTCGAACCTTTTTGAACCTAAAAAGATTCCCACGCATCAGGAGCCAATTCTGTGGCCCGGGAAGCCTTTGAATGCCGTATATTGTATGTTTCATCTCAGCCGAACAGGGCATTTAGACAACTGTGTGGGCACAGACATCCATGCATCACATGCAATAATTTCTGTCCTGTCTGATCATCCATCAATTCAACCACAACAGTCATATTTGACTTTAATCATGTATCGCAGCTCACTGTGCACAAGAGACTGTGGTAGGTTGAATTTCAACTGAAATAATCACAGTTCTGATGCATTTAGCGCATCTAAATAGGCCGATTTAACCTATCGGTTCTAACATGTTCGCACCGGTTCGGCAAAATCGAGAATCTGCTGAACCCCGAACCGAACATGGGGTCCGGTTCTGGTTCGGTTCAGGTTCGACATCGGTTCAGAACCGAACACCGGTAACACTATAGCTCCTCGCACTCGGTCTGCATGCAGACCGGTGGCTGTACAATCCGAGAGGAGCGGGGTGGCTATACACTTTCGGCTAGGGAAAAAAAAAAAAAAAAAAAGCTAAAAAAAATTCTGAGAGGTAGATCTGACCTTTACGATCATTTTATACATATACAAGACAGACCTCCGCTTCGCTCCGGTATTTAAAAGCGCAAGAGGAACACAGTCATAATTTCTCTTACTATAAGTACATAACAATATTACTCATTTAAGTCCGTGTGGCCATAGATTTCACCACAGGAAATAAGATGAGAAACCTTTATTCAATTGGAATGGAAAAATTACAGGTATTGAGTGTTTGTGGGGTTCAGTCGATAGGATTTAGGCAAGGATTCGCTTATCGAGACTGTAGGTGAGCTGGGAAACCACATGTCGAGGCGGGAAACAGGGAAAATGAGCGAATGCAGTAGATGAAGCAGAGTCCAGAAGTGAAGAGAGGGCATAACCTTGTGGTTAACAGCTTGAGGTAACTTGGAATTTGTTGCCTACGATAAGCCCAATGAAAGACGGAGCCGGAGAAATAGAACAGGGAAGAATTCCGTGTTTTGATGACGATCTCTTGCGACCCAGCATGGAGACGAGCAGCATTGAAGCAACAGTTTGGATTTGAGCCCAAGTAGAGGTGTATTCCAGCCACAGCGGTAGAAAGGGTCCAGAAATCAGACCAAAAATTGAATAAATCGAAGGCGGGCAAGTGGGCGGCGGTTTACCGTTTACGCTATTCTTATATGTGAAGAAACTCAGGCCAGGGGAATACGCGGCCTCTCGGCCGCATGATTAGAATCATACTGCGCCGTGGGCAGCAGCGATTGCGAGGCGCTGCGTCCTGTCAAGAAAAAGCTGCGCGCAGATCAGCTGTTTGATGGCAAATGAAAAGGCAGTGTTGAAAAGCGGAGAGCGTCATAGAAGAAAGGGGTTAATCGAACAGTAAGAGCAGAGGAAAACCAAAAGGAGAAGGCTTACATGGGGATACAGCACAGCCGAACGAGCAAAATCTTAAAGAACGGTTAATATTTTTTTGATAGCATCATTTCCCGTCAAGAAAATCACGAAATACTCGGCGGGAGCCGGCGGTTTTTATCAGCAAAATGCTTATATCTCAACGACCGCTGGGCCGTTTGGCTTGATTCCGGATGCGTTAGAAAGCGGCTGATGAGGGCAACACGATCAGGGTTGATATTGACTAAAAAGGAAATTTCCATTTTCGGACTTTCAGTCAGTAGACAGTAAATGGCTGATATCTCAGCAACCACTGGGCCGTTTCCCTTGATTCCGGTGCTGTTAGAAAGCTGCTGAAGAGATCTAAACCCCAGACCCTAGGGTTAGGGTCTGGGTTAGGGGCAATGTTAGGTTAAATGTTGTCATTGGATGTGACTAGGGCTAAGGCACAACATGTCCTTCCTCTATACTGTACTATTTCGACCAAATGTTCACAGGGTGTCACCTGTCACCTAAGATGTTCACTGGAATTGGTGTTCAAAATCGCTCCGACCATGTCACCTACCTGGGAAATGTTCATTTTGTCAGGCAGCTTCCCGCAGACCATCCAAGACCACCCATACTGCCCAGCCGTCCCAACAGGGCTCGAGAAGGCCATAACAATATCTACAGTAACGGGATCGGGCTGTCATGGTCGACTTTGCGCTTGCTTACTGTCAAGGTGTGTCTTTGCCCAATGAACCAAAGAAATATTGAACACAACAATCAACTACAATCATATTACAGTGTGAATGTGCATGGAAACAGAGCAGAGATGTCTTATGATCTTTTGAAGCCGAGTTTTTGCGCCACGAATCTCCGTGAATATCTAGTAACTCCAGGGAATTCCAATTTTCTTGATTGCCTCTATCCTTCACTCATTGATGGATACCGACAACACATTCAAAAGATTTGACTGAATTGACAAAGGCAGGAAATGGGCTGACACCCCTCTGGCCCTCAAAGAACTCGCAGCGGGAAATGCGGAGGCCCAGGAGGCCAAGGATGAGTCTGATGACGCACCTGTGGCTCTTGGATGGGGACAGCGCAAGAGAATCGCGACGTGGCACTATCAAGGCCCAGCTTGGGAGGAACATTAGATTTTTTTCACGCATATTTTATGTTTTTCTTTTTTTTGCCAATTTAGCAGAGCTCGAAATTCATTTTTGCGCTCTCTGGCAATGTGAGAAATTAAGATGTTCATTACCCGACTGTCACCGTTACATGTACCAAATTTGTTCAGTTCACAACCCCCTGTCACCCGTCACCTGAACATTTGGTTGAAATAGTACAGTAATGATGTACTGGGGGGTCAGCGGGGGGTGAGTGGCGCGGCGCCTGGTTCTAGATCATGCCATCATGCAGTCATCTTATTCCGGGTGCAAAGATACAGGTAATGAAGTCAAAAGAAGTCATGTAGCTTGCGCCTATCGCAAAGGTCCTACAAGACAAGGTAAAATGAGTTCGCACCGCAGAGCTTAGATTGAGGAGAACTGACCACAGACACATTATAGTCACTTATGGGTAGTGGTCCAGCTAGTATAAGTATAAGCTAGACATGTATGACGAAGAAGTAGAGGCCTAAACAGAGATGAAGTTGGCCAAAACTCAGAGACTCACTGACCTGACGTACCGAGGTTGAAGTCAATACTACAACTTGACCACAGGAAAAAAATAGCGCGACACCCCTCAGAGCAAAATAGTCCATGTCAATGTGCTTTGTTTTGAACTGGGAATCAGCTGTGCGTCCCCATGACCGAGCAGTTAGGGCGTGAGCGCAGCGCCCTATCTCCTCTATCCCAGAAGTGGCACATTCTGGGATCAGAGAGATAGGCGTGGGCGGAGACGCAGAGGAAGGCCAGAGTGAAGATTTTCCACTCGGACCGCGGCGGCGAGTACCTGGGGAAAGAGTTCATTCTCCGTCTCAAATCTCGCGGCACAGAACATTTACTTACCATGCACAACACCCCTGAACACAACGGCGTTGCAGAGCGTTGCAGAGCGTTGCAACCGAACCATTTTAGAACGGGTTCGCGCGCTGCTGCATGCAAGCGGATTGCCACGCACGCTGTTGGCCGAGGCAGCACGCAATGTCGTATGGCTGCTCAACCGCACGACGACGAAGGCGGTGGACGGCATGACGCCGTATGAGGCGGTATTCGGGCGCAAACCCGGCCTGAGAGGTACGCGAGTGGGGCGAAACGGTGTGGGTGCGGGTGAAAGGCGGAACTAAATTGGGCGACCGCGTTCGCGAGGCACGCTGGTTGGGAATCGAGAAGCGGAGCGAAAATGGGGTACGGGTGTATTATCTGGACAACAGAACCGTTCATGTCGAGCGGAACGTCTGGGTGGACAAGACGCAAGCGTCGCGTCAACATCTCGACGGCGACGACTGGGAATTCGTGGTTGACACCGACTTACCTGTGCCTGCTAACTCCCCAGTTGTTCCCTCCACTCCTACCCCCACTCCAGTCGCTGTTCCCGAGCTGGTTGCTGCTCCAGAACTGCCAGCACCTGCTTTACCTGCTGAGCCGGAAGTTTCCGCGAAACGTGTGGGCAAACCAAATGCGTACGTCCGGGACTTGCTTGAGGGACGAGGCAGCACCTCTGCACGACCTTCTGACCCTGTTGTGCCCGCCGGTATTCATGCCCCGCCGCCGGTTGTCGAGGAAGCCACCGAGTTTGAGGGGGGAGGGTGAGTTAGCCAATATAGCAGTAGACTGGGCTGAGGAGTATGCAATGGCTGCGGAGATGAGCAGCGTGGAAGCGCTAGAGCCGCGATCCATCGCCGAGGCGATGCGACGTCCAGATTATTTTCCTTGTGAAAAATGAGGTGGTGTAAAAGTTACCCGATGACAGAGCCTGTGTATTTTTTGGAAATTGGTGGCTGGTGCTGTTTTGGTTGAAATTTGGGTAGGTTGTGCATAAATGTCAGGAAATTCCATAAGCTGTGTAATTCTATGCAAAATTACTGAAGTAGCGTGAAAAACAATAATGTTACACTATTACAGCTAGGTAGGGTCACCATCCTTCAATGCTTCTTCGCCACTTTTATTCCGTCTCGTCCGAGCAGGATCTTGACGGTGCAACATCTATGCGGAACGACGATCCCGCAGAAACACTTCTTCATTCCGCTACCAAGGGGGTTTGAACATTGAAATATTTATATTCCCCCTAGGGGGGTGGGGGCAGCCTGGTCAAAAAAAAATGATAGCAATCAACCCATTGCAAACGTGCAGGGATTCATCCGACACTGTCAAGAACTAATTAAGCTAAATTTGGGTAAATTAAACCAAGTGAAAGCATATTAGACTAAAAGGAGAAAGCAACTCATAACAAGATAAATGAAAGGGGAGCGGGCAAAGCACAATACCTGTTGCCTTGATACGACAATCAATGACGTCAGAGATATAAGCGATGGGCTCAGGATTTTAAGCGGGACTGTGCCTTGTAATATACCTACCTATCCACTTGCTTACTAACAGTAAGATCAACCCAGGAATCAGTATCCAGGCACCATTCAAACAGAGAAGGCATTACTTATAACCATTTCCTCATTCTTTATGTTCATCCTGGGTCCCGGCTGATCCCGGACATATTGGATTGGAGCGTGAGGCTGTGGAGGATGCCGTCACTCCACAGCTTTATTTCCTTGCATTTCACCACATCGGAGGCAATTGCGTCCATCAGCCCTCATCTTTCCCCCTACCTCTCTTTCAGTGTAGGGATGGCTGCCACGGCCATACAATCCCTGACGGATACTGATAGGTGCGACGAGTTCTCACACAGATCTTGTTAACTCATGAGAAATACCACAGGCTAATTAAAACACTTCAAATGTGCTTCCAAGACCTTATTACAATGCAGGAGAATCAGAGCAAGGAACAGCAGGAGCAAGCAAAGAGGTAGTTCATCAATTTTGGCTCTTCTCTCCAGGTGTACAATTGTCCTCCAGGATTCAGAAGGCTGTCGAAGCACTCAAGCCGCAAGCACCACTCATGGATGAAAAGATGACATTCTGGAATGCATATATGAAGCTCGCTGATGAGCATGACAAAGAGTTTCAACAGAAATATGGCACTGACCTTGACACGTCCCTTATTTTTGTGTGTACCTTGCTGCTTTATTTGATACTGTATATCTCACATATTCAGGCTGGACTTTTTTCAGCAGTCACCTCAGCATTTATCATTCAGATTGAACCACAACTTACGGAGGCCCCCGACCCCGTGGCCATTGTTGTTGGGGCTCAAATTATGCTTTACATCAGCCTGTTTACCACTCTTCTGGCGGCTCTGCTGGCTGTTCTAGGAAAACAATGGATCATGTGTTACCAGGCAGCTGGTAGCAGAGGGACCATTGAAGAGCGTGGGCTGGAGCGCCAATGGAAATTGGACGGCCTGCGGAAGTGGAAATTTGATGCCTTTTTGCAGATGCTCCCCCTCCTTTTGCAACTTGGACTACTGCTATTCTGCACTGCCCTGTCAATGTATCTGTGGACTATTCATCAATCCATTGCAATCATTGTCTGGACGCTCACATTGGTTGGATTTGGCTTGTACTTATCCCTACTTGCGTCGGCTATCATGTCTCCCGATTCCCCTTTCCAGACGCCACTTGCGCCTCTGGTGACCCAGGCCGCCATCTGGACCCTCAAAGCCAGTTTGTTCGCAGTTCAAACATTCAACCGGGTTGTGCAGAAGGTGTGGAAGGTCCTTGGTATTCCCGTTCTTTGGGTCACCGGATTCATTCTCGGGGTCGCCGGAGTCCCTGTTTTGGCCATCATAGGGGCTGTTGGGGCCCCTGGATTGTTTCTCTGCCTTGCAGTCCGCAAGATCACCCAGCCTATTTGGCGTATTCTTACTCCCATGGCTGTTCGACTCCATATTTTCACTCGGACCGTTTGGGCATCATGGATGACCAGGAAACCTACTCTTCCTCAATTTCAAGGTGCATCGGACACAATTTTTCTGACACAGGCTGCAACCACATCATCGGACGTTTATAGTAATTGTTGTGTTGACCCACCATCAGCGGCAGTACCAGCTCTTTTGTGGATTCTTGAGACATCCACCGATCCTTTAATGATCACTGCTGCAGCTGGAATGGTTGATGAACTGCAGTGGCCACTTGGTCTGGATCTTACCTCTCCAATGACTCGCCTGGCAGACATCTTCACCTCATGTTTTGATTATTCGACTACCCACACCATGCTACGCCAGGGGATGGCGTATCGGGCCATCACATGTGGTCAGGCATACGGTCTTCTCAATGTTGTTACCAGACCAGGTGGACATGGTTCCATCCCTCAAGCAAAAGGACTTCGTGGGTTTTCATGGGATGAAACCACCCAAGATACACAGCATGACCCTGTCGAGCTTAAACGGCTATCCAGTATAATCTGGATTCTCTCGGGCCGGCCCAGACTTACCAACGAATGGCAAACTTTACGATGGAGATTGCATATCATTCCCTCACTCCGATTGAAGTCAATCCAGGAAATAGAACATTTCTTGGACCAATTCCCGCCAGACAAACTACCGATCCTCAATCGATCGACCTTTGCTGATTATCTTTGTTGTCTGAACTCGTTTTTCGCGCCATTGGATTCCCGACTTCTGGTACAGAAGGACAGAAGGTATGTGCAGCCAATGAATGAAGATTCACCTAATCTCATAGAGCAACAGTGTTTTCCACAATGTCCTCATGATTCAACTTTTCAAAGCATTCAAAGGGGGCTCAATGGAATCTGTCACTATGGTGAAAATTGTGAAGAGAACTGGCCAATTGTGGAAAAAGATGATTGACCGGGCAAATCAGTGGGACTCTGAGGTCATCGAGGAGATACTACGATTGTGCAGTGAAAGTACGCGGCACAGAAATCCTGGATGGCTGGATGTGGTTGTCTCCGCCGTCACATTGGCCAGAGTTGAAGATATCATGCTGCTGGACTTTGGTCAGCGCCGAGTACACGACATGCTTCGAGTGACCTGGATATACCCAGCACTTGAACATGTTCAACGAAAATGGAAAGAGAATCACGCAAATGCCGATGTATGGGATCCAGATACTATGCTTGCTGTTGATGGTCTTTTACAACCATTGACGTGTATTTCCCCCCTCCCTGACGCTGTTTCGCCGGACTCTCTTGAAATAATATTACAGGCACTGTCCGCTCCTGGAGACATCTCCTTTACTGCCTTTCTTGTTTTGTCTCATGCTCCAAATTGGTTCCTCGCTCCCGACCTGCAACGCGTTATGAAGACATATTCCGTCTGGCATCACTTCGGACGCGTTGCACTACAGCACCAGGAGTTACGCTACTACTGCGACTATCCAGAGTGGTACCTACAAATGGGCGTCAGGATTGCACATACCCTGGCTTGGAAGCCTTCCATTTACCAAGATCTCTCCACATGGATCATGGCCTGCTCACATGTTGTATGGGATGCCAGTAAAACTGAGCTGCGGGATGAAATTATCGACGTTGTGCGAAGTATATGGCTCCCGAGTTTCGATGAGGACTACGCATTCAACAACAAGGGAGAAAGGGGTTGGGCGTTGGTTCTCAAAGTGCTCTCAAATGCTTGGGAGGAATTCACATTTACGGTTACAAC
Source organism: Mycena venus (assembly GCA_014462655.1). Lineage (NCBI taxonomy): Eukaryota > Fungi > Basidiomycota > Agaricomycetes > Agaricales > Mycenaceae > Glaucomycena > Glaucomycena venus. The sequence continues at coordinate 10,970,299 of JACAZI010000003.1, forward strand.
TTCGCCACAGTTCATCCCATTAGCCCGGTGTACAATATCTACTGCGCTGCAAATCGAGCATTTCCACGATGTCTGGGGTCCCAACAATTTCCTCAGCCCTTCGAGGACACAGTTTTCATCACAACTTAGAACCTCACTCGAACAGGCTGCACGAAACGCAACGTGTATTGCGGAAGGGAATAATCACTCGTTGCAACGAGTAGCAGAGTTCCTGCAACGCCTGGGTTACACAATCGGGACCGAATTTGAGCAGGCAAGTGCAATTGGAGGCACAACTGCGTACGATCGCTTGAAGAAGTTGAAAAGTTGTTACATGACGGAGTTGGAGTCTGTTGAAGAGTCATTAAGGCCGAGTGCACACAATATGGATTCATAGGGTGGTTAATATTCAACAATTTTGTATAAAGTTCAATTAGTTCTTGATCCGAATTCAAGGCAGAGAGATATGAGTAGTTCGGTGAATGGGAAATGATCATGGATTGGAGCTGCTGTGCTTGTGCCTGGCTCCATATTAAAGATCCCAAGTTGAATCGTCCACAAGAAAATCGGGAAACTACTGCACCGTGGATCAACATGGAATCTGTGACCTATCATAATCGTCTTCCCATTTGTCTGTACAACACGGCCGAAATCCTCCAGTGCCCAGACCAATGAAATTATTTCGCCATGGTCCTCCTACATGCTCACAGATACCCCACCCAAATTCTCAACCAGGTCTGACCACTGGACAAAGTCAAGAAAACATCTCCACCGCATATGCCACTGTAGAAATTCAAACTTTCGCTGAGCATGCCGTTGGGCTTAGGACCAAAATTTTCTACGGAGGCAGGTATACATACTGAATGATGATTGCTTCTGGATGAGTGCATGGGGTTCAGGACGTTGAGAGCATCTTTCAGAAGTTTAACGACTGCCTCGATGTCCTGCGGATTCCTACTAGATCTGACGTGAGTTAGCAGAGTACTGCTAAGTTTTGTTAACAATTGATATTTTCGGGAGCGGGAGGATCCGCAAGAGCTAATTCCCCTCGAAGAAGCATAACAGCCTGAGCTATATATCCTGATTATTTTCATCTCCTCTGATTCTGAGGTGTAAAGAATTAACCAACTCCATAAGACAGATAATTTTCTGAGGATGCGACTCAGCACAAAGCGTTAGTGCTTCCTGATGGAGTAGCACTGCCTCATTTAGATTCTGTGCATCTCCCAGCTGGAAGAACAGAAGCCTAAGTGCAACTCCAAGATGATTTAGAAAGATAATGCGGTTCCCATCCCCAGACTTGGTCACACGAAGTACCTGTCTGTGGATTTCAGTCGCCATTTTCAGGGCATCTAGATCGCCTTGAGCGTCGAACTTGCTAACAAGGGCAGTAGCAAAATTATCCAGCATGACACTGTGCCGGGAAGAACGAGAGTCGACAAGTTTCAGAGCTTCCTTGAGAAGAGCTATAGCCTCATTAAGGTCCCCAATATTACCCAGCGCCTCGAATTTGGTCTGCAAGGAGGTCGAGAGGCTGTTCAGAGACGTAGCCCGATTCGAATGTAGGGGAGCACAGAGTGCTAGCGATTCTTGCTGAAGCTTGATAGCCTCCTTTAGATCTAGTAAATCTCCCTGATGCTCATATTTCTTCCACAAAGAAATCCGAAGACTATTTAATGACACAGGTGAAGTGGTCTATAAAGATCCACTGCTTTCTGCTGAATTGCCTCGTCAAGATCATTTAGGTCTGCATAATAATCGAAAAGAGTGCGTAAACTGATCCCAAGATTAATGAGGATGCCTGCACAAGTAACTTATGGAAACTAACTTAGCCTGCAAGAAGTTAATTTACTTTACTTATGGCTGGACAAGTTACTTTCGCAAGTAAAGTAATGTAAAAGTTCAAGTAAAGTACAGTTACGCAAAGTTAAGTTACACTAAGTTCCGCAAAGTTGAAATGAGTAAATGGGATGCTAATTGGTACAGTCGCTTTAGAACTGTTGGGTGTGTTCCCGACCATTGATATCACCTCTCTTATGAGTCCTGGCGGTGGAGACCACTGCTTGGGGCCCCGGGAGTGAATGCTGGCAGGTTGTTGTTACGAAGCCCAGCTAGGGGTAAGTTAATAAGTACTAGTGCGACACTTACTTGTCGGGAGACATGACTCTAATTGAAGTGCACGCAACTCATGTTTTTGGCGCTGTGGCTACGTCACACAGAGTGGGTCGAGGATTTTTCCGAACCATTACGGTTGCGTGCTAATGTTCTGGCTATCTTCCTCTTCAAACTCGTCCTCCTTCGTGTCTACGTGTGCCGGTCCATCCACGACGACCTTCATATCTATTTCTTGGCTCGCAATTTCACCAGGAAAGAACTGGCTGATAGTGCTGCGGGTGACCTTTATGCACTGGCAAAAAAAGGCCAGATAATTCCTCATTTGACGATTCCTGAGGCTATTGAAACTTCCGATTCGGCAACTCATGCATCCAGCTCCTTGTCCGATCCTCCTCGCTTGCTGATGGAGGTTGAACCGGTGGAGGAATCCAATGTTGAGACACGGCCATCCAAAGAAAGAGAGATTAAGCGACTAGGGAGGATCGTACGGACGAAGAAATAACACTCCGGGTGTCTTCGAGGGCCAATTCTGCTCTCAAAAGAGGAAGCGCTCGGACCCACACACAGAGTTAAAGCCGGTGTCCAGGAATACAATATACATGACTCGATATGGTATATTACCCATGGAATCAAACATGCCAGAACTCTTCTAATCTTTCGTCAATGCTCTTTCGACTTACTTTGGATGCAATTCGAGTCTAAGCTAGACAAACAGGCGAACTTGGCGGTAATTGATGCCATCTGATGGCATAACTTGATCTAACTTGGCACACAAGTTAGCGGAAGTTAAACTTAAGTGAACAGAAGTTAAACTTGAGTTCCGCACCATCAACAGATATTACATGATAAACTTCAAGTGCTTTCAGCATTGGTTATAGCTGGAGCAAGCCGCCGCCGCCGATTATAATGTCGCAGCGTCAAAGTTCCTCGATGTATCGTTGACACATTAAGTTTGGATGTCACATCTCGTTGATAACTGTCTAATAGTCAGCGTTTAATCAGCCTTGAAGCTTGGAAGAAACGGAAGAATAAGAGAAGAGGGAAAAGAATTATAGGGAGTCCACCCAAACATTAGAAAGGTTCTTGCAGCACAATGAGTGCGCGACCTAAGCGGTCGCCTATACCGCTCATCTTAGGGTCTGTGAGGCTGTCCTGGAGTTCGCACACGAAGCAGCCCGCCTGCCATTCAAAGTGCCAGATAACTGCATTCATGCCGATGCTCACAACGGCCACAAGTTCGTCACTGAACGGAAAGGTCATGGATGAACTGGAGAGTTCGATTGATTTGACTATCGCCAAGGTGGCCGATGCTACAGTGCCACTGGCAGCGGCGTGTATTGAGCAATTGGACGATTTTGTAGAGAAAGAGACGGCCAGAGTTTCGAATTAGCATTCCATGTGGCGGTATTTCAGTATTGAACAGTAACAAAAGTCTCAAAATGAAGAGCCAATTCCAGATCCCCAGGCTGTGTAATTGAGGCACGAGGAGTGAAGCCCAGAACTCGAGTATTCTGGGATTAGGACAACCCCAACAGCTGGAAACAATGCAGATAATCATCAAACTCCTGCCTTGCTAACATTGCACTCGCAAAAGTGCACTCGTAAGATGATGCCCTGCTGTTTATAACATCATTGTGTCAAATAGCATAGGCATCATTTCATTTTGCTCGAGTGATTGCAAAAAACTTGCTGATTCGAACCAAAAAAATCTGCTCGATTCGAACACAACGGACAGGAGAGGATACTGTAGTCTGTTCAAATTAAGTAAGTGGTTTCTTTGTTTATGTGGATTAGTAGACTACCCTATCCTTGATAGACTGACATGTGGCTCAGACAATCGATCCTCGGCTGCGGGAAGTTGACTGCCCACCAGGTAAAGTGCAAGTTACTTTTGGCACCCGTGGGAAAACTTAAGTTGACTTGCGGCATCGTGCCGAAAGGGGCAAGTAAAGTACAAGTAAGTTCACATAAGTTACTTTTTGCAGACTCAAGATTTTCTGAATCCTTTCGGACTCCATGTTGGACCACCATCAAAAGATTGATTGCAAGGTTGTGTGAAACCTTTGGATATTCTGGATCAGCTGTATCGTAGAGAGCCAAACTTTCTCTCTCAAGTAGAACAGCCCTATTGATGTCTTCCACGTGCCCTTGCTGTTTGAACCGAGTATAGAGAGCATGTCCAAGATTATTGAGAGAGAATCTCCGCTCGGAATGGGGAGATTTGTGCAACAGGAGGGCTTCTTCACAGAGAGCAACAACCTCATTTGGCGCATCTGGATCTCCTCCAAGGTTATTATATAAGCCAAGATGGCATTAGCCAGATTATTCAAATAGGCGGCCCGCTGTGGATTCTCCCTAGGACAGATTTTGAGAGCCTCTCTGAAGTGATCTATAGCCTTTTCGAGATCTGCAGGGTTTTTTTTGCTCCTGAAACCGTTTTTCAAAAGCCTGAGCGAGATTCATCAGGCAGCGCATATGGTCTGAGCCATGAGATTTTGATGAACAATTGCAAGCAGCAGCAGCTCTCGCAAAACGCCGAATTTCATTGGCTGCACCCTGTCTTAGGAATTCAGTTAAAATGATTTTTTTCCCCTAGCAGAATTCACGTTGTGAGATGTCAAGGCTTCAACAGCAGCTCCCGGGTGGTGGGTAGGTAGATAAATGTGATTACACGGCACTGTCTGGTCCGGCATCTGGCTCCAATGTGCTCTGAAATTAGATGGTTAAACATTATTGTTTGCGTTTTATGGGTGTCCGGCACCGACTTTAGACTTTGCTACTGTGCAGATTGAGCATATAGATGGGGGGAGAAGAGAAGACGATGCACGTCAGTTGCCCATATACAGTGGCGACGAAATGTTCTGCACGCCGTGCATCTTGTGGTGTACAGCATGTTCTAGTGGTCTACTCCCCTAGGGCTTGGTGTATGAATTGTAGCTCAGGTTGTGTAGAGGACCTCTGAAAAAATTCGGATCAAACGGATTTGATCTGGCGGAGCGGTGGATGATTTATGATGAAACACGATCAGTCACAGTGTTACATCATCTACTTCCTCCAACCACCACCATGAAGACGTGTCCGTCTCAAGGTTTCTCCCCCTCAAATGACCACAGAAAATACTAATACATGTTTTCAGACCTCTACCATGGTTATTTGCACAGGATGCCCACGTCGATTTACGGACTGCGACATGCGACATGCCGTCAGATTGATTGACACGGGCGAGGCACGCAACAGTGAAGACGTCTGCCAGGCACTTTTCCCCACCGCACCGGCCTCCACAATGCGAGATCACCTTCGCAGGGAGGGCCTCTTTTGGGAGAATACGCCGTCCAAAGTCACTACTCAGTGCTATTCATGTTGCGAAGCACTTTGCGTGGGCTAAAGACATGCTGGAATTGACAGCGGACGATTGGCGAGACGTGATCATCTCTGATGAGTCAAAATTTAAGTTTTTTGGCTCGGATGGGAAGGATTACTGTCGGAGGCGACCGCACAAGGAGCCGGAACCCAGAAATGTCAAGAAGACGGTGAAGCATGGTGGAGGAAACATCATGGTTTGGAGTTGCCTGACAGAACTTGGACCAGGACGGCTTCATCGCGTCGATGGCAGAATGAATGCTGCTCAATACTGTCAAATACTCGAGGAATCACTTCTCGGTACCCTCTCCGACTATTCCTTGGACCCCTCTTGCGTTGTTTTCCAGCAGGATGGGGATCCGAAGCACACATCAGTCTGTGCTTCCAACTGGATTGCCAATCACAACATCAAAGTTCTTCGCTGGATATGAGCATCACAGAGCATGCATGTGAGCAGCTGGATCGCCAAGTACGCCATCACCCAGTTTTACCGACGAGTTATGGGCCGCTTTGCAGGAAGAATGGGCAAATTTGGACATTCATTAATCGGTTGTACGACTCTATGCCTAATCGGGTCCGGGCTCTTTATGATGCTAAAGGAGGTTACACACAATATGAAACTATTTTGTACTTTACCAATTTTTTTCTCCTGTGTTTTATCAAGTTTCGCGCTTGCTTTGTATTTGTTTGACACCATCATCTAGCAAACGTTGATCCAATTGATTCATTGCTCCACCAGATCAAGCCCGTTTGATCCAATTTTTTTCAGAGGTTCTCTAAAGAACCTAAGCTACAATTCATACACCAAGTTCTATGGCGTTACGGATGTTGCATAAATCATTTCCAAAAAAAAAACTTTGGCTTTCCAAAACTTTTTTCTCCTCAAATCTTAGAATCCCTCTATATTGCATACCCACATACTAGGTAGGTCTACTATGCCCATCCTGAAAGGAATTGGGCCATATCCAAGAGGATTGAGCTCAGGACACACTTTCGGACCTCGGAACTGACATTCCACAGCCGCCACGCCAAGTTTCGGCAATTCAATCCTGCTTGTGTCCAGTGAGAACCCGGTACAAACCAGTCACTGCAGCCACAGCTTGGGGACAGTCTGAGCTGTCAATATCCGTATCTTCGTCTTCCGTGTCCATTGCAACTCCACTGGCAACGAGAGCTCCAGGATCCCCAACTTGAAGGTCAACGGCAACTTCAGCAACTCTGGACTCTACTACTTTGAGAGAAGTGTGTCAAAAACGGGTCACCTTGGCCCGTTTTCAGCCACGTCCCATCACTTATGTCACAGGTTTGTCACAGGTGACAACGCGACTTGATGTCGCCTTGAGAGACCACAAGGCATAAAAAAAAACTAGTGGCTGCAGGGACAAAAAATAATATGAAAAGATCTTGGAGGAAGGGTGAAGCCACATGCCAGAACCGAGGGGATGCAAGGCGTCAGCAAGCAGATGAGCATGCTGAATCGGGTAATTGATGCAGCGCCTGTGCAACATCGGTGCCGAGGTCCGAAAACGCATCCTGAGCCCAATCCTCTTGGATATGGTCCAATTCCTTCAAGGATGGGTATAGTACACCTACCTAGTATGCAGATATGCAATATAGGGGGATTTTAAGATTTGAGTAGAAAAGTTTTTGGAAAGCAGAAGTTTTTTTTTGGAAATGATTTATGCAACATCCGTAATGCCATAAAGTTCTAGGTGAGTAGACTGCTGAAACATGCTGTACACCACAAAATGCACGGTGTGCAGAACATTTCGTCGCCACTGTATAATTGTGCGGCATCTTGAGAGCCTCCAGAAGTGCGTTATACTGTGGCAATGTTAATTTTGGCTACAACGTCCCTACTTCTCACCCTACTTCCTTCCTATCCTATCCTACTCTTTATAAAATTACGGATGCCTGTCCGAAGCCTTTTGACGCCCCTCTTTTGGCCATTTGTACCTGAATCTTTGGATACTCTCACAATCTGCGCCAATTTTTGTGTTTCGGTTTCCCGGCCGCACTGCATTTTCCCATCGGGCCTGCGTTTGTTATCTGGCCATCTCTCAAACAGATTCAAGCGCCCACTATCCCCTGCACTTGCGCAACAGCGCCTGATGTTTGTCAACCGGTATTTTTTAGAGTCAGCGGCACGGGTCCAATGCAGCGCCCATCTCTTAAATAGACTCATGCCCCACTTCTTCTCTGCTGTAAATACAGGCCTGAGTCCGGCTGAATTGGGGGGTGTTTTTGCAGTTGAGGATAAATATTTCTGGAAGGGTGGGAGGCCGCGAAGGCCGACCAGCCCTTCGTATGATATTAAGCCTGTTCATCCGAAGCTTTTTAAACTCTGCTTTTGGCAGATCAGGCCCAAGGGTTTGGAAGTGCTGGGTCCAGACCTTCACTGCATTCAGACCCCCTGTAGGCACAGGTCTGCCAGATCCCAGTAGGCATATGGGTAGGCAGACCAGTGTGCTGACCTTTGCCAAACCATCTGCCGGTCCCTGCCAAGGTGGGTCTATGTCGAAGGTAATTGTTAAAGAGCAGTGAATTTTCATTTCAATCATGTTTGGGCATCGACAAAAATGCGCTACACCTTGTGGCCCTAAACCTCATTGATATCGTACATCTCCTTTGCATAGCAAGTTATGTCTCTCTGTCCGTCCGACTGATCTTATTATTTTGTTTCCCTATGCAAACAGAGGGTTTTTACGAATTTCTGTGATCAATAAAGGGGGAGGGGAAACGCGGAGCGCTCCCCCGAGCGCTTGTACAAAATAAGATATGAGTGATCTGTGATTCAGTGTAAAGGATCCCATGAGTATTTGGATAGTCATGATCATGATCATCGACAGTTGATGTCAAGGATAATCGGATGTGGTTTTACCTCAACTATCTTTGGTCCTGAAACACCACTACAACTGTCACTTGTATCTGCATGATCATCTTTTTGTTGAGTTGAGGATGTGTGATGAATATAAGGGAGATTCCCTGCATCACTTCTTCATGGGAAATCAATACATGAATAGCAGCTAAATTCCGAGAGGAACATGATATAAACGCCAGACACTGTGTATGGAATTTCCCCGCATCCAGCATGTCATCCCAACCTCCCACAACCGAAACTCGACTAACAAACATTACAGCAAGCTTGACTGTGACCATAGACACTATTGAAGCCATTGCTGCTGCACTTAATATCCCCTTTTTGGAGGCTATTACTGCCACAACTCGTTCTCTGCTTGAAAACATCAAGGTGATATTCTGTCTTGATTTCGGGTTTATCATCAGTCTCTCAAGAGCCATTTTAGACTGCAAGGCGAAACAAGAATGATTGTATACAGCTGATGGAAGAAATTGGTCCATTACTTGAGGCAATCATTGTTGTGCATATCAACTCGGATACTGGTGGAGAGCTGCCACCTGATATATTGAACATGATTGGAAAATTCACACAGTATTCTGATTTCATGGTCCTCTCTCTCATATAACTAACTTCCATTGTCATTCAGAACCCTTCACAAAATTCATGCCTTTGTTGAGGCTCAACAAAGTCACAGCAGAGTCAGGAACTTCTTCCGCCAAGGCGAAATGAACATTCTTCTCAAGGGATGTAAAACGGGACTGCAAGAAGGATTTGAATCTTTCTAGGCAAGCTGACTATCTGAAAGTGCTATAATTTATTGACACATAGATATGTAGCTCCAGGGATACAGTCTCCCAGATGCTGTGAGGAGAATGCAAGAGGATGCCCACAAGAGGCAGCAGGAAGCTCTTAACATGATTGAAGCACTTTCTGATTCATCCAATTCAGACAGAGCATCATCTGTACTGAGATTTATTGAACTATTTAAGACAAAGTGCTAACATTGTGTTCAGATGAGTGGGTTCTATTCAGGCACCTATACTAGGTAGGCCCTTGGTTGCTTTGTAACAAGACTGATACATTTAACATAGTTCCACCTCAATTTCAATGCTCCCTTCGGAGCCCAAGATATTTTATGGCCGTGACTCTGAACTATCAGACATCCTGAAAATGTTCAGCCAAGGAACCCCCAGGATAGCCATCCTGGGTGCTTGGTGGAATGGGAAAAACTAGCTTAGCAAGAGCACTTATCCATCACTCAGATATCATATCTAGATATGGTTGCTCTCGATACTTTGTTGCTTGTGACACTGCAACGACAAGGGTGTAACTTGCTGCAATCATTGAAGCCCATCTGGGATTCAAACCAGGCAAGGATCTCACGCAAGCGGTGATCCGCCATTTCTCCAGTGGCCCAGAAGCTCTCTTGACTCTTGATAATCTTGAGACAGTGTGGGAGCCAACTGAGTCTCGTCGTGAGATTGAGGAGTTTTTGTCCCTGCTCACAGATGTAGCTCATCTTGCACTTACAGTAGGTCCAAGGTTATCTTCAGTCTATACTCTACTTACATTCAATCAGATCACAATGCGGGGAGCTGAAAGACCAGGAAGGGTCCACTGGAGTAGACCATTTCTACCTCCTTTAGAGCCCCTGGACCAAGATGCAGCCCACAAAATGTTCATTGATATTGCAGACAACACACATGAGCCAACAGAGGTTGACAAAGTTCTTTCCTTGACCGATAACATGCCCCTGGCAATCAGTCTCCTTGCCCACTTGGTTGATGCAAATGGCTGTTCCAATGTCTTATCCACCTGGGAAGAAGAAAAGACATCCCTCATCTCAGATGGATATGACAAGAGATCCAATCTAGAGTTGTCCATCTCAATATCTTTGTCAAGCCCTCGACTTAAATCCCTTCCACAAGCTGGAGACTTTTTGAGCCTCCTCTCAATTCTTCCAGATGGACTGTCAGATGTGGACTTGGTGCAGAGCAAACTTCCACTTGATAATATTTTGGAGTGCAAAGCTGGATTGATTCGTACTGCTTTGGCCTACAGTGATGAGCACAAACGACTGAAAGTACTTGTGCCAATTAGGGACTACATGCAAAAAATTCAACCTCCCAAAGATCACCTTGTTCATGCGCTTTGCAAGCATTTTCAGGGGTTGCTTAGGTTGCATGCAGACTATAACGGAACTCTGCGACATTCACATGTAGTTGCTCAAATATCACCAAATTTTGCAAACATTCAGAATGTCCTCTCTAATGGGCTTAAATCTGGCCACCCAGACCTGAAGAATAGTATTCATTGCCTATGTCATCTAAATGGAATTAGCCGGGTCCTTGGACGAGGTGTTCTCCCATGGCTGGGCCGCATCCATCCTATTCTTCGCCTTTTGGGTGACTATGAATTGGAAGCATGGCTAGTCATTGAGATCCTCTCGTCATGGAAATATCAAACATTTGATTTGGATCCAGAGACACAAATTTCCAAAGTCCTGGAACATCTCGAGTTAGTTGAGGACCCAAATATTAAATGTGAGCACTTGATCAAAATAGTGTTTGATGAAACTCATCGTCTGTTCAGGCCGATTCCACCTCAGTGTGGTAGATTACTATTTGTCTGTCAAGGCTGACTTGCCTGTTGCAACAACATTTTGCCACAATGCCATGTCTCTAGCGATAGCAAATGGTGACAGAAAAAGACATAGCCAAGCATTGCAGAACCTTGCAGTGGTCAAGTCGCGGCTAGGGAATTATTCTGCAGCGCAATTGACTGCAAATGAGGCCTGGCAGCAGGCTAGAATTTGTGGATGGTTGTATGGACAAGAGATCTCATTACACATACAAGCTCTCTGCTGCACTGCATTGGGAAACTACAGGAAAAGCATGTCCCTTTGCAAGAGGGCAATAGGTCTAATAAATCTTAGTGGAATACCTGATAGCAATCTTTATTGTACCAATTTGATCTCTCAGGCACAGATTCACAGTTCAAAATCTGAATATAGAGGCCCTCAATATCCACACTCAAATTCTTTGCAAAAGGCAAATTCATGAGGTTCCCTATAAACATGGCCAAAGTGCACTCAATATTGCTGAACTCAGTACTTTAATGAATGCTCCAAAGGAGAACATTCAACAATACATTGATACTGCTCAATCACTGTTCACCAATTTGAAGCAAAACAGATGGTTGATAAGATGTGAATGTAGCCAAGCAAATCTCATTCTACGGGAAGGAGATGTGTCAGGTGCCAATACACTATTTTGCAAAAACCTCAAAGCTTCATGGGGGCACGACTCTGAGGTTGTAGCCCACTGCCTGGAGAAACTCGCAGATGTTAGTCAGTGGAATGAATTCCATGGTTCATCAACCTGGCCAACAGTTTTTCTGGCACACTCCCTCAAATCAAAAGCAAAGCTTACAATTCACAAAGCTCTTCAATTCTTAGGAGATTTGTTCAACACCCAAGATGATGTGCAAACAGCTGCCGCTTTGTTCACTGTTGCTTTGGAAGGATTCACATACATGGATGTGCATCGGAGCAGAGCAGAATGCATGCTACAACTTGGAGACATTTTCAAGGAGCATGGTGACCTTCTGAAGGCTGTTGAACTTTGGGACACAGCAAGACCATTATTTGAACGCTCATCACAAGCTAAGCAGGTGGAAAATATTGATGAAAGATTGGCCAATGTAGCTGAGGATGTGCTTGAGCAACACAGAAGGAATTTGGCCCATCTCGCGGAGCTCAAGGTGCCTTTGGAGGCTTTGGAAGAGATGTATGATGATGATTCTAGCATTGAAGAAGCCCACAAGGTCTTGGGCGATGAAGAAGTTGGGCCAGTTGCAATTTGAGCTTCCCAAAAAAACCGTAGTATTTATTGGCCTTCTCAATAAAAAAATTCCGTAGTATTTATTGAACGTCCCAAGGTGTCTGCGTAGTATATCTTATTTATTTGTACTTCTGCATGATGAATCATTGTCGGAAACAACTCACAATTTTTTTTTCTTTTCTTTATCAGCTTCTCATTCTTATCTGTGTCTAAACATTTTTCAATTAACTAATAGAGACAAACGAGGCTAAAATACTTGCGTATTGCTTGCAGAATGGCTAAAGGTGTTGTCTAGATGCATACAAGGCAGGAGGACTTGACCCAGGTGTAATCCAATCCAGTCCCAATCTTGAAAGACAAATATGGTATCAAACAGGTAGAGATTTATGGCTGGGAGAAGGAAAACGAATTGCGATGGTTGCCATGGCCGCAGCTTTCACAGATGAAGGCCATGGCGGTGGGTGGCAAAAGAGTAATGACAGCAAAGTGGCAGCGTGAGACCCATTGCAAAGTCCCCGAAGTGCTGAAAGAGCCAATAGGCCCGATGCTATTTGATTTTGCACTATCACATTTTCCACTCCCACCTGAAAAATATAGACCATTCATAGTTTCATCAGGACACGCCGCAAGGTAGAAGCGGAATGACGAATATGAAAAAATAATGAAAACTATAAAGCAAAATTCCGGTTTGGGCAAAGTGAAACTGACGTCAATGACGCCCTTTGACGCCCTTTGCCGTGGGGGGCGCCAGTGGGACGGCAATGTCATACATTATTTGGTGTGGGTTTGCCTGTAGGAGCTTTCCGTGTTGTCTGATGGACTCCTTACAGTACTTACCACGTATCTGGGCAATGGGAGTCCTCAACATGAGGTCAGTTGTGCCAAAATATATGTGGGGGGGGGGCGTCAGATGGCGGCACAGGGCGGCAAAGGGGCGTTACTGGGGGCGCCACGTTTGAGGGCGGGGGGCGGCAGTGCAAATGTGGGCGCGGCAGTGGGGGGCGTCAGTTCATGCGTGACAGGGCGTCAGTGTGACATGTTGGCGTCACTAAGGGCATCACTCACAATGAATAGTTTATGACTAAACTATTATGTTGCATGCTCTGGGTCGAATAAATATGCATCCTTGTTGCTTTTCTAGCAACTAGAATTACCTTTCAATAGTATTCTCTGGCAGATCCACGGATTCGGGATCAGATATGACAGGAAGGTGGCATAGGACTAATGTTTAGTTACCGTTTCACCATATTCTGGTCAGTTTTGAGTGTATAGGAAGTGTTTCACGGTCGGACAATAGTTATTTGTGCGATCAATCTCTGGCCCGGGCCCCAACCGTGACGTTGCCATGGTTCAAAACGAATAATTCAAGTTCATTCAACGGTACAACAAGATAATCTAGAGCATTTCCAGTTCGCTTGTATGTTTCACTTATCTGTTTAACAGTCAAGGCCACCCACAGTGCGGCGGACACGGCCAACGCCGCTGGCAGATGCATCCGCAGCATGCTAGCATCAGAGCAGAGCTTACTTTCCAACTCTCAGTCGTCAAAATGCACCTCAGGCAGAAGTAAAATAATGAAGATTGTACTACATGTCGATCCTCATTGTATAGGAGGCGATACATTGGAAATTTTATGCAGCATTCAGCTGTCTATTGGCTCTTCTCGAAGGTCTCAAGGCGCTAGTGGTATTTGCCGCATATTATCGGGTTCAATTCGAGGCAAAGTGGCGCAAGTTTCTCGCTGTATCGCTTGATGCACAACGGCACTTATGACGCTGCTTGGAGGGGATGGAGGTCCATTACGGTGTGGCAGAGCCGTATGGCCGACGTGTGGAAATTCATCCACACGTTGGTTTTGGTTCTAAAACAAATTACTTAGTCATTTTACGTACGGTTTTGTTTGTCTCGTAAATATGCGCCCACGGGACGAATCCATGATCTTCTTTGTCTCCAACGCTCATCGTGCGAGCTAGCGAGTTCAGCGGCGGACTTTGGTGATCTCTCGTGTACACCGGTGAACTACAGAACCTTGATATCGTGCACTCAGGCGTAAACGGCAGTCTTTTATAGAAAAGATGGGTAGTTAGAGTCCGACCTCTTTTATAAATACAACTGTAAGTTAGAGACTCCCTTTTTATAAAAGACTAGAGGTACCTTCCTTTTAGTGGCGGGCCGCAGGCTCCTACCAAATGCGGTAGCACTTCGTGCGGCGGCGTCGTTCGCCGATTCGTCGGGGCGCCTGAGGCCGCCGTGGCGGTGCTGTCCGCCTTCTACCCACCGCGCCAAAAATTTGGGCTCGCTGCGGGCCCTCCACAGTATTACCACGGGGGTTAAACACAGTACTTTGTGTATAATACTATGAGGACTGTGCCTTCACAGTGGTGCAGCTCAATGGGTGCCTTACGACGAGAAATGGAGTAGGGAAAGACGTCGTTTTGGGCGGGGCGGGTGCAGGTGATGGGTTGATGGCAGGTGCTTTGTTGGGCCATGTTATGATTTTGATGCAGCAGCTCTCTTTCGTCCCCCACCTGCTCCCGCTGTTTTCGCCCTCCTCCTGGGCCTCCTTCGCCCGCTGCTCACTTCTCCCTTCCCGCCTGCCGCCTACGCCTGCCGCCTGCCTCCCGCCCGCCGTGTACGCACGCTGTCCGCTTCCCGCCCACCGCCCGCTCGCTTCCCGCCCGCCGCCCGCTCCCTTCCTGCCCCTCCCGCGCGCACGCGCTGCTCCCTACCCGCCCGTTTGTTAGGTTGGCGCCAGCTGTGCTTAGGGATGGCGTTCCTTTTGCGCTTTTGCCTGCTTCCAGGGAATTCGCGGGGAATTTGTTGGCTCGCGGCCTGGAAAATGGCTGTTGAGCTCCAATTCCTCCCTTCAACCTTACCAATGGTTTTATTTCAATGTTTTACTTGTGTGCTTCAGCGTACACGTACGGACTAAGGATACTCTGTAAAGCATCGAGAAACAGCTCCGGTTACACCGGCACGAACACCGGCACCGCCACCAGTGTTGCGTACCAATCAAAATCGGACTGCGTCTTGTTTCCCTCAATCCTCGATGCCCGCCTGTAACCGCATTCGCGTCGATGACGCGAAAGCGCTGCTGACCACAAAGGATGGTACTTCCTGAGCACTTTCAGTCTGCTTTGCAGTGTGTTTTCATTGCTCCACCATGCACAATCCTACTTGCTGTGTTTGAACTTTGAATAGCGTTTGTATCATGTACATATAAGAAAAAGGAACTGTTCTTTTTGAATAGCGAATTGAGTTTTTGGACTTGACATTTTTTTTTTTTGAAAAAAAAAAAATCTTTCAGGATCGCATGTCTCAGATGGGAATCAAACCCACAACCCTCTCATAGATTGGGTACGCTAGGGAAGCTAACGAGTTAACCACTAGACCAAAGCACTGGTTCCATGCAACAACCAGCGGCTCTTCACCTCCCGTTTAAGTTGGCCAGAGTTGCCAATGGAAAAACTCCCAAGTCTTTCATCCGCTTACGCTCTCTGCCTTATATAAATGAATAAATAGCTTTCACATAAAGAAATACATCTGTATCATATGTAGACTACCCGAAGGATACCTCCCGGTTGAGCGGAAGAGAAAAAAAGAGGTCGCGGTTATGCGTGGGTTATGTGCGACCACCCCGAAGCCAGCTACACCTTTCACCTTATGTTTCTGATTAGGCACGTTCGGCAAAGAGACGGATGACGTACTTTTTACGCGGGTTATTGTTATTCTCGTCATTATTCCGCCCGCGTTTCTTGCCAGTCGTAGCCCGGTCGTCACGGGTGAACTTCGTGAGCAGCTCTGCGTCGAGCTTCTTCTGCCTGGCATCTGCCGCCCCGGGCACCGGCCGTACTGACACGGGGACGGGCATTTCCCGGCTCGCTGCGGGGTTTCCTGACGCGCTTCGATCCCTCCGGTAGCGGGAAGCGCGAGGGCCATATCCTCTACTGCCCGCCTGCGAGGCTTCGACGGAGGGACGATGACCAAGTCGGCCCCGCCATCTGGGTTGCGAAGTAGGCTCCGCTCCCAAGCCTCCTTCGCCTCAGCTGCCCTAGCAGTCTCATCCCGCACCCTCTCCCTCCCCCGGATTTCCTGCACCTCATGTCGCGAAGGAATTGCCACTGCGCTCAGAGGCAGCGGTATAGGGGTGCCATCTTCGGCGTAGGTCTGCATGACGGCGTAGCCGAGCTCAGCGCCCGTGGCACCGCCGCGAGCTTGGCCAGTCCCGCCGTTGCGAGCCACGCCTCCACGAGCTCCACCGCCGCGAGCCCCACAACCGCGAGCTACGCCACCGTGGCCCCGACTTCCACCACCGCCTGCTGCAGGCGGGTTCCACGCTGCTGCAGGTGGCTTCGGTGCGGGCGGTGGCTTGCACATGGGACGTGACACGGGGAACGCATCCGCGGATAGTACATCGGCAGATGACGCCACTACTGACGTCGATGGCATTTGTGCTGGAGTAGATGGAGTGAGCGCAGGGGAACTGCGCGCTGGGGCTGGTATTGGCGCGGGGGGAGTGCGCGTTGGTGCTGGGGGGAGCAGTCGTTGGCGCAGGCGAAGTGCGAGCTGGCACTGGGGCGGTAGCGGTAATGGCGCCAGCGAATCCAGCCCCTGCCAGTCGCCGATGTCGGACTGGGGTAGTTCCTCCACTGGCAAGGGGCCTTGGAGTCGGGCGAGGGCGTATTGCATCAGTCCCACTCCCCGAAGCCGGCGACAACGAGGTGGGCATCGTGGATGTTGGTGGCAGCGAACGCGGCGATGAAGCTGGGGAGAATGCTCCGGAGCGAGCAGTCGTCGCCGTTGGTGGCACAGAACCCGGCGTCGGCGCTGCAGAGGGTCGTGAGGAAGGGGGTGTCGCCATCGTTACGGGTGAAGATCGCGTTGTGGGTGAGGGTTTTTGAGTCGACGTTGAGGGAGTAGGTGTCGCCTGTGGGGTAAACAAGGCGGGACCCATGGTGGCCCGCGGCGTTGCAGTAGCTGTCGCCATGGCCATCCCTGCCATATGCGAAATTGAAGGCGGCGGTGCGGGTGTGCGAGACGAAAGGTGAGTCGGGGTCGGAGGATGGGTAAGGGTGGGAGGGGAAGCCATCGGCACTGTAGGCATCCGTAGGGGAGAAGATATCGTTTGCGGCGTCACAGATGCAGGAGGCATGGGGGTATAAAACGACCCAGCTGTCATTTCAGTCTCTGCAAATGATGACGGTACGGTGGCTGGGGTGATTCCGAAAGCTTTCATGATGGGGCTGAGTTCATCCCCAGGGACTCCCGTATCTGCCGCCGGGCTTGAGATGGGGGGCAATGCGCTTGATTCGTCCCACAGCACAGGGTCGATCGGGATTAGGTCGTCAAGAGATGGGGCTAAACCAGCGCCACCGTTGTCTGCCCAAGGATCGTACGCGTCAACGACGATCGAAAGCGGCGCCTGCCGCCGCATTGACGCCAGCTGACCCCGCAGCCAGCATCGCCAAATTGACGGCAGCCGACCCCGCAGCCACCGCCGAGACGCCAGCAGACCGTGCAGCCAGCGTCGACGCATTCTTCGCGGATTTTGCGACAGCCTTCGTGGCTTTGATTTTGCGCTTCGTGGGCTTCTTCACAAGACCATTCCTCCCAAACTTTGTGGGCTTAGCAGAGGGGACAGGATCTTCAGAGGGGGCTGGTATATCGGAGCTCGGACCAGACTCAGCGGATGGCTTGGGCGGCAACGCGCGCGCCTTTCGTACCTCACGAGCTGCGTACTCCATCAAAATCAATTCTTTCCAACAAATGAAGACATCAAGACGCACGATTACATTGCTTGACCAGCGCCACGAAGAACGTCGTCCCAGATTGTGAGGGAAGCAGCGAGAGTGAGGCCGTTGGGGGACTCACCAGAGCAGATGCTATAAGTAGAAGAGAAGAGAGGGGTCAGCCACTTATCACCTGACTTGAAATCAACTTACGTTTTCTGAGTTACCGCCCCGTTTTCCTCTGGCGTCGGCCCTCCCAACAACGTTATTCCCTGCCACCCCCGTCAACAAGAAAATTCCTGCATGGACCTCCGTCATGATGCCTTCGAGCTCGTTGATTGCCCTGCAAGACAGAAAATTAGTGCCATCGGATAATTATCAAGATGAATACGAACGCTTGAATCTCCTCTGGCGACCTCTCTTCCACCGGCTTGTCGAACACGTCCTCGCCAGTGATAGGCTTCTGCACGCGGTAAGTTTCGGCCACCGCATCCTTTTCCTCCGGCGACGCGTTCTCCAACAATTTCTGCACGACCCTCCGCCATACACTCAAAGCGATCGAGCGGGCTTTGCGATTCATTTTGCGCTTCTTCTTGAAGCGGCCAGGTTTGGGCGCGTCGCTGCTGGTGCTGTCGTCGCTGCTGCTGCTGTCGTTGTCGCTGCTGCTGCTGTCGTTGTCGCTGGTGTTGTCGCTGGTGTTGTTGCTGCTGCTGCTGCTGCTGTCGCTGTCGCCTCCAGTAGCCTTCTTCGCCATCTTCTTTTTGGGCTTCTTCTCCAGCTGGGCCATCGCGAGCTGAAAGGTCTTCTCGACGAGCGGCCCGTTGTGCTTCTGGAATATTTCGACTTCCTGCAGTCTGCGGCGTCTCTTCGCGATGTGCTTGAAGAGCCTAGCCGCAAGGGTACCAGCCTTGGAGGGAGCCACAACGTCGCCGCTTCTCTTGACCCTCTGACCGTAATTATTGAACCAGGCATGGATTTGCTATGGCTCAACGCATCAGCACGTACTTTGAACACAGTTTGGACGTGCTTTACACGGTGTGGACGCGTTTTTACTGACCTTCTTCCCCTCCTTCTGAGCCAACCCCAACACCTTCGCGTCCTCCGGCAGTAAGTCCGGTGCTCCGCCCTCAGCTGTACCGTCGTCTTCGGGAACCACAATCCCCAGGCGGTCTGCCTCTGACCATTTTTTAAAAAACGACCTCTCGACCTTCGGCCAAAATTTCAATAGTTTGCCGGTGCGCTGGGCGGTCGTGAAATTCGAATATTCGTCGAGCAGAAAGGTGAGCTGTTCGGCGGAGAACTTTGTCTTTCGTCCCCGGGGCATCGTCGATGCCCAAGTTACAAGGTAGGTGATAGTACCAGACAGAGGCTCATACGTGCAGATACTTCGCGCTTTCTGATTCAAAATTTCGCCTTTTTTTCGGTGGAAACGATCAAATATTGGTGACAATAATCATTTTGCATCTCAAACTCTGCCCCTGGCCGCGATTTTCCCCACAAACCATCTGCATTTGGATATCATCAACCATCTTGTGCCGAATGCGGTCAGAACCCCGGCTGGCCAACCCGATTTGTTTGAGAAATCGCGATAAGTCTTAATCGTTTTCCCTAACCTCGTGGCTGCATGTGCGCATGACCCATCCACAGCCTCTTAAACGGGTCTTTCTCTCAAGTGGAGACGCTATCATCTTAACACCCAACCCCCATCATGGCAAATCTCGCGACGACGACCCCCGCCTCCCGCTCTGCAGACCCAGACCTGGAGGCGCTGGTCGCCCTCGTCTCTCGTCTTTCTGTGGCTGCCAGTGAGGCCACACGCCTCACCACTGAGGTTCAGGGTGAGGGTTCATTGCCGCTATTGTTTTCGTTTTTATCTGACATCGCCCCAGCCAAACTCCCCCTCACGTTGGCCAAGCACGCCGCGACTTCGACCACTTGGATCCGCGGCGTGCCCAGAACCCCTGCTGCGATCGAGGCCGCCTATCCGGACGGTAGTGGCAAGGTATGGTATGTCGTGATTTGGGGCCGTGAGCCCGGCCTTTATCACACTGCATCAGTCACAACCTCTCTTTCGTTTTCAAAGCCGACTAATTCTTACTTGCATACTCAGCGACGCTGCGAACATGCAGACCGACGGCGTGCCCCACCAGTTCCACGAGAAGAAGAAGACTCGCCAGGAGGCCCTTGCGTTCTACCGCAACCACTACAACGCATCCATCGCGTACGACAATTCCGTCGCCGCCGCCACCACCGCTGGGAATCCCCCTCCCCCCGTCGTCAACATGGGTGTGCAGAAGTGGATCGCGCTCCCCCCCCTGGCACTGTCACCCCTGCCATCCCGTAGTAGTTTACCTGTCGCTGTACATTTTGCCGGAAATACAATCTTCTTGTCACTCCCTGTCGCTTATTTTGGTTGTTTTTTTTGATGCTCGCCAAGTAAGGCCATAGGGAAGATCATCTAATGGAGAGCTGCCGTTCACACGTTCCCGTTGCTCTTTGCACAAGCGACAATCATTGAGCGATGAGACAAATTGATATATTCCAAACACATGCTATTTGATTGAACATCAATAGTAGTTCACCTCTCCTTTTCTTTGTCCAGGAATGCCCACAGTTTGTCGTAGAAGCTCGGCAACTTGCCGCCTGACTCAGGACTCGGACTCGGAGTGGGTACTGGGGTGGTGGGCATTCGCAATTTTGCAATGCGTTGGCGCCTGTTACCAACCGGACCGGTCAAGATAGCCGAACGACATGACATGTGCACTCACCTCTCTTTTTTGAGTTCACAGGCGCGGATCGCCGCATCCGACTCCAAGGCGTTGCTAAAACTCTAAATCTTCAGATCGGATCTTGCTTGTGTACGAGATGCTCACTTGGTCTCCTCGCCGACGCCTGAGCCCTCGTCGGCCGCATCGTGCCCGTCCTCAGAAGCCGATGCGTCCTCGTCCTCCGCGTCTTCTTCTGTCGACGCTTGCCCCACCAGATAGGCAATCCTGTATTAGATAGTTCAGCTGTCGCTGAGAATACACACTCGCGGACGTACTCTCTGTCAACTACGGCCTCAATCTCTTGCGCTGTATTACTGAGTGCCGTCGCTAGCTGCGCCGCCTTAGTTTCCAGCATCTGTGTGAGCGCCTGGGATGCTGCGAGCTCAGCGCTAGCCAAATTGGAGCCTCGTAGGGTGTCTGATTTACGCCGCTTCACCTTTACCGCCGCCCTGTGTACGTATACGTAGTTAGAGGCCAATATGCACTGTGAAGGCCACAACTCAACTCACCGTTTTTTGGCCATCTTAATTCTACCCCTTTCACGAAGTCTTTGCGCGCTACAAGTGTTTTGGATTAAATCAGATTCGTAGCTGCAAAGAACCCGTCAGACACGTACTTTTTCCTGTACCACTCCCTCTTGCATTCCTTCTTCTTCTCCTCAGCAGCGATAGTCACCCTTGAGATTAAAATCAGTTGATCGGGACAATAATGTAAAGCCCCACTCGTACGAATGGTAGTTGTCGGATGTTGCCTCATCGCGCTTGGAAGGGCGACCTCATTTCTTGCCCATGAACATCAGAAGCAGGAGGGGATGGCGTTGATCGCTGTTTAGGGTTGGCTATTTATGGGACCCATTGTGGCGATTAATTGCTCTGAAACCTGGAACTGTTATCCAAGGGTTTGGGCCATACGTCCTCGAAGTTCGATCATAAAATCCTTGCGCTATGGAATGGGGTTGGCCTGAAGTGAGTGAATATTTCTGTTTTGACGCAATCACTCACCTTGGCCGAAGTTCTGCGATGGCTCATGTGGATCACTTGCTCTGGCGCCCTGTATTTGTTATCCAGGGGTTTGGACGATATTTACTCGTAGTTGAATAGTAAATTCCTTGCGTTGTGGGACGGGGTTGGTTTGAGGTGATCGAATATTTCTGTTTTGACCCGATCCCTCACCTGGTGGGACGTTCTGCGATGGTCCATCCGGAACGCTTGCTCTGAAACCCCGAAAATTTTATCCATGGCTTTGGACGATACTCAATCACAGTTGTATGGCAAAATCACGGCACTGTAGGACGGGGTTGGTTTGAAGTGAGCGAATATTTCTGTTTTGACCCGATCACTTACCTGGTGGGATGTTCTGCGATGGTCCATCCGGAACGCTTGCTCTGAAACCCTGGAAAATTTATCCATGGCTTTGGAAGATACTCACCCGCAGCTGTATAGCAAAATCACGGCACTGTGGAACGGGGTTGGTTTGAGGTGAGCGAATATCTCTGTTTTGACCCGATCACTCACCTGGTGGGACGTTCTGCGATGGTCCATCCGGAATGCTTGCTCTGAAACCCTGGAAATTTTATCCATGGCTTTGGACGATACTCACTCACAGTTTTATGGCAAAATCACGGCACTGTGGGACGAGGTTAGTTTGAGGTGAGCGAATATCTCTGTTTTGACCCGATCACTCACCTTGTGAGACGTTCTGCGACGGTCCACCCGGAACACTTGCTCTGAAACCCTGGAAAATTTATCCATGGCTTTGGAAGATACTCACTCGCAGTTGTATGGCAAAATCACGGCACTGTGGGACGGGGTTGGTCTGAGGTGAGTGAATATCTCTGTTTTGACGCGATCATGTACCTGCGCTGAATGATTCGTACTTCTATGCCATGACCACTTTGCATTACTGGGCGACACTCCAAGGTGAATCTTACCGTTGCAATCCCAACGATTCGTGCCTTTCCAGCGTGTTTGCCGCGACGCACCGAGAATATGGACATAATGTGATAGTGGGAGAACGAAAGCAGTATCACTGACAGTTGATACATGTTTACACTCTAACCCACACCTCGCCGTCACCATTGCGAACCAAAACGCAACAACACGCTCGAATTCTGGCTCTATGCTTCAACAATCCTCCGGGCAACAACTGTACTCATTCACGCACCCGCTCCAAAACAAATCCTAAGAACTATTGGGCTGCAATGGTGCAGCGGTCTGAATCAGTGTTCGAATTCCCTGATTTAATCGGATCGATACTGGGTTCGAATCCCAGCCAGCCCCTGTTGGAAATTAGGTGAAGTGACCTCAACTGGTTTCCGTTTTTTTTCTTCCAGCTCGTTGGAATGGACGCTTGCTTGTGATATGCATAAATGCAAAAAAAAAGGTCAGCGCTGTGAGTTCCAAAGGCTGTCAGGCCCTTGCATTTTGAGCTCGTTTGGAGGGATTCACCTGGATTTTACACATCCTCTTTTACCAGAAAAACACGTTCTAGGGCTCTTTATACTGGACGCCCTGCGTTTCGCCCATTTTCTTTTGCGGAAATATATATATATTGCAGTTGGAGCTGACTTGGAGCGTAATATCAACCTCACCTGTCAACTCAGAATTCCTTTAAATGCGTTTATGCCAGTACACGATGTGCTCCTTGTTGTTTTGACCACCAGCAAACGCGCTTCAGTCACGCGTGACAGCGCGTTACCTTTGCCTTCTGCCACATCACGAACGTCCACCGCCTCCGCAAAACGCATTGTAGAGCGCCGCCGGTGAGTATTTTCAAACTTCACAGATGCCGTTACCCTCCTGGCGACCCTCCGGGAAGCCTTCCGAGCCACACAATGCGCCTGACCAGAGGTACTATGGGTGGCAGAGAAGCGTCGACCGAAGGCTGGCCTCATTCACCCCAAAGCCATTGCTGCGCCTGACCAGAGGCTCTATGATGGCTTTGGAGCGGCATCTTCCCCCTCATTGCCTTTATTCAATTATTGACAGGCGCTGACTGCATCATTCCAGATAGCGACAGCCCTCCAGTCAATGGACAATGGGCAAACCGCGGCGCACCCGTAGCGGGCTACAGTTCTCTCCTTGGGAGGATTTTTCAGCCCTGGATTCAAAAATCCTCGCCGCCGCCGGCTTTCAAGTGCACCGCACGGCCGCTTCCCCTCGAAGAACTTGTCGCGGCCGCAGAAGAGGCCGCCCAGGCTCACGCCAGCACCGAGCTCGATCCAGATGATGACGGCAGTGACTGGGAGGATGTTGACTCTCGCCCACCGTCCCCTCTCTCAAGATCTCCCTCCCCAGCATCGCCCAACGGCCCATGCCTCCCCGCCCCACATTCAGAAGGCAATCGTCTGCTACCGCCCATTATTCCCGCTCCTTCCACCTCACACCCCTCAACCCCACATGATGAAGACCAATCTCAGATATCTGCGGCGGCCAGGAAAAAGGCCCAGCAGGCAGAGTACCAGAAGAAGCGCCGCCGGCTTAAACGGGGCGCGAGCAGGCCTCGTCCCCATTCACACGCGCACCCCATCCCAAATCCTTCCCCTCACATCGCATGCTGCCGCCCGAGCGATTAGATCTCGACGCCCAAGATTTCGAATCCTCCGCTGGTGGACACTGGGTGGGGAAGCGACGCTCTCAGCCAGCAAAGCCGAAGAACTCGCGCAAGCCACGCCGCAGGGTACAGGAACAGCTGAAGGCTCGGCGCCTGCGCGAGCTGAAGGAGCTGACCGAGCAATTGAATTATCGGTATATTTGCTGGGACAGCAAGTGAGTGCTCGCGACGCCCTTTGTGAGCTGATACTCACGTTTGTTTTCGCTCAGGCACCCTCTCCTGATCCTTGACTGCCACAGGCGAATAATTGTCGTCTTCGTTGATGCCCTCGAGGATCCTGAATGGGACTCAGTGGTAGCAAAGGCGGCGCAGGCCATGGAGGAGGCTCGGGAGGAAGGATTGTGCACCGGCGCCTTCGCTGCCGGCGACGAGTTACACCGTCGAGGGAAGTTTTGGTCGGTGAAGGGCGGAGTGTCGCACGGGCGGAGGGCAATTGGTATTTTCAAGTCTCCTCTAACGCCGCAAGTAAATTGACTATCCGACCAGCACCCGGGGAACATCGTGAACCCCCCTCTTCAACGTTGCCTATTCAGCAGGCTCATCGCCAACAAGTACATTCGCCGCATGGGCGGCTTCCAGTCCAGTGAGATCACTGCCTCCCTTGCCACAATTTATCTCAATAGCTTTCATTTTCGCAGGCGCTCTTCGGACCTTCGCACCGAAACTTTACGAGGACTACGTCACCGATCTTCAGGCCCTTTTCGACCACATCCCAGGCCTCCAGCACAACTTCAGCAACTCCATCTTTCCCGCTGTCACTCTCAATCTCGGCCCTCAGTCTGTTACCTTCAAACATGTCGACCACCTTAATCGGGCGCTCGGTTTGTGCGCCATCACCAACTGGGGAAAATTCAATCCCAAAAAGAGCACACATCTGTACCTGAAGCAGCTGCAGCTCGTCGTGGAATTTCCCCCAGCGGCCACCGCTCTCATCCCATCCACCGTTGTCGAGCATGGCAACACTCCGCTTGCTGCCAATGAAACCCGATACTCCATCACTCAATATGCGGCTGGCGGCCTCTTCCGATACGTCAAGTATGGCTTCAAGACTGCTAAGCAACTCATCAAGCGGGGGGGTCGTGTGATGAAGGGGGAGCTGGATGGTCGTCCGGGAGAGCGGCACGAGAATGGGTTAAATCTTTTCTCCAAATTAGATGAGTTGGTGAGCGATCATGCGGCATGCTTTAATAAATGATTGTATCGTATGTTTCTAATTTCCAATTGCTTTTGAAACCTCCCTCCGTGTGATCCGCTCCTCAACCAAATGGCCCTCCATTTTTCTAACCCGCGCGAGCGACAACTGGCCACGGATCGCCTGGCTGTCGGCGTCGCGCCCACTTTTGGGTCGAGGCGCCAGAGCAGCGATGAAGGACATCCGCAAGACGCGCATGGGTAGGCCAGATAAAGACATCTATTCCCTCTACTGACAACTGTTTTACCGACAGAGCAACTGCAGGAGCATCGGGACGCCCTGCGCAAACGCTATCTAGAAAGCGCGCCTCCTAAGCAAAACGCCATGTCTTCTCAGAAGGGCGAAATGTACGACCTTGCGGCCCCACCTTTCTGCGATATTCACTGATCGTCCTCCAGTTTTTTAGACAAGGATGCCGCCATCGCCTTTGCCCTCGACCCTCTTCGCGGACTTCAACGGGGCGAGAGGTACTGCGATATGGATTACTTGATTTTCCGTGGCGCGCCTTTTCCCCAGGGCGAATTCGGTATGCTCGGAGCGATGTCGCCAGTCGTGAAGCCTTACAAAAGGATGGATTTTGACACCTTCCAAGGCATTAAGGCCTCAACTTCGCCCAACCGCCTCCCCTTCGTACTCCCGGCGTCCGCGGTACGCCTGGCAAAAATGGGACGCGAAGGGCCGCCGTACGTGGCTCACTCTGTACCTCCTGAACCCGCTATATTCTATTTTCAGCGGTGCCGACGACGAAGAAACCCCTGGCGATCGCCGAGATAATGGTGGACGTGTTTAAAGCGGGCCTTGGCCACCCCTTTGACCTTTGGCGACGCCCTCCCGCTATCGACGACGACGACGACGAATGGGACCCAGATGGCTGCCTCCCCATACTGTCCGCGTTTCAAGCTCAACCGACGCGTCGCCAATGCTCTCACAATGATAGCCTCGCCACTCGCACAACTGGAGGCTGATCAGCAGGCAGAGGAGCGTCGGTTGAAGCAGGAGCGCTACGCTCCGTGGCCCTCAACGAGGCTGGCTATGCAGGAGGTTGCCAAGCAGATAGTGGCCGTCGACGCAGTGAAGAGGAGCGTGGAACGCGAGGAGATCGGTCCAGCGCCACACGGCTTCTGCTACATTCAAGTCTGGTGAGTGTGCCGTGCGTTGAAAACTGGCCAAAGTCTAACCACCGCCTGGGCAGTGATCAAATTTTTCTTGCAGCAGAGGACGGCGACGGCTCGATGGTTTATGTCGCCGAGGCCGACCGACTATTTGTCTGTACCCGACAGTAATTTAAATTGTTTTGTTCCAATTTGTTCACTCGTGTTGTTTTTTGTTACCACCATGGACAACACTTTTTCTAAAACTCCCATCAAGAACGAGCAAGCAATATTTGCATTCTGGTATGCTACAAACAGTACTGTGTGGACTGCTATTGATTCCCCTAGGCTGCTTCTCGCAATGGACGCCAATTTCCGCCTCAAACGTCGCACCAATCTCCACAACGCCAGCGAGTACACAGTGGGAAAGACTGATGGGGAGAGCCCAGAGCGCTACTGGGCCTCCTTGAATCCTACGGCTGTGTCCACAAAGGAGATGGGCCCTGGCTCGAGGCGCGACGTCCTCGACACTGCTTGCGACAACTGGAATCTCGGCCCAAAAATATCCGCCGGAGATATCAAGGAGGAGAACCTGCAAATCAAAGATGAGCGTGAGGTGAAGTTGGCGGTTGAACAGGAATGGGAAAAGATCGATGAGTAGTGGCACATGCCTGATCATCATGGAACCCTAAATATCCATGTCTAGTCTCGGAAATTGACACCCGTTGTTTTTCCTCTTCAAATGAATGGACGACGCCGGTGTGCGAGACACGCTGAAAAGAATGCTCCGCGTTGAAGTCGAGGAGATCCAACGGTGAGCCAGCGTTAAAAAAATTGCGAGGGATTGTAACTCACCTGATATTGTTGGCAGGCGCTATCGGATGATCATACAAATGATCAGGCGCCGGGCGGTCAGCGAAGATTCGGGGGTGGCAGCGGCCAGGCGCACACATGAGCAGATTCGCCGCAAGCGGCAGCGCTGTCGGGTTGCCATTCAAAATGCGTTGGGGTATTGGTACGGGCGTGCGCGACCGCGTTTTTGTGTCCTTGACCTTTCGCACCGATTTCGAGCGGGCCATGCTTAACGCTGGGTGGAGGTGAGCGTGAATTCTCCATCGATCTAAGAAGCTGACACGAGGGCCAAGAGGAATGATTATCTCCTATGACAACGCGTGTCAGGCTAGATGGAGTCTTTGAAAACGGCGGTAGATATTGATGAAGTATTTGCCGGCACGATAAATTACGCACCTATTCGTTTGGGAAAAAATAAACCAGAATGTCTGATACTCCACCTACCTCTATCGAAGATGCTGAGCTCTCTGCCGAGGAAATCCACGAGTTGGACCTTTTCGAACGCGAGCTAAAACAAGGTCAGTTTCGCAATGTGATAACCGCAAAGAGCAGTCGGGCGACGTCGGTCCCATCAGCAAAGCCGCACAGGAATGGCTGCGGCTGAACAGACAAGTCAAACCCATCAATGCCAAGCCCGATGCAACCGCAGAATCCGTGTCAGGGATTATTTCAACGGCTGAGGAGAGACGGTTGAGGGTGGCGTACCTGGTACATATCCGGGCACTCGCGTTGGAGAAGGTGGCGGCGAGAAAGGCGAGGGTCAGGGCGAGGATGTTGGAGGTGGCAGCGGCGAAAGCAGTGAAGAGTGGCGGCGTGTGATCTGTCTCGGTTGGTCTCGGAGCAATCTACTTTTGGCCTACAGGGGATCATTGCCTTGACAGAAACTGTCAGATATGAATCTCCTGTCCAAAATCATGAGCGAAACACATATCTTGCAAATTCTGTGACGGTAAATCAAAGCAAAGAATCTATTTCTATCTCATCTCTTTGTTTGTTTGTTCCATCAAACTTCCGCAGCCATCATTTTTTTGTCTTTCCCTTTTACTTCCATGTCCTCGGTGCTACTTTCTCACTACGTGCCCGACCCAAACAAACCCATTCGCGCGACGCCTTATTTCGACCTAGAAGAGGTGACGGAGCCTATTTTTGAAACGACCATGGACACTCCGTGGATATTGACCCACTTTGGGATGTTGACGCGAGACGTGAGCGTTGTATTCACTCTTATTATACAGCATATCTCACCTTTTCCTAGCGATCGAGCCCATGAGCAGGTCGAGGCTTTTGAGAACGAGCCAATCTCAGGCAAAGATCAGGCTGAATTTCCGGTCTACTCCATGTCGTCGTTCGACAACGCCCTCAAGTACTTGCCGCACGTTACGGGCCTCGAAGACAACTTCAGACACATGGCCAGCGGGAAGATCCAACAGGTCAAACAGGTGTATTTTGTCCTGGAGGAAGATCCTCGCGTGTTCTCGAGCGCGTATGTTGACCCTACTTGTTCATCTGCGACCCCAATTTGATTCATTGCAGAGCCAAGGTAGCCAAGGCCTACTGCGATGCCAGTGGTCTATGGCAAGCAATCTTTGTTGCTGGGAACATCGACGACGCACGGAAATTGGTGAAATATCACTCGAATTGAAAATCTGCGCCACCTCGTGGTCATCTCATACGCTTTCAATATGCTGTCGCTACGCTTTCACAATGTTATCCAAGTCCAAATGCTGCATGTATTATAGAAAAGCTGGAATTGTTACTGTTGCAGCCCTACTCACAATGCTCAATAAATCGTTTTGATGTTGAATCAATCGGTTGGTTGTCGGTAACTCGGAGCAATCTGCTTGGGGTCGGAGATCAGCACCTTGACAGAAACTGTCAGGTATGAATCTCCGGTCCAAAGTGAGAAACGAACGTTCTATTCTTGCAAATTCTGTGAGAGTAAACCAAAATGTTACTTGTGTAAACCAAGAGCACAGGTAATCTCTTTCTATCTTATCTCTGAATCTTTGTTTGTCTCATGTTTGTTCCATCAAACAAATAAATTGCCAGAAACTTCCGCAGCCGTCATTTTTCTTCTTTACCTTTGACTTCCATGTCCCTCGCGCTACCCTCTCACTACGCGCCCGACCCAGCTGGAACAACTTTTTCCACACCTGAGCTCACCCCGAAAGACGTGGTGGAGGCTGATTTTGAGTTAAACATGGAGGGTCCGTGGACATTGTCGCACTTCGGGATGTTGACGCGAGACTGGTGCGTTGTATTCATATTCATTATAAAGCCTATCTCACCTTTCCCTAGTTCCAGAGCCCATGATCAGGTCGAGTTTCTGGAGGGCGAGGTAAACGGGGGCGTAGATCAAGTTGACTTCCCGGTCTACTCCGCGTCTTCCTTCAACAACGCCCTCAAGTACTTGGCATGCGTTGAGGGCCTCGGAGATCACTTCAGACGTTCAAGCAGTGGAAAGGTCCACCAGATCAAACCGGTGTTTTTTGTCCTGGAGAACGACTGTCGCGTGCTCTTGTGCCCGTGCGTTTACCTTACTGGTGCCTCTGCGACCTCAACTTACATGATTTGTTGCAGAGTCAAAGTATTCAAGGCCTACTGCGAGACGGGTGATCCGTGGCGCGCGATTTTTGTTGCTGGGAATCGCTATGATGCGTGGAGACTTGCCGTTCATCATTTGAACTGAAAATTTGCGCCACTTTGAACTGAAGATCTGTACCACGTTGTTGCTTCCAATCTGCTATCGTTACGCTTTCATAATGCTATCCAAACGCTGCATGTATTATAGAAAAGCTGGAATTGTTACTATTGCAGCTCTACTCACAATGCTCAACAAATCGTTTTGATGTTGAATCAGCGCTTGAAAATGTAATACTACAACAAATCGGGAACGTGGTGAGTACGACAAGTATTGAGGGGACATTCAGAAGGAATTGAGCGCATCTCGCGGAAATCAAACCAGCAGAGGCATTTGGTGTACGTGTGGAAAGCAAAAAACACGCAGCTCAGCTGCACGGCAATGATGGTGGAGGGCCTGACAAAAAATTTCGGCTTGGTGAGTTCCAAGCTGGCTGACGACGACGAAGAGGCGAAGCTTTGGAAGGCGGGTTAATTTTTTGGTGAGGCCGTTTGCGAGAGTAGGGAAGTCAGGCTGAAATGAATGAGTCACGAGAAAAAGAAAGGAACAAAAACACACACCGAAGGTCGGCAATTCCCCCAAGTTACATCCTGCGATACCACCAGCGTTTCCAGGTTTGGGAGATCAAGATCGATTTGGTCATGGTCAGCGAACTGACAGGCCATGCACTCGACGCGAACAATGAAGACTGCCGACAGCCCGAAGGCAATGGGAGGGACGACCGGCTGGGTTACATACTCCCCAGGGTTATAACAGAACTTCATGTGGCGGACGGGGGCACCAACGATGAGGTCGGCCAAATCCTCAGAGAGGGCCTTGACTTTTTCCAGCATGGGTAGAACCAACGGTTGGGGGTCACGATTGAGTCGATGATATAGAGAAATGGCGGTAAGGTGGGGCTGCTGCACGAGAAATTGGTAGAGCTGATTGCAGATTGGGAGGCCGTAGGTGAAGGACTCTAGATGAGTGCGAAAATGCGTTACGAGCGCTTTAACATCCACATGGGACATGATATGCAGCTCGCGAACACCAGTCAAGCTAACGAGAGCCGCTTCAAAAGCGCGGCCCTCATGACGGTATGTATCGGCGCGGCGCAGATGAAGAGAACGAACCTAGAAAATATGTCACTGAGAAAAGGGGCTATTCAATCGCGCCTGAACTTACGTTTGCGCCTAGGGCGGGCCGGCGGTGCAAGGTACGGAAAAATTTGGCGGCTTGAGAAAAGGTGAGGGTAGCTCGGCGATATAGAATGCGATCGATGAATATCGCGAATTTTTTACAAACGAGGCCGAGGTGTATCGCGGTTGGATGGAAAGGGGAGATGTTGACAAGAACTTGGCGCCACAGCTCGTCGGACAGGCGTGTCGCCGCTGACATCGGTGCGAACACCGAGGCGATAGCCTGAGAGTGAGGTAAAAGTCTAAAAGAGAAATGAGGCGGTGCACCTGTCAATTCTAAATTAGGAGTCCAAATTTGTTTGTTGATCGTCTCGTTGTCGCCTCCTCTCACTTCCCACCTCTCCTTGCCTCCTCGCCCTCTGCGTCCGGCTGCATGTTCTTTGGCAGCCATGGCTAAACCTCGAGTTACTGTCACGACAACTGTGGTTTCCGACTCAGAGAGTGAGGATGGCGAGCTGCCCAGAATGGAACAGATGTGCTACAACAGCACCGTACGAGTGGGAAATCGCACGAAGCACACCACGAGCTATGTGACAGTCGACGCCTCCCCTGGAAAACGCAAACGCGATCACCAGCGCGAGCCGGACACGGACTTCCTCTTCCCAGATGTCGCCCCTGACCCTGGCCCATACGACGACGTGGACCTGTCGACGCGGGAATTCGTACCTACAGAAGAAGGTTTTGCGTTTGATGAGGGACACCCAGTTGACACAGGGCCTCGAGAATCCCGGGCCTCGGTGAGTTTGTGATTTTTAAAAAACGAAATGTTTTCATGTATACTGACGGTGTTAAAAGGACCGACCGCTAACTATGTGGGAGGAGGACGATCTGGAGGAATTCTTGAACGAGCAACTGCGTGGCAAAGGCAGGGGAGATTATATCCGCTTGGTCAGATGTGCAGAGTGCCGGGAGCGAGATGTCCAGGCCCACAGGTGCGAGGAGTGCTTCACAGATGCGCTCTTCTGTGGTCCTTGCATTGTTCGCTTGCATGCGGACAATCCATTTCATGTTGTGCAGGTGCGCTGATTTTTTTCGTTATAAAAAAGAAATGGCGCTGACAAGGCTACAGACCTGGGGACGGGACGTGTTTCACGGAGGCGACGCTGCGGGAGCTTGGTTTGCGTGTTCAGCTCGGCCACAAACGCGGGGTCGTTTGTCCAGGAGTCATTGCACGAACACCAGAGGAGGTACGCGAGGCAAATAAGGCCAGCTTCTGCATCGTGGACAGTAACGCCATCCACAAAGTGGCACTCGACTTTTGCGTTTTGCGGAGAGGCGGCGTCTCCCTGCGTCCAATTGTTGCGCGCACGATTGTTCCCAGCAACAACACTTCGACCCTCATCGGCGGCGTCCTTTCAAGTGCTACGCAAATTCCATAAACAGTCTTTCGAGTCCAAATGTTCGGCCTACGAGTTCTACAACGCTTTGGCACGCGAGACGAACAACACTGGAAACTTCCAGCCTTGAGTACGTCTTTTTGGTTTTGCTGGCAATATTGCACCGGCTGATGGAATTTAGAATCGCTATAGGGAATTTCTGCTGATGACGCGGGAGTGGAGACACCTCCAGATGCTCAAGTGGTCTGGGCGCGCGCACATACCGGGGGGGTGCACGGAATATCAAGCCCGGCGCATGTGCCCTGCTTTGCCCCGCACGCCCACAGCCCGGGAAGAACCTCCCCGTGAACGGAGATTGGAAATCTGCGGCGCCTAACAAGTGCTTCCTCTACGCGCAATTTGTCGCCATTGATGCGAATTTCCGGATGAAGAGGAAGCAGGTATCATTGGAGGAGGCGGATCCGGGTCTGAATCGCGGCGCCGCCTTCTTCGGCGAGGTCAAGGCGTACATGGACCATGTCAGCACCCACTGGGATATGGAGCAGGAAGTAAGATCTCTTTCCTTATCGTTGCTCTGCGGCTGATACACAGCGATTTTTTTCTCAGAAGAGCCGATGCATCTCACACGACGCCGTGAACCAGCCTGACCGGGAGGCGCGGGGCACTGCGTCCTCGGGGATCGGTACGGTGGATTGTGCCCACCACAATATGAAGCGGCCAAATGGGGTCGGGGATCTACAAAAGGGCGAGCGGTATGCTGCGCCTCTCTGTGAATGCATTCAAAGAACTGACGGTTGTTAGGTATATTAACATGGATTACATGCTGTGGCTGAGCCTGGCGAGGTACGACGACCTCGTTACGCTCATCGTATCCTACGACATTGTATGCCAATGGCGAATCAACATCTGGCAGCGCCTTTCGAAGTACAAGCCTCAGCTCCATCAGCGCGCGGGTACCGGCTACCGTTACTATGTTTGGCTCATCCCTAAATTTCACCTACCCGCCCACATCGAGGCGTGCAACATCCTCTATTCGTTCAATCTCACCCCGTACGTTGGCCAGACGGACGGAGAAGCCCCAGAGCGTGGCTGGGCGAACACCAATCCTCTGGCCGCGAGCACGAAGGAGATGGGGCCTGGCGCGCGGTGGGACATCCTTGATGACCACTTCAACGACTGGAACCACAAGAAAATCATCGCGTTGGGTCGGGTGATGCTCGAGCGGATCCAGAAGGCGGTGGTGCAGATGAACGAGAAGCAGGAGGAGCTGGTGGAGATGGAGGCCTCGCTGCTGACGGGGATCGTGAAGGAGTGGACGGCCGCGATGGAGCTCTGGGAGGCGGACGCCAGCAAGCCCAATCCGTTCAATGTCAAAGAGAAGCATGCTACGCTGGAAGCCGTACGAGGGCAAATCGCAAAGGAGGTGGAAAACGCGGTGGCAGGTGACAAGGTGGATGACGTGTGGGGGCGACCTCCATGCGTATGAGATGTTGGCTATGGGGATGCAGCTGGAGCAGTCACAACGCGAGCTTGCCTCCAACATCGCCGCCCTCAAGAGCCACGCGTCCGACGGGCAGAAGACCACTGTGCTGGAGCGGGGCAACAAGCTGTGTCGGAAGATCGCCAGCTGGATCCAGACGCAGACCGACTTCCAGCCAAGCGTGAAACGGCTGCGGGTGGCCGATGACCTGGCCCGGGTGGAGGCCGCGAAGATGCAGCCTACGGCGGGGGTACCGGTGGAGGCGCTCGAGTTGTGGCTACCGTCAAAGCAGGCGAGGACCCCTGGGGTGGAACTCAAGACGACCCATGCCCGATACGAATTTGACATGCGGGAAGCCGCCGCGCACGAGGCATTGGAGGAGATCAGACGCCTCCTACTCGTCCGCACCCATAACTACAAGTGGAAGGATAAGAACGTCGGCGGCGTCGCGGGGCACACGCGATCGAGGACCACGATCGAGGTTCTCGACGAGCACATCCGGCGTGAGGCAGGAGAGTACTGTGCGGCACGGCGGGCGCTCGTCAGCCTGGGTCCCAGGCTCGGGGAGACGCAGTGGGCACTGGTGCTGAAGCCCCTCGATGCGAAGGACATTCACGGCATGCCACGCGGGCTATTCAGCGACCCAGAGAGGAAGAAGAGACGAAAGAAGCATGTGCGGCAGGACGGGGGAAGAGCCAGGGGAAATGTCGTGGATATGGAGGACGGGAATGACCTCACTCGCTGCATCCGCATCATCGAGCGAGGAGGCGGCGATAAAGGCGACGAACGAGTGCCTCCGGGTGGAATGGGCCAAGGCACGGGCACGGGCGCATCGATGGACGGAGGAGGTCGACTTGTTAGAGGAGGAGATGCGACGGATCCTTGCGTTTTTGGAGTGGAAGGGGCAGTGGTGGCGAGACCTGAAGGGTCGTCAGGCGCTGGAGGATGACAAAATGATGGAGGGCTTCACCGCATACTCTGAGTGCCAGGCCCGCATCCAGGCGGCGATGAAGGAGCGCTTCGCCAAAGACTGGAAGGACGTGGCCACTTGGATCGCACTGGGCCGCCAGGGGGTCGTGGAGTTCAAGGAGCGCGCGGCGCTGGCTGGCGACATGGGGGAGAGCGATGAAGATGACGATGAGGGGAGAGAGACAGACGACAAGACCTACGAGCCCGTTCCGACGCAGTCCAGGAATGCAGCTGCAGTTTCCATCTCTTTGGTAGAGGCGTCCCTTTTACCGGCCACATAGCTAGAATAGCGACAAGTTATGGGTATTCTCGTCCATGTAGCTAATTTACAAGTAATTAAATCATTTATGTGTCGATGAAGGGATAAGTCCACAGCGCGCAGAGAGATTGAGCGCCTTGGGCGCTTATTTCCGAATTCGGAAGTGCGGGCGTCTGCAAATAGAGTGATGTCACTGTAAACAGTGACACACCCTTGCTCGTTGTCGACCAAATACATCCTCGTCGTCAACGATGAGGACGGTGGTTTGATCCCTGTGGCCACAGTGAGCTCGTTTTATTGAGTGCCTGGAGCGGCCTCTAATGTTTTATAAAAGAATGGTCTCTAAGGTAGCGTGTTTTTTTTAAATAATTGTTGGACTCTAACGGGCGTGTTTTATATAAAAGAGCCCCAGCCTGTGGTGGCGCACTCGGCGTGCAAACCTCCTATGTCTCGTCAGATTCACGTGGAATCTGTTTTGTGCCACTTATTGTGACGTGGCGATACCCTCTCATGCTCGTGTCAGCATACTGTAGCGACCAACTAATCTTTCTCACCTACTTTCCCATTATCTTACTCTACAACCAACCGGCCACCAACCCTTATCACGAACCACACTCCGGGCTACTCCCTCTTCCACAACGGAGCGAGTCATGAACATTGGAAGACGATTAAATGCTGAGTGTTCAACCGGTGTTATAATAACTATTATCCAAATCTCTTACTTAGTACATGCTGAGACTGTGTTTTCCTTCTGTGTAACAATATATAACACTTTCGGCAATGTATAGTGAGATTCTGAAAATCTGCACCAAAATGAATGCTTAAGGATGGACACGGGTCGCAGGTATACGCGGGTACGGGTACGGGTCGCGATTTCAGACGCGTGTTGGACCCGTGTACCCGACCCGTATACCCGCGGGTCCCAGGCCAATTTTCCACCGAATCAGTCCGAGCGCTGTGGCACAGTGAGCTTCACTTTGACATGTTCCTTGACGCCACATCGTATGCTAAGCCTCTATGGCTCTCATTTCCTGGACTATTCTTCTGTGCCACACAGCAATCTTCACTTCAACATGCTGCACTGAATGCTGAGCCTCCGAAAGAATACAATTATGCTCCACTCAAGGTCGACGGACCTGCATAAAATCTCGGCTTTCCATCCTTCTCTATGGTCTCTCTGTCTGTCGTTCCCCATCTTTCTCCATCTCCAGACTGTTTCACCGTGGATATCGCATTTTTTGAGTTATAAATCAAAGCCACAATTGCACTATTCTTTCATCTTGACCATGCCTCCACCCCGCAATG
The DNA here is from genome assembly GCA_014462655.1 of Mycena venus. Taxonomy (NCBI): domain Eukaryota; kingdom Fungi; phylum Basidiomycota; class Agaricomycetes; order Agaricales; family Mycenaceae; genus Glaucomycena; species Glaucomycena venus. Next base: position 11,006,868 of record JACAZI010000003.1, read on the forward strand.
GCGGCAGTCAGAGCATTACAGGCAACGCTCCCTCATTTCATCCCTCACTCTCCCCACGGACGTCAAAGGCACTGAACAAGGCCGCTTACTTTGTTTGGGATCTTGGGGACGCCGCAACTTGCTTCAGATAACCGACTTGATAGCAGCATGCAGCCCAAAAAAGCGCAAGCGCTTTCAGGCTCAGGACGATGCAGATAGCTCGGGAAGCGACAGTGTTGAGATTATCGAATAGTTTACATTTTACCGCACCATATTAGAGAATGAAACATTATTTATACTGGAAATCCCGCGGGTATACCTGACGGGTTTGCAGACCCGCGGGTATGTTGTGGACCCGCGGGTAACCCGTACGGGTATTAGACCTGACCCGTGCACGGGTACGGTTTCTGCGGGTACGGGTACGGGTACGACCGAAGGTACCCGCGGGTATACCCGTGTCCATCCTTATGAATGCTTGACTAAAATCTGTGGGGGGCGGCACTCCATGCGTGACGTGACAGAATTGACACCCCCCAAACGGGTGGGCGCGTCAGTCAGGGACGGCAGGGGGCGTCACTTGGCGTCACTGGGGTCACTTTCACCAAGCCCTTATGGTTTGGGAGTGAATTGTCCAAGATGAAATGGCGATGCCGTCAAGGGGAAATCGAATCCCAACTGCATTTTAAAGTGCTAAATTGGGGAGGTGCCTTCCTTGGCGACGACAGTTTTTTGACTAGGTTATTCCGCCGCTGAAACAGCCCTCTCATACACCATCCTGCAAAGTGCACATCCCAAAGTCAGTTTTTGATTCTGCCAAAAATCTGACTTCCATACCGGTCCCCCATACAAAAGTCGGAGCTGAAGCATTGTGGCATTTTGAGCCATACAAGGATAACGCTACCGAGACTGCACCACATTGTTCCCTCGACGAGTTGAAAATACCCTTTTCCCGTCGGTTTCCGGTCCGGTAAACTATCCAGAGCTGTTCCCCACAACCAAAGATCCTTCCTCACAACATGCAATTCCCGGTCCCCACATCCACATCCACTCGATGAATACCATGCACCCACCTGCACCTCCATCTCTGCCTACGTTGGAGTTTGAGTTTCAAGCAGCTCACATGGCTAGCATTGTATGTCTTCTCAAATATTACTCACAACATCCTTTCATGCAAAATGACGGTCATATACAAATGTGAACCACAAACCTGCGAGTAATGCACCCCTCACGCGAATAACACACTCATAGCACAAATAACGCACCCCTCACGCGAATAACGCACCTTTCACGCCAATAACGCACCTTTCACGCGAATAACACATCCTTCACGCGAATAACGTGCCCCCACAAACAATGTATTGCATTATCATTTGCACTACTATCGTTATCACTTTCACTCTCACTATCATTACCACTATGACTATCACTAGCATTATCACTATCACTACCACTAATGCGAATAACGCATCACCAAGCGCATTGTGTGCAAACACCAATGTCACGGGCTGGGTGAAAATGCCGCGATTGCCGCGGCACTGCCGCGCACCTGACGCGCACTGACGCGGTTTGACGCGGCACTGACGCGGCGGTGGCTGTGCCATTGCCGCGGCGTGAGGAGTAAGTGCCGCGCGGCCTCTATTTCCTTCCACACACTCTGCCGAATCCCAGTTCAACCTGTCTAGGGTTTTTAACGTCTAAATGCGTTGTCTGGATATTAAAACCTTGTGTGGAACCTACGCAGTAAGTGCGCTGAAAATCTATCCCAAAGTTGGACTAAACTCGTATTATTTGTTCAGTTTTGGGTTCAAGGGTGAAAGGTACCTGCCCAAAGCGAGTAATTGCTATGGAATCGCAACGTCAACCTTCAATACCGGTGCTGATAACCTTTGAGCACTTCCCACGACCTTTTCGATGGTTTAGCCTCCTGGCAAAAGTAGGCACTGAATGTGCAGTCGGGTCGCAAGTGAACAGTGTTGCGACGTTTAATAGCACTCTTTCTCTGCCCTCTCATTGTGTCTTGGTCCCCCCTCGACGCCAGAGGTTGCGATGTTTACAAGTAATTTATAATGCAGCGGTTAACCTCGAGTCTGCTGAACACGTGGGGGTCGAGTCCTCTTGCCTTGCTGCTGTTGAGTCATTTGGAGTTAAATCGGAACCCTGAGCACGTCGCCGCCACCGCCGCAGCAACCATGCCAACCGTATCTTTCCATCCAACTCTCCAGATCAACGTTTCAATTTTTTTTTCACGGCGCATCCTCGAGATACCCGCATACGAAGGAATTATCCCGGAAATTACCGTACGCCACAAGTTTGTGAGGTAATTGAGCCTGTGGTGGACTCGATCCTTCACTGGACTGGGGGGAAGACAATTTTGAGAGATATCCAAATATTATTTGCTCAAAATCCCAGTTTCCAGGTTGGAGCCGACGCAGTTTTCCTACGGCAGGATTCAGAATCAGTAATTTTTGTTCCACAGCAGTGTAGGTGGACCTGAACTATTGCCATTATCTTAGTGCAAAATCAATCGTACATCCAGTGCTCCAGAACGGCCCAAGTGCACTTAATTGACAACACAATCCACTATTGCACTAAATGTGTTCTCAATCATCCCCAAGATGTTGGAGAGATGGCTCAGTTGCTAAATTGGAACGCACAAAAGCATGGAAAATTGCATATGTGCACGGTAGATTTAGTTGCCGCGTCAGTGCCGCGCCGTTGTGGTATCAGGAACATTGTCCACTCAGGTGGATTGTAGTGAACATTAATTAAACACTTCAACATGGATTGAAAGTCGTCTAAGGGGGATGTGGTGACCACTAATTTTGGCTAGCGGTCTCAGATTTGGAGTGCTATGAAACCTATCATTCGCGGGAAGGATGCAAATTGGCAAGGTTGAAAATGTGCTGCAGCGAGTTCCTTCACCCACAGTAAGTGCCGGATCTCTCACTTCGACCCAGCCACAAAATTGTTCAATACTCCACTTTTCAAGTCAGAGGAGTTTCATGTTCTCAATCCCAGCATAGCTGAAGTTTTTTGCTAGTCGTTTCCCTGACTGCGGTTCAAATCAATGCTCACGGAAGTTCGTGTGGATCAGTATCATTGCATCGCCCAGTTCTTGATGCATCCTGGCGCCTACTACAGCTCGGACCAGGTATGACTTTTGCAAAATCGGGTGTGATCTCGTTGTGAAATGATAACCTAAAACACCACAGTGTCAGAAATTTTGTAGAATAAAACACCCGAGCCTTCAGTGCTTCAGGAAATCCACTAGTCTTACAGACAAGGTGAGATAAGTGTTTCCACCGTGAACCCTGCAGAAATGTCAGTGTCGCGGCGTTACCGATCAAGCTGACTTGATTATCCCAGCATTGCACAGCCGGCCAACACTGTGAGTTTCATGCCTGAAAAACATTGCATGCAGCTCTGTTCTTGAAGACTCCATTCGCTTTGGAAGCTTGATCTATCCGTTGGGGCCTGAGTACTGTGCTAGTTGTTGTATGAGTGCTCACCTCAGAGTCTTCAAAAGTATGTTTTATCACCGATGTGTTGCATGCTCGAGAACCCTACGCAATTTTCAAACACCGATCTTCCAATTGTTCAATACCAATTTCAGAGATAAAAAAGCTGTCTCAATCAACTATCAGGCATCAAGAATTTGTGGAACGAAGGATCCTTTCAGATTTTGAAATCCAAGAATCACGCCAATGCGAACAAACGACTATACCCGACATGCCCAGGCTTGTTCGATTACAGTAAATGATGTATGATTGGAAGTTGAAAGCCAAAAAAACAACCAATGTCGTCTCATACAGCCAGAGAAACGGTCCAAGGACCATTTTAGAGTTCATTCACAATGATTGTATGCAGGCAATCGAAAGGTGTTGCTGCGGCACTTGAGTGGTTTGTGGAGAGAAATGAAGACTTAAGAAGCTACAAGGCAGAAGAAATGCGTACTGACGCGGCAGGACGCGGCACTGCAGTGCAGATGATGTTAACATAAGGGCAGAGGCAAATTTTTAATAAGAACTCGCGTTGCTCGACTCCCCCGCCGTGCCTGAGAAGCCTGAACCATGGTTCAATTTGTGGAAATGCATTGTAAGATGAAATTGAAGGGGGCCATGGTATCAGCTATTTCTTGACTGGGGAATTTGTGAAGAGAATTATACCTTTACGGGAATAACAAACACAGCACAGAAAAGTGCGCGGCACTGCCGTGCCTTTGTTCGATATCTTTTGCTCATGTCCAGTCTAGGGAATTCCTGTTCTTTGTTCCCTCAAGAAAAATTTGAAGGTAAATCAAGTGTTACCCAGTGCTATCTGACAGGATCAAGGTGAAATCTATGACAGTGACTGACAAATGTGATACTGGCGATGCAATACAATGTTGAACACGGTCCATGAATTGCATTGAAAATAAAGCCTGGGCTGAAAGTTCAAAATGAGTGTTCATGGGTTGAACGGTGTCTAAGCCATTATAGAAGAAACTCCTTACTCATACATTGAGCAGCGTAGACCTCACTGGAATCCCTGGAATTGTTGAAGTTAGAACTGAATTGCAATTGTGCGCCCGCACTCAAATGCTGTTCAATTTTGGTTCAGGTTCAGTTCACCCCTCGAAAACGAAGTTTCCTCACAGAAACTTGGACTTCATAAATGCCTATACATTCAAATGCATTTTTAGTGCCACGACATTGGCGCGGTGGTGACGCGCACTGACGCGGCGTTGCTGCGGCACTGACGCGCCACTGCCGCGCACTGCCGCGCACTGCCGCGCCATTGACGCGGTACTGCCGCGCCATTGACGCGGTGCTGCCGCGCAGTTGCAGGGATTTGCCGTGGTAAACTCCAACTTAAGAAGAGCTTCTAAGAACGTAAAAGCCTTCATTAAATGTAAGAGTACTCATCCTACCCATCAGAAATTGTAGTGGTTGCAGTCTGAGGTATTTTGAAGGGGACTCAGTACAAAACACACTTGATAACTATCATGATATTGACCAGCAGCAATCCATTAAAAAATATAAAGTCACTAGTGAACATTTCTATGCTCCAGGAACCCGATTCAGCGTGAAGAAACACTGATTTTGACATTTAGTCAGAAGTTGGGACAGGCGCGGCAGTGCCGCGGCAATACCGCGGCAGTCGCGGCATTTTCTCCTGGCCCCAATGTCACCTCCTCAAGATTTCATTGAAACTTCTACCTTTCTACTGTGCAGTGCGTTATTTATTTTGATCTTCTGCGTCTAGAAGTACTGTGCCTTTTCTGTAGGTTCGCTTCGGTTGTATTGACGCCAATGGTTTTTCTATCGTATCAGCCGGTGTATTATTATTCTGATGGTCCGGGGTTGAGAATCTGGCTTTTCCCTATAGGATCGGTTTAGTGCTCTCGCCATCTGCGGCGCCACTGGCACCTAGAAATCGGGGGAGGCTCGGCTTTGGGACTCTATGGCGGCATCTCCGCTGCGTCGCCAGTGCTCCTAAAGGCTGGGAATCAGCGACGCCGCCATTCCCTCGGCCTTGGTGGAGATTTCCACCGGTTGTTCCTGCAGTCTCACCAGTGGCAGGAATTTCGCCCGATTCCGAAACAACAACTCCAACTAATCATTAGACAAATGGCGCATCAGCCCACGGAGTCAAAAGTTCACTTTACAAGTGTTTATCACTGATGAAATTGCCTTTTCAGGTGATTTCCCGGTGATCTCCGGTCCAAAAACGGCGATCCGAACGGTGAAAAGTCTGTGACATATTTTCCAAAGTTCAAATCGGCGGCCGTTGTGACCTGTGACTGAACTTTCGGTCGAAATGGCACAGTATCTTCATCGCGGATCAGGGGGATCAGATTGTTTATTTGAGAAATCTCAAAGCACACAAAAAGTACAATCGTGAATCAGGATAACGACTCATTTATGTAAAGTTTGGGTGTTGAGACAGATTGAGACCATCGTGGAGATCTGCGCACGGATGTGAGAAAGTTGCACAACCTGCATTTTGTTCAGAGTGAGAAAAATAACCATTTTGTCCAGAGGAAGCCCACCTACTCTCAAACGATAAGAGCGGCCATAGCCCCCAAACCAAGCACTCCGAGCACCTCTGCCGTGGCCATCGCCCTCATCGCCCCGCCGGTGGGCGTTGTCGATGACCCCGTCTTTGCTCCCCCACTCCCATCATCATCCCTCGTAGTCGTTGCTGGTGTGGTCCCCACAATCTGCCCGTTCACAACGGTCACGCCATTCAAAATGTTCGTGATCGACAGCGGGCCGCGGACTTGACTGACTTGGTTGCCCCCTGTGCTAATCATGTACAGCGACTCCCCATCATTGATGATAGTGACGCCGTCGTCGATGGTGGCGGTCCCAGTTATGGTGGCAGCGGGCACGTCGATAGCGGCGGGAAGCGTCACCGTGGTGAAGACGGTGGAGATGTCGTTGTCGCCTCTCCGGGCTTGGTCAGCGGAGGTAAGGGTTAGAAGGGCGGCGGTGGCGAGAAGGATGAAGGTGTGCATTCTGTGGTTTGGGTTCCCGGGGCGCCTGGCCAGAATTTGTTTGGTGTTTGTTGGGAAAGCCTTCGATGCATTTATGTATTTCGCTCTCATTTCACACAGCGGAGATCAATGCGAATTTGGAGCCAGCGAGAACGAACAAGGTAGCAATGAAAGGCGGCGTGGGCAACGAAGAGTGGCCTGGAAGGATGAGATGGCTTGAAAACGATTGGTTGTCGGGCTGATCCGGACATCGCCAGAAATCCCAATCCGCCTTTTCGTATACATCATCTTTCAGCCTTGTAATGATATCTCGAAGATTACTTGCCGATCAGTTTCATCCGGGCACTTTCAGGATGTGTTTCCCATGGTTTCAATAGACCTTCACGCTGCCATCCCTCAGAAGATATCTCGAAGATCGCTTGCCGATCATTTTCATCCGGGCACTTTCTGCATGCATTTCCCATGGTTTAAATAGACCTTCACGCTGCCGTCCCTCAGAAGAATCTTGGGCCTTGTAATGATATCTCGAAGATCACTTGCCAATCAGTTTCATCCGGGCACTTTCTGCATGTATTTCCCCGGTTTGAATAGACACTGCTTCGCACTGCCGCCCCTCAGAAGGGTCGTTTGGTTGATACAATGGAAAGCTACAATCTTCTTTACCACCCGAGATCTCCGGGTAGTGTACATTTCAATTACGACTTCTTCCAGATACTGGCCCACGTTCTGAAACTCCCGAAGCGCATCTGAATTCTGTTGCCATCCCGCTCCCATCTCCATATCATTATTTCACCCTAATAATGAGCTGGATCACGGACTGTAGCTAGGAATCCCGTCGGTGTGTACCAGCCCATCTCTTCCAGCGTCAGGATCACTAGCTTTCTCCGCACTATCCCAATTCTCTGCTAGACTTTCTGACCAGAAGCTGGAACCACTAGCGATCGGATCCCTCGTTGTAATCTTAATGATGCATCTCGATAGCTTTTTCATTCATCGTCGGCCGACCTGCGGGCACTCACACCCGCATGCCGACTTTATGGCGTGTCGAGCCTATACTTCAACAGTAACGTCATCGCAGTAAAACCGAGAATGGAAAGTGTTCCCCGCTAGCGCTGAAAGAGACAAGAAATTCGGAGCGCACGGGAGGCGCACGCCAACGCCGAATCCCACCACGAAACACCACAAATGCGGGCGCCATTCGTCATTCCCGCGAAAGCTCCAAAGCCACAAAACGAGGACGAAGAAAGGACGCGCACTCACGTGCGCGCAAAAGAAAAAGTGATGGGTTATGCGATGAACAGACAACGCATCCGGCGCGGTGTGGAGCGCATAGCCATCGGTAGGTTGCCGTGCAGTAAACACGCGTCCTAGGATGGATCGGAGGTTGTGTCTTGCGGCGCTGCGGACGTTGTACTGGATCCAGGCGAGTGCGGCTGTATGGGCGTCGAGAATGATCGAGGGGGACGAGGGGAGAGAGAGGAAAGCGGTGAGGGACATGTGGAAATAGGACAACCGAGCCACGCAGATATCAACGTGACGCCAAAGTGAGCGGGAGGATGGTGGAGCGCAGTGTCCAGTGATGGCCGCAGTCACACGCGTCGTAGAGAGGAAGAAAGGCGGGACGGGGAATGGGTGTGAACGTAGCCTGCACTGCGGATGGAGATGGAAATGCGAATTTGTACCCGATGCGCGACAGCGTGGAGTGGAGCGGGCGGGCTAGTACGTCGTCGATAGGTGTGGGCACAGGGGGGGGGGGGACGCGCAGTACGCAGGATGCGGCATGGCTATGTCGCAGAGAGCGTATTGGCGGTGCCGAGTCGCCTGAGTAGTCGGGGGAGTCGGATGCGCGAGGAAGAGCCCGTGTAGACGGGATGCGCAGAGATGGGGGCGCTGTACGGGCTGTACGGGCTGTGCCGACAGAAAGCGCTGTCCGGGGATAAGCACATCGGCGATAAAAGAAGGGTGTATTATTGTCGTAGCCGGAAACGAATGGCCAGTACACATTGTCATTGCCGTCGTGGTCCTCATGGCCGTGGAAGAGAGCTGGGGGCAAGTGCGGCGGCCGCAGGGACCGAGACGGGAATACATGTGGCGGGGAGCTGGGTACATGTGGAGCTAAATTTGATCGGACTCCATCAGGAAAAAATACTCAGGAAATATATTCCTATGTAGCTGTAGTAGACATTTTAGTGCTGTAGACTGCCCCCCTTTATATAGCCGCCTGTAGCTCGGCTGCCAGCTCTGTATCGTTAAATCGGGTATAATAGCCGTAGGCATGTGTTCCATAGCTCCGGTAGCCCTGTAGCCTCGTAACACTCTATAGTGGCTCATAGTCCCAGTATCCTGCATGTACAGTAGGCTAAACATTTCATTTGCTTGCAATCCACCATGCCAGAAGAGAAAAAACCACAAAAAATTCATCATTCATAGTCGTAAAGATTGTATAATATCGTAAAGCGTCATCGTGGTGGCGACTTGAAATGAATCCTGAGACGTTGCAGCTTGAGGTAAAGATGTCGAGACCACTTGACTTGAGAACTTGACACAGCTTAACATTGAGGTTTGGAAGCACACAGCACACAGAAGAGGAATATTTTGATAGCTCCGACACCTTGCATGCCAATTTGACTGTCCGACACAATAGGGATTGAGTGAGGCACGAGCACACGGCCGAAAGATCATTGAATTGTGACTTGAGGCTTGATCATTGAGGGTGCCAGATAAAGTGGTGCTTGACATTTGCGTCCGCGCGGATAAGCGCGGACATATGCATGGTGATACAGGAGTTGCAGTCGGGTGTTTGACGAACAATGGCAGCCGATGGGGACAGAGGAGTGTTTACGGACAGAGCGAGGAATAGGCAAATGAGTAGCGAGAAGATGCTTGAAGTCTTATTTGTCCACCGTCTAAGCCACCCTGTCGAGTTGGGAGTTTGTTCGCCCACATGGTGTCTGGCCATGTTGAGACCAGGAGGTACCGGGTGACCCAGAGTTGCAAATTGACGTGGCTGGAAAAGCAGGAAGTACCGGGCGACGAAGGCGCAGGGAAGAGGGCAGGACGGAGAGGGAGATGAGGGAAGGAAGAACGACGTGGCAAGATCAGCATTCGGTTCTATAATTGATGGGCGGTGTTTTAGAATTGCCGGTCGGCAATGGACTTATTTCTTTCTTCAAGCTTACATCTACCCGCCGTTGGTGTAGGTCACCTTGCTCGTAGTCGTGCTTACTCCTGGAGAAAATGGGTCAGGCCAACTGCAGAAACCCGGATAAGATGACGGATCATGAGGAGGGACATAACTTGCATGCCGGCATTTTTGTTGTTCGGTGCGACTGTGATGCACCATAGTTTCGATAGCTCAATTGGACTCACTGAGCTCGCATACAGCTATGGACGAAATAGCAGTGGGTACTACGACCTATCTAGACATCAGCGGCGGCTATCTTGACGTGATTGCGCTACCGAGTTCCCACCCACCGGTACCCGAGCTACAGATCACTTCTTAGCCAACATAGGCAAGCGGGGAGCTACCGCCGAGAGATTTTTTCCTGATGTCCGATCAATGTCGGTGATTAAGACGGCGTTATTAATGGTACGGCCGCCGATCCGGTTGAAAAGGGGGCTGTTGGTATCTCCTCGTCTCATAGGTTGGACTCCAATTCCAACAGGAGTACCCACCTTTATTGCCTGCATTCCCCGATTATTCTTTTCTATCTTTGAGTTGGAGCTCAATATTGAATCTTCGCTGTCAGTGCGAGATGAAAGCTGGCTGTCATTACGGAAGCACCGCTGTCAATCCAAGTTTGTGTCCTACGTAAGTACTGCACCCGAACACCGCGGCGACCACGCAGCACCTTAAAGTCCTGACGCTGAACACTGTAGCTACCATCCTCCAGCTCGTCGCCATTAAGCTTAAAAATCGACTAATCTGCATTTCGAACAGGACTACTGCAGTTCATTCGGGAGCAATATCGAAGCTTCGCTGTCAGCTGGCTGTCGCCTGAAACGTCACATCAATCTAAGTTTGAACGTCAAATGTACCAGAAGTTTGAACCCGCTGGGGGAGACGGCTCCAGAGACGTATCTGGAGAATATTGATCCCATCAATGTCTCTGGGAGACGGCACGGAGACCTCGGACAACTTGTCCAGAGATGACAGCGGCACCTTCCGTCCATCCTTCTTTCATCAGTTTACCTATCGATGATGGCTCCGGTTCGTAGCAGCTCGGACAGCGGTTCGATTCTACTCTAGGCCACAACCGCCAAGTTCCCAAAATGGATTCCTAGTTCATTTCTTCGCGTACAATACAAATCAATGAGTCTTACCCTGCCGCCGTACTTGCGCTGGATTTAAATGCGACTGCCGCGGCCTGAGAATTCAATCTGACCTTGATAAGGCTCAACGCCTCACAATTCGTGTCGGTCGTGACACTTTTGAACGAATTAAACCAGTGACCATCAACTCCTGACGCCATTTCCCGTACAGTTTGGCCATCCACACACCCTTTCTTCAGCTACAGGCTATCTCGTTTACAGGCCGATGCAGGCGACTGTTCCAAGGTAAGAATGGATCAAAAACGGCAGGCCTCCCATCTGGAACTGGAATCTTCTCGGGGAGTCGAAATCACGGGGACAGGCCTAAGCGAACTGCGCACGGACCAAGAGAAAACCTATAAAACCTGGTACGATACTCTTGAAAGCCAGGTTCTCTCTGCCGTGTCCTTCCTTCATACTGCCTCTACCCCACTCCTTATTAATTATCTCTCCATTTTATTATCCTCGGTCCTGAACCTTTAATGCAATTATGTCCCAAGTGCAAGCGGAACACCTTATCGCTCCCCACAGAAGCTAGCGGCATGAATAACGATATCCTTAACTATCGTCGCAAATACCAGACAGTAAGTGTCCGGTTTCATTCACCCATACATACATATTCCTCACAACCCAGTGTGACTGTGGTTACTTCCACTGGAATCAAGGGAAGACTGCCTTGGAAGATATTCCCGACGATGTCAAGGTAGACTGTTTTGTATTTAATTTTCCTACTTACTTCCAGCTGATATGCCTTCTTGCTTCTCAGATGCAGTTTGCTATGCGAAGCAGCCTCAAAACCCCGCAGCCGTCCGAGACACATGTGCTCTGTGGAGAATCAAACTGCCAGACCAACAGTAATCAACGCCGCCGTGCGAACAAGGAATGCGGTCACAATCCCGTCCTATGTGCAAACTGCTGCAAGGCCAAAGGCGGATGCCCGGTCCACCGGTGCACCACTCGCGATGTTCCGAGTGTATCTGGGTCCTGTAAGTCTCCTATAGCTTTCACTGTAGTTTGACAATGCTGAAAAAAATAAAAGCTACCACGACAGCTGTCGACACACCCGATGAGCCCCGCCGTTATTTTGCACGGCCGCTAGACTCGGAGTACGCGCGTCCATACATTCAAGCTCACCAGCATCGCTTCCTTGCGAACTCCAGAGTTGAGGAGGATGCCAAACTCAAGGACATCGAGGACAATACATTTACGGCCGTTGTTTGGAAAAAGGTATCATTTCCTTTCCATTGTTTCTTATGGCGGCTGAAATATTTTTTCGTTGAACAGGATGCCCCGGCGCCAGCGGAGCTCTTCAGGCTCGTTGCTGACCAGCATAAATTCGCGCCTGCCAACTTCCCAGCCATTATGCAGGTCGCCCAGAACGGTCTCATTGCTGTCCTGGATTCTGTTTCTCTCAAATGGGTTAACCACGACATTCGACTCCCCATTCCTGTTAACTGCGGATTGCGGATTCTTCTCAGAGCTATTGATGTCGTGGATTGTGCTGAGTTTGAAGCCGAAATCTCGAGTTTACCCCCCGTTCTAAGTGCCCCCATCTCTTCTACCTCTTCCGTGGTTCCTACTGCGCTGCCTGAGGATGATTCTGATGATCCCGTTCCCGTCGATCCTCCTCCATCCGTGAAGGCTGAACCAAAGAAGTTTCCTTTGAAATACACCTGTGACATGCGCAAGCCAATGGCAGGCATTGCGGGCATTGCAGGTCGGGACAAAATTGAGGGCGCTTTTATGGAAGCATTCCCCGGTATTCCGTACAAAAGTAAAACTGTTTATAAGCACCTACGGTTTTACCGGCAGGGGCTGACACATGGGTTCATTGAGAAGTTTGCTGCTCATGGCCGCACTCCGTCCGGCCGATGGAATGAGATGGTGAGCGCTCTCAAAGCGGTCAAGACGGGGAAACGGGGTAAGCATCCAGAAGTATCGTCATCCTCCTTCCATTTGACATTACTTCTAGTTCCACTCACATTGGCTCCAACTCCGAAGCCGGGTTAGTCTGGACTCTCGACCTTTTGAATCACTTTAACTTTACTTCTAGAGCCTCGAGTCATCGATTTAACCCAGGGTCGGGCTTCTCGGGCTGAAATACAGTCAGTTATCAACGACGTTGACGCTGGCATGCAAGGCCCTCAAAATGTTTTGGTCTACGACGGCGACAAGAAAGTCTGTCAGATGAAGATGTCCCACTTCAGGGTGATGAATGGTGTTCTGCAAGACTACTCGCCGGATGAGCCACTTTCGACCTTTGAGATATGGGAAGAATATCATTCCGGTACTCGATTCAAGGTCCACATGGTATTGTGTTCAGTTTGTGCCCTTCTCTTTTGTCGTGTCTAACATTCATTTATTCTAGAGCAACTTTACCCGCCCCAGTCACCCCACTGTCGATAAGATTGCCTGTGTCTTCAAAGACCTTCCAGCTCAGGATAATCACTCAACCACTGTCTGGATCGAGGGTGCTCGTTCGGCAGAATGCAAGGCCATGTGGGAATATTTCCAAACTGCGGCCGTAGCTCGTGGAATCAAGTTGCCGGGTACGTCTTACTCCCTCCTTCTCAGTAATTGATATATGCGCTAATACAATCCAGATATTGATTTTGCTGCAACGGCGCTGCTTACAAACAATGTGACTGGACTCCTCTCTCTAACTCAACCTTTTTACCATGGGGTGAGGGTGCCCCTCAGCAGCCTAGTAGCTGATTTCTGGGATGCTCTTTCGGCGTTCTCCCACTGGACGTACAAGTGGAACGACTACAACAGTGTCTACGTTGATTTTGAAGGTACCATAAATCTTTTCCTTGGTGCGGCCAGCGGTCTCTGACGTCTGGAAATAGGTCTTCTTTCGGGGAATGGCTATCGTATCTTTGATTCACGCACGCACATCATTGACTTGAACAAAAATCGTGGGTTTGACTTTATGACGAGCCAAGGTGAACAAGGTGTGAGGGAATTCCGAGACTCCCATAACTGCAACTCTATCTGCAGCGCATTGGGGCTGGGACCTCTTCCTCTTGTCTTTCCTCCTCCCCCCAGCATGCTGGAGTTAGACGAAGGAGATCGGTGGATGTTGGGAATGGGAGATGACGATGCGAACTTGATCTAAGCACCTTAAACCGTAGTTTTCCGGCTCTCTTAATTTTCTAGTTTCAATATTTGACCTAGTGTGATACTTTAGATATGTCTTTTTAATTCACTTAATGTTTATTTACTTTTTGCGTCACAAGACATCGAGTCCGTAATAAGCGCCTGTTCAAGCGCTCTTCCTAATAAGGAATTTTCCAATTGACGTCGTTGTTTTTCGGTTTTCTCTCAGATAAGAGGGGCTCAAATTCCACACAGACCAGACGATTTCCTATGTGGTATCTCCTGTTGGTTGCGCTAGATCTCACGCTCGAGGATGCCCCAGAAAGTTGCGGTAACAGCGGGCCATCCTACTACAACGAGTCGACTTGAAATAGTGAAGGTTACCAGCTGTCGTTCTCTAATATTGCTCAACAAGGCCAACTTATGTGTTCTCCCGAGTTTAGTGTGGTGAGTGAATACTGTCACCAGCTGTCGTTCTCTAATATTGCTTAAGCTCACTTATGGATTCTCCCGAGGTCAGTGTGGTGAGTGAATTCCGTTTGCCGATTTGTATTCATTCCCCCAAAGATGATGAACATCACTATCTACGGATGACTGCTAGGAAATAGTGCCTTCATAGGGATCGTCCAGGGACAGTGACCTTTCGCCTCCAGTTGCTGCACTACATACCGGTTGCGCCGTTTAATCATCTCATCCAAATAAAAATTATACCGCGTTACTTCCATGTCCTGGACATTAGAAATAAAGCCGCCAAACCAAACATTTGTTTGTTCACAGATTGAGGTATTGAATCGCCATTTACCGTCTTCCAGTATCATCTCTGGGAAGGCTGCTGGATTGCAGTACAGTTGACAATGGTGGTCGGTCAACTTGTGTTTGCACTTGAAGTGGAAAACGTCGACGGGCTTGCCGGTATTGCTGAAGTGTTGGTCATTGATTGCGCGCTGGTGTGCATCAAGCTTGCAATTATTGTCAAACACGAAAAATTCCGGCGTGGATTCGGGCGATGGGAACGTCGCCTTTGCAAATTGCTGAAGGCGGTTGATGAGTAAGGTCAATCTCTAGAATAAAAAATCACCTACATTGACCGCGGATACGGCTTCTGAGCCAAAGAATGTTGCGCGGGAAAGAATTACCCCGCAAGAGCGCATTATAAGCTGCTCGTTATGCGTACGGCGTGCACCAAAGTACGCGCGGAGCGTGCGATTGCCAACCTCTGGCTTTCCGTCACAATCCATAACTACTGGTCCATTGCTGCGGGCCTCAACAATAACCTCGTCGTCAACATCTTCATCAGACTGTCCCGGAGGTACGGAATCTTCTTGAACAGCAACACCTGCCTTTCTCAGCCGCGATCGGAGCTGAAACAGAGCCTTGCCGCGGCTGAAATAGGCTGCTTCAAGAGCGCGATGTTCCGGATTGGCGCAAGTTCGATGGCCGACCGCAACATCCGCTTTACAGTCAATGACTGCGCACTTCAAAGTGAGGTGCTGATGATCGGGACAAAAATGTCGGCGATGTGACGCCAGTGGCGTTTTGCAGTCATGGGCCTTGCAGCACCTGTGACCAATTGTATCTCCATCGCAGTGAGCCGTCTGTATTTTCACTGTCCAAAATTAACACTCAGAAAAAATGGGGAATTCAAATTGAGCTCACAAATGTTTCCATCGTCATCTTCGAATACAACGAAACAAAGGTCACAGGCATGCGCCCAGTGCTCTTGGCCGATACCTTCCATGGCCTTGTTGCGCTCCGCCAGTGCAGGCTGAAGCCGATCATTCTGGCTAGCCTCGTCATGAGGCAGCATCAGGATTCCGGAGCGTTCCGATTTCTCGAGGAGGAGGGAGTATAGGAAGAACCCGTTCGTAACATCAGTGTTGCGTAGCTCAAGATTCCAGCCATCTGGGACAGTTCGCTTATGCTGGAGGTACACGGACGCGAACGCGAGTTTGTTGTTGGTCATATGTGAGTTTGGATCTGCGAGCGCACAATTATAAATTCGGGCCCAATTTGATGCCGAAAGCCTGAAGCGAATCAGTACTTGCTTCTTCTACAATGGCACAACTTACCATCCAAAGACCATTCCATTTGCGAATAACTCCAGAAGTGCGCTCTCAATGAAGAAATGTTGCGCCACGTGAATGACGTCGGGAACGCCGCCGTAATATGTACGCAATGAAGACTTCTTATGAGTATAGTAGTTGTGATAGTACCGTCGATTGCACTCTGAGAAATTTGGTCAATAAATGCGCTTCAGCATGCCGGAAAGTAGAACTGACTGCGGCAATACAGCGAAGAGCTGAAGACCGGAAGCGCACCATTCTTGACAGTATATAGAGTGGCCTTGTGTGTAAGAGGATCGGTTAAAGTCATAATATCATCGGTATCTCGATGGTTGGCACAGTCTAGCTTGGTGCACACTCGAACGGGTGGGTAAAGGTGACGAAAAGCTTTAAGGACAAACAAAAAAATCAGTGAAATTAGATAATAGCCTACAGTATTCACGCACAGGTACCGTGGTCGAGTGCCGCACGATTATACAGCGCAATTTCTTCGTCGCTCGGCGTAACGGGGGGATGTTGCCAGATAATATCCTTGAAAGCCGCCCAGCAAGTTTGAACCAAGCGGGCGTCGGAGATATTCATAGAGGCCGCCAAAGTACGAATAATATCCAGCGGGAGGACGGGAGGTGGCCTCATGTTGTTTGTTTGCTGAAATGCGATGGTCTGCCTGGCCAAGCATGCCATGCGCAAGAACTGTGTCAGGGCGTGAAAGCTTAGAGTTTTGAGTTGGGGAAAGCAAAGGAGAGCAGCAGAAACATGTTGTAGACTCATTAGGACGCGTAGAAAAGCTGGAGGGGCTCTGGAAAGCGCGACGCGTCACCACCGCGAGCCGGCTCAGCTCAGTGTATGCATTTGTTGTGATAACGACATCTTGGCGTCTCCCATCAGAGTTTCTCGGTCGATCATTTTTGTCTCCAGAGAAATTGTGTCTCCCATCACGTCTACGGGTTTATCAATTATTCTCCAGATACGTCTCTGGAGAATTGATCCCAGCGGGCTCAAAGCTCTCAAATGTACATACAGCACGCGAATAATGCGGCCAACCACTTCCCCGGATCTGCTTTCAAATCCTTCTGTCTGATTTAAAGCGCAGCGTGGCTGGTGCATGCTCTCCGATCCCTCTTCTTAATCTCCAACACATTCTTGGTGGTACCACCCCCAAGTCTACTGCAGCACTACATCCTCTTTGGTCAGTTCTATCTCTCATGCGAACTTGATATAGTGCTGTTCCTCATACATAAGATACACACTTAATCAGAATGGCTATGGCTCATCGACCTAGTGAATCCCCCACAGTCAACATAAAAGGTGTGAGAGAAAGTGATTACGATACTGAGATCAGTATTTATTTTACCCAGGAGGTGAAGGAGGCCCTGGTGGACTGGGCAGTGGACAGGCACAGGGTGGTGCTGGAGGTCCTGGATATGGTCCCACTGTGAATATTGGAAGTGCCACTGTGCATATTCCAGAGGGGGCAGAAATAAATATCCAACAGCGAGACATTATCATCAGCTGGCTTCACCTATCAATTTCTTTCTACGACAGGCAGATATTTCACAGATGCGGGTGAAAGGAACTGGTGGATGGCTGCCTGAAGATCCTGTCTTCAAAAAATGGGAATCTGGTTCTGGAAGCACACTTTGGTGCCATGGAATTCATATGTAATTCATCACCCTTATATCCCTGACTAACAATGTGAAATTTTCAGCTGGTGCTGGGAAAACTATCCTTGTGTGCGCTCATTTTCCATGTTAAGTGGCCACCACTAATGTGACAATCCTAGATCAATGGCTGTGGATCATCTCAGTGCTAAATACAGAAACAACAGGGATATTGGCATAGCTTGGATTTATCTGAACCACAAGGAAGTGGAGAGCCAAACACCATCTAGGCTTCTTGCAGGTCTCTGGAGACAGCTTGTGCTTAACAGGGACATTGGCTCTAATGCAAAGGAGTTATATCAGCAGCATCGGGAGAAGGGCACTGCACCATCACTGGAAGAAGTTGTCGAGGTCCTCCACTCTAGCCTCAAAGAGTTTTCGAAGGTCTTTGTTATTGTTGATGCCATGGACGAATATTCCAATGAGTCTCCCACATTTCAACGGGAAATTCTACTCCAACATCTAGCAGAAATCAGTAGCAATGTGAACTTATTGATCACTTCACGGCCAAATATTTCTCCAGAGCCCTCCTCCTTTCCCAATCTTGAAAGGCTAGCACAGGAGAATATTCAAGGATACATTGATGCACAGATCAAGTTGTCTCCACTCCTGCGTAGGCATGTTCAGAAGCAACCAATGTTACAAGGGGAAATCCATGCAAAGATCACTAGTACTGTGGATGGAATGTGAGTGGTGATGAATCATTGTCGGAAAGCAACTAAAATAAATTCCAACCAGGTTCCTTTTGGCCAAACTCCATATTGCATCTCTCAGCACAAAGAACTCAGTTGGGGCTGTTTGAGAAGCCTTGGCAGTGCTACCGAGGAGTCTTGATGACAGCTATGATATTGCTCTGCAGCGAATAGAAGCCCAAAATGAAGAAGACAAAAGAACCACTTGCTCAGCCCTGGTTTGGGTTGCTAATGCAAAGCAGCCATTGAAAGTCTCTGAACTGAAAGCAGCTCTTGCTATCAAGCCAGGTGACAGGAGCCTCAATGAGGACTATGTCCTGAACATTGAGACTATTCTTGCTGTCTGCGCTGGGCTTGTCATTGTGGACAAGGAATCTTCTGTGGTGCGACTTGTCCACTACACCACACAGGAATATCTGGACAAAATTCAGGCTGAGAAATTCCCAGATGCACAAACAGAGATAACACGCACTCTGCTCACAGTCCTTGCCTTTGATGGATATCCAGATCCATCCTGAGAGGGGGAGGAGGCAGAGAATCTACCCCCTCTGGTTGAGTATTCACAGTATTGCCTTGCACATGCTGCTGGACAGCCAAAAGTCAAGCTAAAGAAAATTCTTTTGGAGTTTCTCAGTCAGGCTTTCCAATGGAGAAAGACAATCAATCCAAGTGAAGATCCCTGGGAGTGGAAATGGGACTCACCACCATGGCATTATTCAGATTGGCCATTACAACCCTCTGTATTGTGGATTGCAGCAGCTGCAAACCTTGTGGACACTGCAAAGTTTCTGCTGAAGGAGGCACCTTTCCTGCAGCATTCAAAGAACCAAGGGCTCATTGTGGCATCATATTATGGCTATATAAAGATTGTCTGTCTTCTTCTTGAAAAGGGTGCTGACATCAATGCAGCAGGGGGATTTTATGGGAGCACATTGCAGGCTGTTGCTGCTAGAGGCCACACAGAGATTGTCGGTGCCCTTCTATGGCACATATATTGTGTAAAAAGTATTTCCATTTAACTTGTATGGGCGATATATTGTGTAAAAACTACTTCATTTTTTGCATCTTTTTTCACCACTTTTTCCTGCAGGCAACTACAACTTTGCAACCATGCTCACAACTTTAGGTATGTGCTTGCAACTTCAATTTTTTGCTTGCAACCCTGGGATATTTATTCTCAAGAGTTTCCTGCATCTTGGAGGCCTACCCAACACTTCTGCATGCAAGTCCAGAGATGAATAAATGCCCGAATTTAGATTTTGTTGATCCAATGATTTCTATCAGTCCCACTATCACGACTTCCTCCTGGTGAGTTTCCTTGAGTTTGCCAGTGCTGTATTGTGGACAGAATGAGTGTAAGTAGTCCACAGACATCCATATTATTCCTGAGAGGGCTAAATCCTTTGGGTACCACTATGATCTCATTGAAAAGTACCTGATATGTTTTGATGGTTGAAATTTGTATGCAATGCCTGAGACTCTAGGACACATCTCAGAGTAGGATAATATCAAGTTTGAACTCCAAAGTAATTCATGTAGGTCAATCAGAGTTGATTTACTGAATGGACCACTGTACAAATAGATAAATCCTTTCTGGCATCAATCCCGCAATGGAATATTAATATTCAGATCAGAACTTGTATTTCCGTGACTGCCGGCCGCCTTCAAAATATTCAAGTTGAGGTTGAAAAATGGCGGTGGAGTGCAAAATGTTGCAAGTACAATAGTTATAACAATATGTAGTTGCATATACCAAAGTTGCGTGCAACTTACAAGTTGCAGGAGCAGATTGAGAAGTTGCAGGTACTCACATGAAGGCAATAAAAGTTGTTGGGATTCTTTGATTTTTAGGGAAGTTGTAGAGAAAAATTGGTGGTTTGAACCCAGGTTGAATGGAAATACTTTTTACACAATATATGTGCCATAAACTTGGGTTCAAACCACCAATTTTTCTCTACAACTTCCCTAAAAAATCAAAGAATCCTAACAACTTTTATTGCCTTCATGTGGGTACCTGTAACTTCTCAATCTGCTCCTGCAACTTGTGAGTTGCACGCAACTTTGGTACATGCAACTACATATTGTTATAACTATTGTACTTGCAACATTTTGTACTCTGCCACCATTTTTCAACCTCAGCTTGAATATTTTGAAAGCGGCCGGCAGTCACGGAAATACAAGTTCTGATCTGAATATTAATATTCCACTGCCGGATTGATGCCAGAAAGGATTTATCTATTTGTACAGTGGTCCATTCAGTAAATCAATGCTGATTGTTCTACATGAATTACTGTGGAGTTCAAACTTGATATTATCCGACTCTGAGATCTGTCCTAGAGTCTCAGGCATTGCATACAAAATTTCAGCCATCAAAACATATCAGGTACTTTCAATGAGATCATAGTGGTACCCAAAGGATTTAACCCTCTCAGGAATAATATGGATGTCTGTGGACTACTTACACTCATTCTGTCCACAATACAGCACTGGCAAACTCAAAGAAACTCACCAGGAGGAAGTCATGATAGTGGGACTGATAGAAATCATTGGATCAACAAAATCTAAATTTGGGCATTTATTCATCTCTGGACTTGCATGCAGAAGTGTTGGGTAGGCCTCCAAGTTGCAGGAACCTCTTGAGAATAAATACCCCAGGGTTGCAAGCAAAAAATTGAAGTTGCAAGCACATACCTAAAGTTGTGAGCATGGTTGCAAAGTTGTAGTTGCCTGCAGGAAAAAGTGATGAAAAAAGATGCAAAAAAATGAAGTAGTTTTTACACAATATATGGCCCATACCCTTCTCAAGAAGGGTGCCGACATCAATGCAGCAGGGGGAGAATATGGGAGTGCATTGCAGGCTGCTGCTGTTCAAGGCCACACAGAGATTGTCAGCCAGCTTCTTGGAAAGGGTGCCAATGTCAATGTGGCAAAGGGATTGTATGGGAGCTCATTGCAGAATGCCATTTTCAGAGGCCACATAGAGATTGTCAAGATGCTTCTTGAAAAGGGTGCTGATGTCAATGCAGCAGGAGGAGAATATGGGAGCTCATTGCAGCATGCCATTTCCAGAGGCCACATAGAGATTGTCAGGATGCTTCTTGAAAAGGGTGTTGATGTCAATGCAACAGGAGGAGAATATGGGAGCTCATTGCAGAATGCCATTTTTGGAGGCCACACAGAGATTGCCAAGATGCTTCTTGAAAAGGGTGCTGATGTCAATGCAACAGGAGGAGAATATGGGAGCTCATTGCAGCATGCCATTTCCAGAGGCCACACAGAGATTGTCAGGATGCTTCTTGAAAAGGGTGCTGGTGTCAATGCAGCAGGAAGAGAATATGGGGGCTCGTTGCAGCATGCCATTTTCAGAGGCCACACAGAGATTGCCACGATGCTTCTTGAAAAGGGTGCTGATGTCACAGCAGGAAGAGAATATGGGAGCTCATTGCAGCATGCCATTTTCAGAGGCCACACAGAGATTGCCAAGATGCTTCTTGAGAAGGGTGCTGATGTCAATGCTGCAGGAGGAGAGTATGGAAGCTTATTGCAGGCTGCCATTGTCAAATACCACATAGAGATTGTCAGCATGCTTCTTGAAAAGGGTGCTGATGTCAATGTAGCAGGTGGAAAATATGGGAGCTCATTGCAGGCTGCTGTTTTCAAAGGCCATACAAGGATTGTTGGTATGCTTCTTGAAAAGGGTGCTGATGTCAATGCTGCAGGGGGAGAATATGGCACTGCACTCAAGATTGCACAAAAGCTAGGCAAGAATAAAATTGTCATCATGCTGTTGAAGAGGGTTGCCAAGTTGGAAGGAGAAACCAGAGAAGCAGATGAATAGCAATGCACCTGACTGTAAACTTTGACATTCACTGCTTAGATACCCTTGTATCAGGTATAAGGTATTTGTAGGGGAAATAGGTATTAGATACACTTTGAGCATTTGAAAGTAAAGGAAAGTCAGTTGAACTTGGACCTCATGAGGCTGTAGACAAATGTCATGAATTTTAGGTGTTCAATGAGAACATAGAGCACACAGTATGGCACACATATGGCACACATACTGTGTAAAAAGTATTTCCATGCAACTTGGGTTCAAATCACCACTTTTTACTACATCAGCAACTTGACAAATGACTTGTGCCTTTTTGGCCAACAAGGTCAAAAAAGCCAACAAGCTCACAGCCTTGATTTGGATAAATTCTGTACATCTTGCATGAATGTAGTTGTGTTAACTATGAGAAAAACTCATGCATATGGAGGTCTGCATAAGGATTTACAAAATAGGTATTAAAGGTGATGAGTGAGTCTGAACAATAGCTATCTAGTCCGAGAAGGCGGTACCACATTCTCGAACTAGGAACAAAGGGAGAAGTTCATGCACACCTTGCCTTCCCGATCAATTTCGACATCCTCCATTCTTGCAAGCACATCAGACTGCGGCAGTCGCTCCAGGCGAGGCATCCGGAGAACGATGAGCAAGAACGGAGCAAGAGGAGAAGCAGGACGCCCGCATGGAGGACGGAGAAAGAGAGAAGAAAGATAAGTCACTCACCACTGACGTCCGGCCCCGTCTTGGCTGCTTTAGAACTCCTACACAACGACAACGGCGTTAAGGCTGCCCGCGCACAGGATTCGCAGCATCTCTGGGAGATCTTGAAGCCTAAGAAGGTGGTCGGCATGTGCGGTACGGAACGACGAAAGGGGGAGGAATGTGGGGACGAGGACAAGCACGATGGCAACGCACAGGTATATCATACGAGACAAACCGAAAATGGCAAGGACAATGAGAATGAAAGATGTATCCACAAACTGTCCCCAGTGCCGAGGGGGGATCCATAGTCGAGAAGTTAAAAATTCCCCGCCATACCGCCCTTACGTGGCGCTGCTCCAAGAGAGATCGTATCGGGGTTGGGTGAATGACGAAGGGTCAGTGCGTGCGAAGAACTGACGAGAGAGATGTAGCTGCAGCCGTTCTCATCTTCATGATGATTGATTTGTAAGGGGAGCAACAAGGAGGGGATACATTGCCAAGTGGATGCACTTGAGGCAAAGGAGTAGTAGCGCGCGCAATGCACAGGGGTGGAAAGAGTGGAACTCAGGGTGCGTGCATGACGCCCCACGAGCCGTTGGAGGGTAAATTCGGCACAAAGCGTGGCGATGTTGGGGTAATGACGTGTCAGCGGCGGGAAATGAGATTGGTCAAAACACTCACAGCATTGAAGAGGGCCGGTGCTGGTCACGAAATCCACAGTGTGGCAAGACAGCGTAGGAGACGCATCACCCGGCGGTAACGATATATAGTCCAGGCGGAGGGCAGGAACAGCAGTGCAGAGGGCTCAGGAAGAGCATAAAGTGGGTGGCTTGTCGTTGCGATGCGGTTTCAAGAGGGGCCCGCATTATGTGATGTCTCTAGCGCCTAACCCTTAAGTACGCCGGGAGTGTTGCGCATCAGGTGATGGGGGATTCCCGCAGGGAGAGATGGACAGAAAATATGCCAGGAAGGGGTCAGCACTGTGCGACAAGATGAGAACGATGAGCAAGGTCCGAGCAGGAAGAAGGGCGCCAGGACAAAGGGTGGGAGGGCGAAAAAACGGCGGGTTAACACATACCGATGGCACCGACTTCTTCAGCGTTCATCCACGACCACGTTCGCAGCGAACCCACGCTTCCCCCATGTGTACCGCACGTGCATCGTGCACCGGGATCTGTGGCGGCATCTGGCAATTTTTGAAGCCTAGGAGAAGATGGTCAGCATCTCAGGGGAGTACGAATTCAGGGCGGACAGCGAGCGAAGGAAGCAGGCAAGAGGACTATAACGCCTGGAGGCAGGACCGGGGAATAGATAGGAAGAAGATAAAGCAAACTGATGCCTGCACGAGTAACTTATGCAAACTAACTTAGCCTGCCAGAAGTTACTTTACTTTACTTATGGCTGGCCAAGTTAGTTTGCAAGTAAAGTAAAGTGAAAGTACAAGTAAAGTAAGTGAAAGTAACTTTAAGTTCCATCAAAGTAAGTTTGGTTGTGTTGGGCCCCAGCTAACTTATGGCTAACTTGGCGCAATTGGAGGGCCACAGGCTGTGTTTGAGGGGCATATACTGACCAGAGACACATAATATTGACTTCCTGCATAAACCCACCATGTTTGTTCAGCCCTACGGTGGCAGAAACACCGTGAAACCCTTGTTTCTCGAACTTGAACCTAACTTGAGCCTGTTTTCCGAATTTTATAAGGCTGAGATACACCCTCAGATGTTCTCTGCGTCGTTTAGCATGGAATTTTACTTTTTTAGCGTACCTTAACCTGGAGATCTGTGACCTTAGCTTAAATGGATTCCCACACACTCTGCCCGACCTGCAGTGCGTGAAGAGGAGTTGTCTGACTAAATAATACACCCCACCTTGTATGAATATGTGTCGCCATGCCTGAGCCTCCTTACCTGGCTTTATCTAACCTCTGTGAGTGGAGCGACATGCTCACTTGCATACATTGATTGTAAACGTTAACTTTGGCGGGGATTTATGCCATCTGATGGCATAAGTTACTTTTCTTGATCTAACTTGGCGCACAAGTTAACTTCAGTTCACCTAAGTTAACTTACCAGAACTTTTAATCAACAACCAATGGGAGTGGAAATTAGTTGGTCTTTTGTTCAAACTGACGGTCAGGCGTACTTCAAGCTGAGCGCTCATACTTACCGCCGCTCCTGAGTTGAAACTGGCGAAAGCCGACGCACCTCCAGTCCCAACTGTTAAATCACAGTGTTCCAACGGATCAAGAACAAAGAGGCGACCATACGCTGAGACATAACCTCCCGATTGAGAGTCAATTTACAAGTTCACTGGGTAAGTGCCCCCATGCTCAGCTAGATAGTGATGAAGCAAACCGTAAACAGATGCTATTTTATGGACTTCAAGCCCACTCAGTATTGCTTATAGCTGGGGAAAGCCGTATTAAATGAGTTATGGGACGCCAACACCTACCGCCACCACCGATGATGTTGCAGTGTCGCAGTTCCTCAATGTGTTGTTAACACATCAAGTTTTGGGTGTAACATCTCGTTAATTACATGGTGAACTCGTCTTCTAACCAATTGAGACCAAGCACAAAATCCACCTGGTGAAATTCAGTCGCAAGGTCTTGCATCAACATCGCAGCTATAGAGAACTCCCAGTAAAGTGATATGTTTAGCTTTGTGGCCGGGAATAGCGGACAGATGACAAGCACACTCTCCTGCTTGACAATGCAATAGAGGTGCCATGTTATCCGGTGATTTAAAGTAACCTGGAACTCCAAACTCCGGACTGACTTGCAGACATATGCCGCAGTCTGTTCAAAATCAAATGGGTGGTTTCTTTTGTTCATATGGATAATTAGACGACCATATCCTTGATAAAAGACGAAAATATGGCCAAGAGATCGATCCCAGACCGCAGGAAGTTGGCTGCTCGCCAAGTAAAGTTCAAGTTACTTTCAGTACCCGTGGGAAAACTTAAGTTAACTTAAGTTAACTTGTGGCATTGTGCCGAAAGGGGCAAGTAAAGTACAAGTAAGTTCACATAAGTTACTTTTTACAGACTCTCCACTTGACAGTAGTACCCAATGCGAGGTGTGCTTTCAAAATTGGTCATTTGTATCCTGATCATGTGGAATCAACGGGAGGTACGTTTCTATAACATACAACAAGGGATTGGTCGGCTGCTTTGCGGCCTCTCATTCCCTTTCGTTCCCTTTCTTTCTGCAACCGAAAAGGTGGGTGACTGGGAGCGCGATATCATGTAAATTATCACACACTTCGTGAACTGAACTGAGTTGAGTTGATGCGTACTTGAATATGCGCCTACTTATTCACTGCAGCAGCCTTTGTTTCAGGGTAGTGGAGCCATCTGTCAATGATAGCGCCAGTGTAAAGTTTGTTAGGAAGGTGAGGTCACATGCCATCAATGCCGAAGGATTGCTTGGTGATCAATTGGTGATGTGGCAGCGGGAGAGACTGCCACTCCGAAGCCAGGCAGCCACATCAGGAAAAAACCCCATTACCAATTGTTGACATTTTGTTCGTAATTTTCGGTAATCCCATAATGGTGTCAATTGTGAACAATCGGCAGAAATTGTCAAGCATTTTCTCACATTGATCCAGGCCAGTGGCTGTGATTCTCCGACCGACCACCAAATACGGTGTCAAGAGCATTCAAGCTCGGTGGACACTCAACAAGGTGGCGTCTTCAGACTACAAACTCAAATCCACCGCAATTTGGCGGCTTGTATTACTCAAGGATGCGTACCAATGATGAGGCCGCAACTTGAGTGCTGTTTGAGGAGGAATCTAAGAGCTCTAAAGATTGCGAGCTTCAGAGTAAAATCTCACATTGTGCGACAACAGCTAACGCAAAACAGCACCTACCCTAAACACTACGGCACCCGTACGCGTACGGCGCTAGCTCAGTGCCGTAGCGTGCCGTTACAGCACGTAACAATTCACGTGTGTGCGAGTATGGTTCTTTTTGATGCTGGCGTAACAGCATCAAACATCCTTCTTCCTTTCCCCCCCATCTCCTCTTTCGACACTCATAGTCTCAATTGGCCGCAAGAATACCTAAGCACAATGTGAGTTTCAGTCCTAACATCCTACTGAAGCCTGCCTCTCTAACCGCGTCATTCCATGTCACCCGTCTTCAAAAAGCCTCAGTAAGTCTTCCCATTGTTCGTCATGTACCGCCGCTCACACCGGTCTCAATAATAATTGAAGAGGTCCTCCTCCTTTCCGCACTTGCTGCCCCATATCTGTGCTCCACCAACACCACCCCGCAAGTCCCTGAATTATGCAGAGCTTCATAATGCCTTGGCTCAGGTTTCTCCTGTTTTCCTTCTCTGTCTCAATTACAGCGCTTTGCGGTACAACAGGCGCGGACTGTTTTTTTCTTCCTTTTTGGGCTTTTTTTGATCTTCGCGACTAGGACAGTCCCTGAGGCCTCAATTCTGTTCCGTTTGTTTTGCCTATAGGATCAAACGATCGGCGTTGAAATTATGCAGGGGATGGCCTCCTCAGATTTTTATTTCTTCCCCGAAGACGGCTGCTTGAGCGGCGAAACCATCTTTTTTGTGAATTTTCTTGTGAATTCTCAGCAGAACCCATGTTCTGGCCTCAGTTCTTCACCTTTTGACGTGTTTATAGGCTCATTCTATTTGCTCGATGGCCTTCCCTGGGTCCCTCGGTTCAGTTTCTGCAATTTGGGCCTGGATTTCTTTCTTGAGAGGGGAAATCAGTTTGATAGAGCCACATCAAATAGTTCTTCAGCAGAACATAGGTGTGCAGAGCTGTGTCCTTTAACGGACGCTTCACATCAATGTGCTTTCAGGTTGTGATTCGCAGTTCAAGTGTGTTATCCATTATGCCCTTCTTTACTCCTCTGTTGACCCATTCTTTGCTAGCATGGATCATTGAAGGCTGTCATGTTGTCGGTTTTGAGAGATGAGAGAGAAGGGATAGAATCTTAGACATACTTAGTCCTTTACTTGGTTACTGTAGTATACTTCCGCTGCAATAAAATCTTTTTTCCTCTTCAACTGTGTTTCAAGAGCCTCAAAAGTATCCAATTGCCCCTACATTAAATTGCTATTTCTGCCATTTTCGAACAATTGTGGGGAAATTTCTGCCAATTTAAGGGGACTAGTCTAATTTGACATTTTTTGACAATTACCTAATTCCCACATTTTCCCAGAAAATTCTGAGATTTTTTCTGCATATTCAAATAAGTGTTGACAAATGGCAATGGGAGATTTTCCTGATGCAGTTGCCGTGGTGTGCCACATAAGGCAGGTAAGGCCGACGAGCAGCAGAGCCTGCTATCATGTGCCCGAAGATTTGACAGAGTGAACATACATGGCTTGCCAGAGTGTGGCGCCAGTGCGGTAGACCAAAGTCATGGAGGGGAAGTAAGGAGATGGAGGGGATTCTCAGCACACTGAGATGAGAAAACCACTATAAGCTAACAGCGCGCAATGATGGTATTCCATGGAGAGATTCTAGGTCCTGGGTTTACTGCAGAAATGTATTTTTACCAGAGCAGCCAACATTCTTGCCTCTCAGATATGCATAACATGTTAACATACCAAAAAGAAAAGACGATGACTTGTTGTAAATTATTCGGATACAACCAACCACAATGCATTGCGAGCCAGTGCCAGAGACAGGCAGTGTGATTCAAGGAGGAAAGAGCTCTGCACATGAAGCATACTCAACTGGACTCCTTAGGTGTTGGTTCAATTTCGTAAGAAACAAGGATTCAGTTGTGAGACAATATCTGACCGGCGATGGTCACATGCAAGTGCATCTGGATCTGCGCAGACACCCGCAATCCAAAACAGTGCAGGATAGACCCACCACAGAACAAAAGGCGGGAACGGATAGAAAAACAACAGGAAAACATGACAATCAGTTATTTTACGGTGGCCTGTAGAAAGAAAGCGGTGCACCTTTGGGCTGCAGAGTATATTACCAGGGCAATAATAGTGCGACAGACTGAGTTGCTATCTGGTGAACGATCCGGGAGAGCTTGACCTACTTTGCCACAGGTAGGAACTATATTGAACCAAAGGCGTGAGGAGACACACATTGGTTTTGGGGAGACGGTGAGGTAATTAGAAGCATACTCTGAAACTTGCGATGAAGTGCTCATATAAAAGCTCTGACAACATCCCAATTGAAGCACTCTGGAGTTATTTCTTGAAATACATGGGCCACGACTTAAAGGCGGCCATTCTCCTTGGCAAGATGGAGAACTACATCAATGTTGCAAATGAGCTTCACATGTGCGTTGTTAAATTTTGTGTTATATTGTTTTTGATTGAATGTAAAATCGACATCCATTTCATTGGCTGTGGTCCAAAATTGTGCAAAATGCCATCAATTAATTTGTACAATACTGGAACACTCACAAAACTCGAAAGCAGAGCAACAAGTGTTTGCCTTGGGTGTTGCACCTGAGGAGGTCTTTCAGCATCCCGAGAACTTTGGGCTTCGCCATGCAGGCATTACAGTGGATCCCAATGTGGTCTGTGAACTTCGAAATATACTTTCAGAATTCAGGGAGAAATGCTTTCGTTGGGTTTCACTTGACTTTGATTTATGTGCGATTGTGGCTTATGAATCTCTGGGAAGCCCAGAATTAACAATTTCGGCAGGGTGGACCATTTACCGCAGAATTTGGCTATATTGTAGGATGAGGATAGTATCTGATTACATTTGTTGCCATCAGTACTGCTAAGCGGAATGTTGACGTCCGATGTCAAATTTCAAATTCAACCTCAGCCTTTAGGCCTACATTAAACAAGAGACACAGCAAAACTTACAGCGCTTTGCGGTACAACAGGCGCCACCAGTTTTTTTTCAATTTGGGCACATTTCCGTGAGAACAGTCACTACGGGATCAATTTTGATCCAAATTCCTTGGAAATAGGCGCGTTGGAATCGCGCTGCGAATCTGCAGGGGAGGGGACCAAGTACCGGCTTTTTTGATCTGATTATGTAACAAAATTTCTTCCGAAAAAACATGGTCTTGAGCAGAAATGGTGTAGCATCGTGAGTACCGGCCCGATTGCTCTAATTCCTGGATATGCTATGCATCTGGGGTGGGACTCTGGGTCCTGACTGTTTACAGGGATAATATCACCCACCTTGTCTTGTAGTAGTCTATATATGGTGGGACCTAAATATGTACCTTGCAAAAAGTGTGTGCCCAATCAAAATTAGTTGATGCATTCCTTATAGGAGGGGACCGTCCCAGGGTCCCACCTCAGACGTATAACATATCCAGGAATTAGAGCAATCGGACCAGTATTCACAGTGTTACATCATTTCTGCTCAAGACCATATTTTTTCGGAAGAAATTTTGTTACATAATGAGATCAAAAAAGCCGGGACTTGGTCCCCTGCAGATTCGCAGCGCGATTCCAACGCGCCTATTCTCAAGGAATTTGGATCAAAATTGATCCCGTAGTGACTGTTCTCACGGAAATATGCCAAAATTGAGAAAAACTGGCGGCGCCTGTTGTACCGCAAAGCGCTGTAAATACATATTGTGCACATTGTTCCTGGAAAGAGAAAAGGAGCATAATTTGACCTGAATACAGGCACAGCAAAAAATAAATATACTTCAAGCACATTGTCCTTGGATAGATCATCACAATACTACTGCCAGAAAAGTGAAACTCAGATAACAACCAAGTTGACTTGTTTGTGATCCAAATCAGAAACCTCCAGGTCATCATCATCCACCTCTTCCACAATCCCAGAAGGTGCATTGAGCTCTGCCAGATGAGCCAGATTAGCTCTGTGCTGTTCTCGCACATCCTCATCCACACTAGCCAGTCTTTCATCAATATTCTTGACCTGTTTGGCTTGAGATGATCATTCAAACAATGGTCTGGCTGCTTCCCAAAGTTCAACAGCTTTGAGCAGGTCATCATGCCTTTTGGACATGTCTCCAAGATGGAGCATGCATTCTGCTCTGCTCCAATGGACATCCATATCAGTGAATCCTTCCAGCGCAACAGTGAACAAGCTAACTGCAGTATCCTCATCATCTTGGGTGAGGAATAGATCTCCCATGGACTGGAGAGCTTTATGGATGCCAAGGTTCTCTCTTGTCTTCAGAGAGTGTGCAAGAAAGACTATTGGTCAGGGTGATACACCATGAAACCCATCCCACTGAACAAGATCTGCAAGTACCTCCAGACAACAGCCTACAATGTCAGCAGCATTCCCCCATGATAGTTGTAAGGTTGTGCAAAGTATGATATTGGCATCTACCAGATATCCTTCCCTCAGGTTGAGACCCCCTTGGACAAATTCACAGAACAGGATCAGCCTATGTGCTCTGATCAGTAATTTGCCAGCATTAATATTTTTTTGCACCTCCTGCTTGGGAGCATCCATACTCATTTGAAGTTGGGCAATATTCAGTGCAGCGAGTCCCTGATAATAGGGATTTGGATTTAGAGAGCTTTCAGAGAGAATTTGAGTCTGAATGTTATAGGCCTCAAGATATTCAGATTTCAGCCTGTGGGCCTCTGCCAGGGTGGTTTGGATAGTATGCTTCACAGTACCACCAAACATTCCACAAAGACCCAAGAGATTTATTGCCCTATTGCAAAGGGAGATGCTTTGGCTGCATTTACCCAGGGTGCACAAACAGGCAGCAGTTATATGTAATGACTGTGCTTCATGGTAAAAATTTCCGTTACTCATGCCAAGCTGCTGGGACTTGTATGCAATGGATTGAGCGGCAGAGTAATCACCAAGCTGCCACTTCATCCATGCAACATGATACAATGCCTGAGCATGTTGAGTGCTATTTCCAGTTGAAATTGCCATAGATATAGCAATCTGGTAAAATTTTGTGGCACTGAAAGAATCATTCTTGTGTCCTTGATGATAACTTCCTGCTTGGATGTAGAATTTGCCTGGATGAATTCATGAGTCATAAAGAACAGAATTCATTAAATATATTATACATTTGATATCTGTGTCATCAAACAGCTCAAACAGTTCCAACACCTGAGAGATCAACTTTTGTGTATCACATAGCTCAGAATACCACCATGAGCTTATCATCTCAGTCATGACAAAAACCTCCAGTGAATAGTCTCGAGGTTGTGGAAACAGATACTGGATTGGACTGATCAGAGTGAGAATGTCTTGCCCAAGGTTTCAGCTGAATGCATTAAGATAGCATGTGCAGTAAATACTATCCTTTAGGTTTGGATGACCCTCTTGAAGCCCATTACGCAGCACATTTTGAATATTTGCAAGATGTGATGATATCTGAGCAACTGTACTTGAACCTGACAAAGTTCCATAGTGTTCTCGATCAAACTCAAGGAGCTCCAGAAAATATTTGAGAAGAGGTTGAATGAGGTGATTTTCAGGGGGTTTAATCCTCTGCATATACTCCCTAATTGGAGCCAAAACTTTTAGCCGTTTTTGTTGATCCCTGTAGGCCAAACTGGTTCCAATCAATGTAGATTTACATCCTAGAATATTATCAAGCGGAAGGTTGCTTTGAATCAAGTCTGCATCTGACAGTCCATCAGGGAGCATAGATAGGAGGCTTAGAAGCTCTGTGGCCTGGGGTAGGGAGTTGAGCCTGGGACTAGTCAGAGACAATGCAATAGATAATTCAAGGTTGGATCTTTTGTCAAATCCATCTGAAATCAGGGATGTTCTTTCCTGTTCCCAGCAGGATAGCACAGTGGAACAACCTTCTGTATCTGCCATATTGGCCAGAAGGTCAATGGCAAGGGGCATGTTGTCAGTCAGAGCAAGAACTTTTTTGACTTCTGTAGGTTCATGTATGCTATCAGCAATATCTATGAATGTCTTCAGGGCTGCTTCCTGGTCTAGGGGCTCCAGTGGAGGCAGAAATGGGTGGCTCCAACAAACCTTGATTGGTCGTTCTGCTCCTCGCATTGTAATCTAAACAAAAGTCAGCAGAGTGTAGAATGAATCGACTGTGCACCCACTACCAGTGCCAGATGATCTACATCTGTGAGAAGGGACAAAAATTCTTCAATCTCAGGACGAACCTCAGTTGGTTCCCAAACTGTCTCAAGACTATCCAGGATCAAGAGACTTGATGGGCTACTGGAAAAGTGGTGGACAATTGCTTGAGTAAGATCTTTTCCAGGCTGGAGTCCCAAATGTGCTCCAACAAGTGCAGCAAGTTCCACCTTGTTTGCTGCAGAATCACAGGCAACAAAGTGCCGAGATTGTGCATATCTTGACACAATTTCTGTGTGATGGATAACTGCTCTGGCAAGGCTGGTTTTACCCATCCCACCTGCACCCAAGATAGCTATTCGGGGAGTACCTTGGTTAAACAGCCCAAGAATCTTGGTTAGTTCTGTGTCATGACCATGAAATATCTTTGGCTCTGATGGCAGCATAGAGATTGAGGTGGAACTGTGATATATGAAGAAACCTGAATATTTTGAGATTAGGAGACAATATGTACCTTGCATAGGTACGAGGAAACCTGCTCATCTTTCAAAATATTAGCACATAATCTTTGATACATGTTGAAATAGATGTACAGAGGATGTTCTGTCTGAATTGGATGCATCAGAAAGAGCTTCAGCCATGATGAGGACTGCTTGTTGTGTCCTGGATGCATCCTCCTGCATTGCTGTAATAGATTTCATGAGATCAGCATTTTTGATCTGTGCATTTATAAAAAAAAAAATCTGCTGTATTTCTGAGAGGTAGTCCACATACCTGAAAATTCTGAAATCCTTCTTGCAGTCCTGCTTTACAGTCCTTGAGCAGGGCCCTCATTTCGCTTTGTTGGGCTTCAACGAAGGTGTGAATTTTATGAAGTGTTCTAAGCAATGGTGAATCATAATAGAGAGTTGCACAAGCAATGTACCATGTAAAGTTCCCAATATTGTTGAGTACACTGGGCGGGAACTCTCCATCAGTCTCCGAGTTGATGTGCACAGCAATGATTGCCTCCAGCAGTTGTTGAGTTTTCTCCATCAACTGGATACAATCATCCTTGTTTTGCTTCACAATCTGAAACAACCATTTGAGATTGGCAGCAAGTCAAATTCAATACATAGTCACCTGTATATTTTTCAGGAGAGACTGAGTTGTGTTGGACATTGCCTCCATGAAGGGGGTCTTTGCACTACTGGCAAGTAGTCCTAGAGTTTTGGCTGTCACAGCCATGCATATTCTAATGTCTTCCAGTCGGGCCTGAGCAGAAGTGCGGTTTGGGGTCATTGTGGTTGTGGGAAGTATGCTTGCAAGAGGTGCAGGTTTTATCTTAAACTCACCTGTGGAGATCTCATTTTCATTCGCTGCTATCCTTGTCTTGATCTCCCATGTGGCATTCATCTGAGTGATTATCCAGATCCCTTGATATTCTTCACAATATGCTATGCTGATCATGTCAGGCTCTGTTGCGCAGTAGTGTTTCAAGCCCCGGTATCAAAGATGGAACCCACCAAAATCAACACTATCTTTCCATATTATAGGTTGGTAAGCTCCCTTGTCCAAATGAATCCAATTGAAGGGAAGTAACCAGTGAGGCCATGTTCATTGACAGCAAATCGAATAGTACAGTCAACCTGATCACTGGGGTAAGGTTGGACTGCAGCCTAGCCTCCCTCTTCTGATGTGTTTCAGCCCTTGTGCTAATTATTGGATTGTTCCGCATAAGTTACTCAGCGTTGTACTCATCTTTTGATTCTGATTTGTGCTAATTTTTGGATTGTTTCGCATGAATAAGTCACTTAGAGCACCACAGTGTGAGGGGCTTATATATCAAACCTTGGTGCCCTCCAAAGTGACCTGATGTAATAACTCCCATGGTTACAGACCTGTTTTGATACCTCAACTCTCGCTCATCTATTGGTGTGAATTATGGCCTGCTTTCCAGGGCCACCATCGTGCTGTGCGACGTGCTCAGGCATCCGCATTTAGAAGACAACGATCAAACAGTCTCAGCGTCGTCGACAACGATGAGCACAAAACATTATTCCAAATTCATGAAAAAATTATATATTGCAGGGGTGGTACCTCGTTTAGATTGTGCATGAGAATCTAAATTAAATGCGAACGTGATGAAGCATAAAAGGACAGTGTATCATAATGTATGGGATGCACATGCTGCCACAGGTATCAAAGGAAATCTATGTATGTGGCAATCCATGCATGCGGATGGGACGGCGGGGTGGTGGAGGAAACTGGAAGGTGCATCGTACGCTGTGCACTGGGGAAGAGAGCGCACTGCACGATCAGAGCATTCCAGCACAGTTACAGCCGCTCATGTAGGCAGGTCACCACACGCTAATCGTCCTAGGCTTAGCACATGCGTGGGGAGCACAAAACCGCGCACTGAGCGCCCGGAAACGCAGCGCTCAGGCGCCACAGCGGGCCACGTAGGCGCCGTCGTCAGCGGGCCGTGCTCATGCACGAGCAGCTGAGCACGCTCGTACAATCCCCGGACGCGGTGCAACATGTGCACACAGCCAGACAAGCACAGCGCGCTGCGGGCACATCCAGCGCAGGTACGCAGCTTTACGAAGGAAAAATATAGATTAGAGCCCCAGAACATTGCTCAACATCGGACATCACCAACATGTTCCTTGGGCAAAGTGCGATGTTCCTGGCTTGATTCAGGGTGGTGTCGTGGCTCGCGATGTGCATCAGCGAGCAGCGCGGAAAAGTGCGGCGGTGTGGGCGGCTGGCTGGACAACCCAGACCGGCGACTGGACGACTGGAATAGCATTCCATCATTTCACTGTGCTGTATATGTTCCCTCTCCCGCCGTTAGCATTCTGATTGGACAGCGA
This sequence comes from Mycena venus, assembly GCA_014462655.1. Taxonomy (NCBI): domain Eukaryota; kingdom Fungi; phylum Basidiomycota; class Agaricomycetes; order Agaricales; family Mycenaceae; genus Glaucomycena; species Glaucomycena venus. The sequence goes on from JACAZI010000003.1 coordinate 11,042,505, forward strand.
CATCATAGGTAGCGGGAGAAGGAGCACACAGAACATCGATCGCATATTCGGGTGCACATCTGGATCACCTTCAATATGAATCTATGAGACAAGGACGACGACATCATGGGCGTGCGTGAAGTACCACGCACAGAACTGGTCGTTGATGTTCTTGATAAATTACAAGGTCTGGAATGTGGCGCAACTGGCGGCGTCTGGTCATGATGTTCGGAACCTGGCTCACAAATCCCGCGTTACCACACCACGAGATCGTCATGACAATGGAGTATTCTGCTGTGCTTACCATGATGAACCCAGGCTGCGCAGTCTACATCGAAGAAACCGAAGAAATCTGCCTCGAAGAAGCGCAAGACAGGCAATAGATATTTTTTTTACTTACAAGGGGCTGGTCGGCCGCTTCGCGGCCTCCCATCCTCTTTTGTGAAGTCAATCCCCGTCTGTCAAATAGTCAAGATTTCTTTTGTGGCAGATTTCGGCCGAGTGGAATTGAATTGGGCTTTATTCCCAGTACATATGTAGTTACTGGAAAGCTCAACGGTTTTTAACACATTGTAAGCTCACCTTGTACACATACTGTGACATTCCCTTGCCCACAAGTTCCTGAGCAATGTCACACTTCTCAACTATCAACTCAGGGTCGTCTAGATCAGGGGAGGTTGTGTTGACCACACCAGCTTCATCCTCAACCTCGATGGTGGCTGAAGCAACGAAAACATTGGTGTAGGTGCCCATAGGACGGAATTGGGACTTGAGAGGGGGAAGAGCAGAGGCAAGAGCTTTGAACTGGCCTTAGTCGCAAGTTTATGACCAACCATACACAACTTACTGCCACGGAACTTCTTTGCCTGTATATTCGACATCCTGCGCATGAAATACAACTATAGCATCGGGTTTGTGTATCACTGTTATCGCTGTTCATTTCTTCAGACATGAATTGCAGGAAAACAAAATTAAAAGACCTCAACCGTGAGCACCGCATAGTATCTGCACGCCGGCCGCCTCTGGAACATGTCTGCACCACTCTTATTGCCAAGCAAATGGGCCAAACACCATTCAAAAAAGAGTTGCTCTACAAGATCGTGTTCCTATTGCTAGGCAAGTTCATTGGTCTCTTCCTTGTTCCTCTTTCAGCATGTTCATTGTTTTAGGGGGAAAAGGTTCGGCCCTTGGTACTGACATTAGCTGTAACAAAAGGTAGGCCATCGCCCGCTGGGTGAACATAAGTAGATCAACATCAGTAAGGCCGGAAGATGGTCGTGGTGCCAATTTATTCCTTTAATCGCAAGCTGTACAGTTCAACTGCCAGGGTGCTTTCAACTGCGCAAAAGCCTCAAGTTCACGGGAAATGCTGGGCAGAGAGCAATACACACGAGGACTGTGAGTTGGGGTGAGGAAGATCTGTTTTTCCTCACAAGTACTAGTAGCATGTAGTTGGAATGTGGGTGTCAAAGAAGTAATCATAAGTGCAGCAATGGGCAGCAGATGGGTCATCCCAAGATGATTGAAAGAATATGTATATATATGCTAATATACCGAGTACTGAGGTACCGATTCATGTCTAAAGCCGCAATAAAAAGTAACTCTATCGAAATTTATGAGCTACCAAAACAAAGCAAGAATGAGTGAGAACCCACAATTAGCCAGAAATCACAACATGCAAGGTACGAGCACCCATTTGTTGTAGTGTCTGTCTATGAGAGACTACCAAAAACCATGGTCCCAACTAGCTGTGAGTAACATAAACCACCGCTGGTGGAATAAGAGAATCATGTAACCAGATTCAGAGACAGAAGGTTTGACATACACTTGATGGAAAGGTTGAGTGTGAGGTGCTGAAGGAGCTTGATGGCTTGAGAGCTTGCAGTGTTTGAGGAGGCTGTTGAGGGTGTTTGACTGTGCTATGCGAGTTTGAGGTGCCCAAAGTCAAGCACATCTGGTCACTTTCTCGCATTCAGCGAGGGCAGCATGAATCCGACAGGTCTTGCAATGGGACAGGCTGTGGAAGGTGTAGGCTCAGGCAGGGGAGAGGATGGTGAGGACAGTGGGAAGAGCAAAAATAAACAGCGAGTAAGTTTTGCCAATGCGTCACAAGGAGATCAATCTGATCAAGCAGATTTGGACTTGCAAATCCCAGGACACAACAATGTTTGTTCAATGCACTCTCCCCGATCTGCACTGGACTTGTTGAAATCCAAGTGAAATCCCTTACCTCTAACCTTCCCGTCTTCAGGGAGATGGGCCATAAAACAAGTTACGCTCTGGTCCTGTATGGCCGTATGGCCGATTTTACCTGAAAATGCCGCCGTTTTAAGATGGGTTTATACGGGATTGATCCTGCACAAATCCAAGTCTCGTTATCATCCACGGACACAATCATACAGGTAAAAGAATCATTTTGAACCTCCAAAAAAAAAAAAAAAAAGAACCAGAAGTCAATAAACACCCTAGGGAAATTCACTTACAGCTGTAATGGGCGGTTACGGTAAGGGTATGGGTCCCAACATTCCGTGGTATAACTGGTAAACTTCTTTACGGTTACAGGGCATCCTCTGTAGCGCTGGTTTACTGGAAGGTAGTGGCAACATTCTAGGGCTGCACACTGTCCCGTAAATGGGGATGGCTGTGAATTTTTGCGTCCGCAACACCAACAGTCCGGCAAAATGGTGGCTGTCCTTTGGCTCTCGGAGCGTAGGTGACGGGGTGGGAAAGGAAACAAAACGGCCGCCAACAGGTAGACTAGAGAATACCACAAATATCAGGTATCATGAATATTCAGGAGTATACATTTGCAAATAGCGAATATTTATATTTGCCAATGGCTGTGGCTGTGCTATTCATGCGAATGCGAATATCAGTTTTCAGGAAAGTTGATATTCGCGAATATTTGCAGCTGTAATGTTTCAATCAAGCATGGTAAATTTGGGTCTGTTTAAAACATCTACTCTCTGGAACCAGAACATACTTCATTTACACCAACTAGATCTGTAATTCATATGCAAACCAACCACTTTAGAGACATCTTTACTTTGACAACTGCTTGACAGGTTGAACACAGCAAGTGTGATGGTCAATCAAATGGTTGAACATGCAAGACAAGGGCTTGTAAGAGTCTTTGACAATGTTTAAACTCACAGGATAGCATAAAAGTGCTCTTAGCAACTCATAGGTGGCTGCTAAGCCCCCGAATTCTCAATGTATTTACTGAGTATTCATATTCATGAATATTCGCGAATATTGCTGACTAAGCAACGAATATTTGCCATCAATATTCGTACGAATGCGAATATCAGTTTGGAGGTTTTGGTGAATATTCATATTCGTGGTATTCTCTAGGGTAGACAGTTCCAAATATTATTTTATTTTCAGAGGTATGGAGCCTGGGTGCATGCAATTGAACTTTCTGTTGCAACTCTATGGTGCATAAGTACGAATCTATATGAGAGAACAAATTCTGGGGCAAAGAAGGAATATTCAACCAGCTCAAGATAGCCGGGCCCATCATTTCTAGTTGGGAAATGGCCATTTTTTCTTTCCGGGAGAATTTCTATTTTGGCTACAGACTCCTTCTCTGGTATTGAGTGAAAATGTTGGATGGCATCATCTGCAGGACCCACGCACTCGTGTTGCATCCTTACCTCCACGACACCCTTTTCAACTGCTGAGTCCGTTCAACACAGAGTACTCAAACTTGGATGGCGAGAGCTTTATACAGAGGAAATATACGTTCCTGTTGTTAAACAGCTAGAACTGTCGACTTGGTATTTTACAGATCATCGTAATGCGGGATAAGTCGGGCCGAGGATGCCAATGGGTGCTCAGTATCTCATAATCATATTGCTTGTATTTTAATTGTATCAGTCAAACCCGGTGGTTCAAGTGTCGCATTGCCAGATAAAGCCACATAGCAGTCTGGATTGACTCCCAGGTAGGTTTATTCTTGTCATTTGTGTGGAGTGCCGTCTGCGGCCGTCAACGGCTGTCATGAGACGAGTATGTTCGGAATTTTTGCCGCCTGTACCCGTCCCGTTAATTTGGATCCGCCGAGGTCCTGACGGGACGGGCCTGTCAGCCTTTCATGGCACCTGTCTCACCTGTGAAGATGGCGCTGGTGTGCAGCAGCGTGCAGCCCTACAACATTCAGGTACCTGCCATTTGCCTGTCAGTGTCACGGCTCCAAAAGTAAGCAGGATTATGAGTTCCCTGACGGCAATTGACCGGCATGGGCAACGGCACGAGCAAGCCGTCACAATTTGGCAGAGAGAAAAGGTGATTACGCGAAAAATGCTGACGAAAATGTGATGCACGGCCAAAATCGAAAAATCAGGCTCTCTAAGACTCGTACCTTACGGTAGCGGGAATACGATCGAGGTACGAGATCATACCCTTGTGAAGGCTGGCTGCGAGAGACTAGGAGGAATCAGCAAGGCACCAAATTCTGTCACACTCTGGTTGCTTGACGGTATCACTTCCACTGTTGAAGGCTATGAGCTTCACTGGTGGGACTTGGGAAGAGTGGGAGTGGCCCGGTCCCACTCCCACTCTTCTAGTATACAGTGATCAAATGAAAGGTCCGCATCGAGTGAAATCTGGGTGACCCCGCAAGAACCTTCAAAAATCGATGATGTTCAGTCCGAAGTGAGTGGATGAAGTATATGATTCAAGAAAGCTAAAGAAACTCGTAACTACTTTGTGTTTCACCCTCTTTATAAAATTACGCTTCTCTGTCCGTCTGAAGCCATTTAAACTCCGACCTCATATATGAACGCGGCTATGGTGTTCTTCGAAGCCACGCCAATCGGCCTAATCGGCTCGACACACCCGGGCATTCACGGCTGACATCGGGAGCACGCCGATACTCCCACAATCACCCTCGATCAGCTTCTTTGTCAAATTAAGTTATAAATGTCCGTGAATTTTCCGCCGCAAGCAGGAGATCGTACTCAAGCTCAGGAGTTCAATCCAAGTCCACGGTCAGTCTGATAGTGGACTCTGAAGGGCATGGGAGGCCGCGAAGCGGCCGACCAGACCCTTGTATATCCTAAGATAGGTAAGATTTGTATCAAGTGTCCTTGCGCCTAAAAAGCTAACTACTTCGTGTACTAAGAATAGGTTTCAAACGATTCTAAAGAAACTGAACAACGTCCGCAGCGCGGGCGTCGAATGGTTGATCCAGCGGGTTTCGGATGCAGACAAAGCCATGTCTGTTACACGCAGCGACTGGAGCGGATTCAGCGGAAGCTGACAGGTCAAATTTATCTGGGTGCGCGGCAATGGGGCGGCCTGCCTCCGGTATGTATGCTTCCCCGGTGATTGTGCAATGATGCCTTGGTACCACATTCCTACCACCTGTCCGCCAGCTGCAGGAAATCAGGTACATTCCGCCTGCTTCAGTGATTGTATTGGTTGTAGCAGGAACTGCACGCGAAAGCATCGGTGTCATCGGTATGCATACTCAGCAAAACCATTTGTCCTGCACATCAGCACCTAAGTTACACGGGCACTGTACCAACGCAATGCTGCGGACATCGGACCTTCAGCTTCGCCCTGCATCTGTGGCCGCGTCCCTTCTTTAATCGGGATGTACCGTGCAATCGGTCCACGTTTTTGGACGGCGACAGGCATACTAGTCCTCAGCTGAGTAGAACAGGCCCAGATCATGAGCTTTCCTGCTACACACGACCGCGGCAACGCTTGAGGTATGTACGGTTGGTCAAGCCGCTTACGCCTTTCGAGGGACGTCCATAACCCGTTCTTTGGCGCCCTATGAACCATTTCTGAGGCTTTGGAATCTTGCTATCCGACCAGGCCCCGCCCGCTCCGCAGCCATGGCCCAAGTGCATACAACCTGTCAAACATTGGCTTCCCTTGCATGAGCGACGCACTTGCTTCCCTGGTGACGGGGGCGAGTCTGGAAATATCCCTGGGACCAATGTGATTCTGGGGACAGCTTGCCCGCTAAAGACGTCGACGAAAGTCCGGGTTCCGAAGTCCATAAGCAACAGACAGTCGGCATTTAACGAACAGAGAGACAGATGTCGGCCACTTGGCATTCCAAATCCACCTTTCACTTGCCCTCCGTGGCCTTTCCGTCTTCGACGCATGCTCTTGTTATGCTTCGCATGACCGAAGGGTGTCGGACGGTCTGTGCCACCTCCAAGGAACAACATTTCTTGTGTCGCTCAACTGTTGAGATTTGACTTTTGCTCTTTGTTCGGAATTCCTTGTGCAGCAACCTCTTGGTCAGTGTCGGTAGTTGCGCAGTTATCAATAGCGCTCGGCACCGATTGCACTGTATTTAACCCGGACGAGTGAGGGGGTATGATACACAATCAAGCGCAAGACGAACTCCCCGATATACATTTTGAGCCATGAAGTTTTCCGCCCCTCTTGGTTTTACAACAGTGGTGCCCTTCTTAGCGTTGTGCGCTACCCAGAATACGGCGGTCAAGGTGGGGCTTTCTATGGAACTGTACAGCTCACCTTCTAACCAGCACATAGGTTTCCAGCAGCGCAATCCCCTGGGTCAAAATTGATGGTCAACTCAACCGAATCTCCGCCGGGTCGAGCACCAATGTCTGGGGAGTCGCCGCTAATGACGAAATCTTTCGTTACACCGGTGATGACAGCAACCCCTGGGTCCAGATCCCTGGCGCCCTAACAGACATTGGAGCAGGTGCAGATGGCACGGTTTGGGGGGTCAGCTCTATCGGCGACATCTGGCGCTACACCGGGGATGAAGGATTTCCTTGGGTCAAAATTAACGGTCAACTCAACCGAATCTCCGTCGGATCGAGCACCAATGTCTGGGGGAGTCGCCGCTAATGACGAAGTCTTTCGTTACACCGGTGATGACAGCAACCCCTGGGTCCAGATCCCTGGCGCCCTAACAGACATTGGAGCAGGTGCAGATGGCACGGTTTGGGGGGTCAGCTCTATCGGCGACATCTGGCGCTACACCGGGGATGAAGGATTTCCTTGGGTCAAAATTAACGGTCAACTCGATCAAATCTCCGTCGGGTCGAGCACCAGTGTCTGGGGAGTCGCCCCTAATGACGAAATTTTTCGTTACACCGGCGATGACAGCAGCCCCTGGGTCCAGATCCCTGGCGCCCTAACAGACACTGGCGCAGGTGCAGATGGCACGGTTTGGGGGGTCAGCTCCATCGGTGAAATCTGGCGCTGGATCGGTGATTAGCCTCCACTTCTTGCCTTTCCTATGTGCAGGAGCTATACTGTTACAACGGAAACATCTCTTTCTCTCTGAGCCGCTTATCCGGGCTATCCCGTTACTAACACATCTCACCCATGGTATACATGGGCTTGACATCCAAGGTGGCGTCTGTCCTGTTGCGATGGCCCATAACCTTTGAAGACATATAGAAACAATTTCAATTGCGAAGAACAGAAGAAGGAAAACTTGTACCTCTCGGTCAGCATCCCCAAGTGCCTTGGTGGCCTCATATGCGGCCTCCACTTCGTCTTCATCATCCTCCTACATGTCCTCCTCGTCCCCGTCGTCCTCCGAGTCACTGGTGTCCCTGAGACTGGGGATCTCGTCTCCGTCATCGTCGAGCTCGGGTGAAGAGGAAGAGCGAGCGGCATGGAAGGTACGAGCACGAGCAGAGGAGCGAGGCCTTACGCTTCAAGGCAGACTCTGGAATGTTAGGATCAGACACACGGGCAGAGAGACGGGAGATCCGCCTGGAAGAACAACGCCGAAGGAATTCTGTAATATTGGTGGCCCTCGTAGAAGAGGTTTGACGGGTGGCAAAGGATGGTCGTCGTCAGGACCATTGTAGAAAATAATCTCGGAGGCAGGGAGTAGTTGTCATCTGGGCCGACTGCACACTGGTTGCCAATAGACATTGGAGCAGATGGGTGAGAGTCAAATTATGGCGACCTTAAATACCACACACAGGCGGAGAAATCACAGATTTCTTGACGGCGGGGACCTTGTGCACTGCGCGTAGACGGAGGAATCATAGATTTCTTGACGGCGGCTAGTTACACATATTTATTTGTTGACGGCGGGGACCTTACTATGGGCGATATATTGTGTAAAAACTACTTGGTTTTTTACATCTTTTTTTGCCTCCTTTCAGCTTCATTTTCAGGACAACTTTCAGTAGGACATCTCAACTTTTGGAACTTGCAGCTTTTATCCTTAGTTACCCGCAACTTGAAAGCATAGCGTGCATCTTGCAACAAAGGTGCTTACAACCGAGAATCTGTGCAAGTTAAACAAAATTTGATCTGATTGCAACTTCAGGACATGTCTGCAACTTTAGAACCCGCAATTCCTGCAACTGAAAAGTGCATGGAACTAAAAAAAGTTGTTTGCAAATAACAAAGTGTCTGCAAGTGACAAAATGCTTGCAACTGAACAAAGTGCTTGCAACTAAACAATGTCTTTGCAACTTACACTCAAACAACACTACAGCTCGGATATTGCCGGCAACTTTGACAGTGTGGGATCTTTCTTGACAAAATCACGTACGTTGCCTTTTCTTGGCTCAGACCCATATGTCACCATGCGCTCTGCCCACTGGTTCTGGGCCTACAAGGACTCTGAGTCTCGCTATTGATTGAACATTATATCTCGGATAGGAAATATCAAATTTCGGAAATAGATGATCTGGAAATTAGTATGACACAACTGGATTCTGAGCACCGATGCTTGGAATTCAGTTGCATCATATTGGAAGCCAGTCTGTTGATGGCAGTTATGGGTGAGCATGACATAAGTGAAGAGAAGCACTCAGTCACAGTGATACCACAAGGTTAAGCCATCCCCCGCCCAACATTAGTCAACGCTCAACAATGGTAGATTAATGAGTTTCACACCTGGCAGTTGTGGAACACCTTAACGATGCCATTATTCTCATTATACATAATAAATGCCCCATGACAATGGTGAGCCCTGGGTTTTACATCTTCCCCTTCCCTGCACCCGGATTGCCCAATTTCAAGACCTTGACGACATCAGCATACATGTTACGTGACTTGAGGAGGACGATGGCCTCCTTGGTCTTGTTCAAGCTCTCAGCAGCACTAGAAATGATGTGGGGGACCTCCTCAATGATGCAGTGGTCATGCGTTCTCACCTAGGTGATTGGACAGAGCAGAATAGAGCAAAACAGAAATCACACTAAGCAAAATCGAGGCACGGATTTGATAGCAACCATAGCTCGTGTCCTTTCCCACAGTTGCAACTTCGTGGAGAATGTACGATGCAGGCAGGCAAGTTGCTTATATCCCAAAAATCGAGAGCAGCTTTCTTTTGTACTGATAGCTATGGAAAGTTTCAGGCAAGTTTCTTCACATGCAGGCCCTTTATCTACCTGCAACAAAAGATGCATGGCCCCATGTCTGCATGCACCAAAAGTTGCATGATCTTTGCCATGCATCCAACAAAAGATGGATGACCCCTTGTCTGCATGCAACAAAAATTGCATAGTCTTTGCCATGCATGTAACAAAAGATGTGCTGCATTTCTCTGTCATGCAGCTTTGTTGCAGGTAAAGCCCCAGAGTTACACATGAAATTCAAAAAAAAACTACCTAGTTGCAAGAATATACTTTTTACACAATATATATGCCATACCTTACAGTACCTTCAGGGAAGGCGGAAATTAACTACTCTTAGTTGTCCATTTATTAAGAATCAGGTGATTAAACATGAGGTTCGAACAGGTTCGGCAAAATCCAGAATCCTCGAACCCCGAACCTCACTTGGGGTTCGGTTCGGATTTTTTGAGCCCCTCGAACCTGAATTCAGGTGCGGTTCGGGTTCGGTTCGGGTTCGGGAGGGGTTCTGAACCGCACCCCGGCAACACTATGTGCGGCAGGTGCGACTGAGGTGCCTCCTCGGCGAGCCGTTGCTTGTCGACGGGGACACCAGGCATAATGGAACCCGTGAACCCAGGGAGCTTGGAAAGCACAAGGAGGCGGTAGCGATGGTCGTCGTTGAAGCGGCCTTGCTGCTCCCGATACAGGGTGACTTGGTGGGCGAGCGCCTCACCATGCTCGATGCGCACCCGTTCCTCTTGCCGGCGAAGGCCTCCTCGTCACGCATGTAGGTGACGAACCGCGGGATCTCCACATTCAGCCGCTTGATCTCCTCGTTAGCGCGCAGGATTTTGAAGTAATTATCCATCGCTTCGCGACCCGCTGGCTGGGCCCAGCCCTCAGTGTGGATGTCGCGCCGGGAGGCGCGCAGGAGATCGAAGTCTGAGAGGAAGGTATAGTCGACCACCTCCTCCCAGCTCAGCGACTCGCGTGGGACCTCGAGCGCCGCCGCCGCGTTATACTGCTCGATCGCCGTCTTGATTGCCCGCGAGCGCGCTTGAAGCGCCTTTGCAATATGCTTGCGCATTTTGTACCCTGTGAGATCCATTAGTGAGGAAGCCATCCTCGGTGTAATTCGAGGACGCACCCGTGCCAGACATATGGCACTTGGTGAGCTCGAAGAGCCGCGCTATGACCAAGCCTTGTAGCTTGTCTAGCGCGCGCTGGTACCTCCTATTAGCAACCAGCACCACGGCCTCCGACCACTCCGTACACCCTGGCGTCCACCGCTCGGGCAGGTCCATCTGGACCTCCAAGTCTTGCACCGCGAGCAAGACTTTGTCGCGGAGCTCCATCGCATGTCGCCGCTGGGTCTCAAGGCGACGCGTGGCAGACAGGTTCGCTTCATAGCCCTCCCTATCCATCTGTGGCTGGAGCCAGAGCTCAGGCTCTCGGATGTGGCAGTGCTCTTGCAGCTTCCGAACCAGTGGCGGTGCATTTCAGCCTACCTTGCATCATATAAAAATCAGAGGGTCTGGCCGTAAACGGGATGGAACCGGGAGAAACTTGGGCAGAATGGGTTCAGATTTGGAAGGTGGAACAGTGGGGTTCGTATGTACCTGCTTGCCCGAGATTGGGTCGGTGCGGGCCGCGATTCCCCCCAAATGAGCGTGTATGCTGTCTGCCACTCCTGAGGATCAGAACAGGTGGCTATGGCTGATGGCTTAGGTGCCGGTGGCTCTAGCTATTTTTTCTTTCTTTCTTAAATTCAGAAATGAAAAGCGGGAGAGAAGAAAACTGTAACTGTCTGATGCCGTGTTTAGAAAAAAAAAATCTGCATCATTGTGAGGTACAGGAGAAACATTGTTGAGAGATGGCGTCGATTGGCGTCGATTGGGTAGCACTGGGCGCCACGGACCTACCAAATGATCCAAGATGCTGTTTGGCTCTTTTTGGCTTAAATATTCCTAGGCACTAGGGCGCAACCACATCCGGGAGTATGAACTCTGCTTCCAGCCACAGATGGATAGAGGGCTCCGACGCTCCGCATCGTGCAGAAGCCCCATTTCGACTCTAATTTGCTTCAGAATAGCCCCCTCTCACTCTCTCTTTCACGCACTTATTATTTATCACACATTTAGTTCAAGCTTTCAACTCTTATCTCTATGTTCAACTTCTCCTAGCCACAATTTCAGCATACAAAAGCCTGTATAATCTATAAAATAAAGCAGTATTCAACTTCCCCACCTTCTGGTGTGAGACTACTGTCTAAACTTTCGCTCTTGCCCTTGTTCTCACCGCCACTATCGTCGCCCCTCGCATCCCGCAGCCTTCATCATACGCTGCACCTTGTCCCCATCCCTTAGTCCCGCTGCACATCGGTACTGACCTTGGTCAGGAGCCCTTGCATTTTATTATAGGTTGTGGCCACTCTGAGTGGTTGCAGCCCACGCACCTCGTCCCGGTTTTGATTTATTACAGCTCCTGCTCACAGCTGCGCCACGAGCGCCTCAGTGTGTGCTGCCATCTATCCCTTTTCTTCTCCGAGTTTACTTCTTGACTGATGGTACGTGATGTGATGCTGGCTGCCCTTAGCACGAATGCTAAGTTCATCTTCAGGCTTCAAATTACTCCTGTTGTTGCTTCGCATTTGGAATATTTTTTTAACTTGTTCTACTTCATCATGAGGTGAGTTGGCTATACTCCGCATGGTGCCAATCCATGCCTTACTTGCTACCATGTGTCCTTGCAGGAAATTGATTTTTCTTTTTTAATTCTTCCTATGAGGTGCATAAACCTGCGAATTACATGTATACGTCTCTTTCCCCTGTCTTTTCATTCTTCACGGTGATGTACGTGCACATTCTATCTGCGCTTTCACTCATCTCTGTCAGGCCTTATCTAAAAAAACCACAAATCTAAAAACATACGAATAAAGTGGAAAACCCATACATATGTACGAACGGCGGTCCAACATTGGCTTGACTGGTTGCAACCGTAGTGTAGTGTAGTTAGTTTCATACTGCACATACCTTGCATCTGTGAATCAAACTTGTCATGCTTACAAGATTAGTAGCGTAGGCGTTCGTTGAACGCCTATTATGCACCCGAACGCCTACTCCTGTTTTGAACGCCTATTGTGCCTAAGCGAATGGTAAGCGAACGCCTATTGCGGGCATTGCCACAATAAACACCGACATTGCCACAAAGAACACCGACAGGTCCGTGCGCCGTGGGCCACTGAGCGGATGCACACGTACTCAGCTCCAGGTCACACTGAGGGGCGTCACGAGGATATAGGAACGCCAACACCGCGATCCATCTTGCAAATCCGACACACTGCACAAAAACCGAGACATTCCGTAAAATCTCACAAGAATCGATACATTTGTGCTTGCTTTCGGGAAAAACAGCACAACTTTCTGAAAAGACAACACGACCTGTTTGGTCAAGGTTGAATCCTGTGTCACGGTGTGACACATCCTTTCTTCCTCTCCCACCACCATTCACGACGCGCCGATGCCCAATCAAAGCTAACGGAGGTTGGGCCGACATTTTAGCCGTTCGGGGGACCACAGCTACGTTTTTATCCTTTCTTTCCTTTCGAGTCGTTGTTACTGCAATGTTCCAGGTATTTCAACAACAATGACTGTGGCTCGCCAGCGAGCATCCCGCCGACGATGGAAAGAAACGCACACGTTTCCCAGAGGAACGGGTCCTTTCCAGGGATGCCACTTCCGAAAGCATTGTCTAGAGTGTGTGTTGAAGGGACCTAATGGCGGCGGGCAGATTGTGGCACATGGTGCTCTACCCATCCTTGCCCCAATTGGTGAGGCCGGTTTCCGTGGTGCGCCCGAGGAAGAGGGGCATGCCGCGCAAGGCGGAGGTGGGTATTTTGCTCAACTAAACGTAGCCTGCGGGTGAAGCTAAGCGATTCACGGCGCATTTCGCGCCTAGGGTCGTGCTCATTTGTGCCCCAGTAGACCGCTTGTAGCTCGTAGCATGTAGTTTGTTAATGCAAATTCAACACGAAAATTTGGCCACCTTAATATGTCGTGGGTCAGCGGTGAAATTGAACAGTCGCTAATAAATCAGCACACTCTGTTAATTTCAGCGTGTTCGAACGGAGAGTGGACCGCACACAGACTATCTCAGGAAGTTTGATCCCATCACCCCGAGGATCGCGATGGCGGGTTGGAAGTAAGTACGAAGGATCTCCAGAGAATGTTTAGAGGATGTGTCGGGCTTTATGAAATTCCAACAGAGTGTGTCGCATATTCTGCGATGTGTCTGAATTTAAAAATGTGTCGCGGTGTCGGGTTTTAGGAAGCCTCGGCGTCACAGACCAGACGCGTTTTTTCTTCCCTACCAGTAGGGCACACCCGCCATGGATCGCAAAGCCTTCGTCCTCCCTGCCATAATTCAATGTACCGAGAGGGAGATCAACGACTACAAGCGTTGGATTGGTGCGTAGCCGTCTATCAAAGCGCGCCGCGGATCTGATACCTTTGATGCTTCTCACATGTCTAGATCTTCTTCCTGAGAACACGGTGTTCGACGGGTCAAACGCTCTGGAATGGATCGTGCCTGACAAATTTAACGACTATCTAATCCACAAAACCCGAATCACCGCACAGAACGCGTACACATCTTGATTTTACACGACGTGGGACACCCAAATAAAGTTCTCACAGCCCTAAATTGGACGCAGATGTCATCAAGATCTCAGACGATGAGCCCATGCCGTCCCCACCGCGTCTTGCTGGCTCCGAAATCACTGATACGAAACCTATCCTACTCGACATCATTAATTTATGCGACTCGGAGTCCGACACCGAGACTCCTCCCCCTCGCATCAAGCTCGAAGCCAAGCCACAGCCTGCCGCTGCTTCTCAACACAAGCCCGGGCGGTTCCGCAAGGTCAACGATCTTGAGCTGATCAAGATCTCCCGGTCCGAGAATGTGCACCATGTCGTTCAACCCAACCAAATTCCGGAGCGCTGGCCGGCCGCTGAGCCTGACTCGGACATCGCGTTCGTTTTGGACTTCTCTAGCGACGATCGTGCGAAGAAACAGACGAAAGCAGGGAAGCCCAAGGGGCTTGACGCCCTTCTAAAGGTTGAGGTATGCAATTTCAGTCTGCGCTATTCAAACGACTCACTACGTGACTGGCCAGGACCAGGATTCATGGGGAAAGGGTTCGAACGGCAGTACAACTCGAGAAACTATTCTTCAAGTTATCGGCAATGTTCCCTCACGTCCTCAAAGCCGGATGCAACCGAGTCCCAGTTGTCAAGAAGCGGCGAGATGTATTCCATGATATTACTTCTTTATCTTTGATTCACTGATCATACTCAGGGTCCCAGTAACGACGGCAAACTGATATTCATTGGCTACTCAAAATGGGTGCAGGGGGAAAAATGGGCTCATACCTACCTCGCCATCCCCGCGGACGTCGACGAAACCGTTTTAGCCAGTTACCTGGATGGTTCGGTCATTCCTCCAGAACCCGAGGCTCACAGTAGTCCCGAGGGCCTTTGTGTGCGCCTGATGCACCCACGACATGGGAAACAGACAGAATGCCGTGAGTTGCTCACTTATATTCACTACCAGGGGAATTATTTCTCATTCAATTTCCAAGCTCACATTACGAGTAATTATGTTTACATAATTCTCGTTCTTAATCAATCGAAGGGCAGAAAAAAGTGCTCAGTTTTTACTTGTCTCCACTCATTCATGTAATGCTTTTATGCCGTAATTTCATTAGAAACCTTGACGACATTAGATTTTTTTGTGATACCCTTCGGCTTTCGAAAGTGGCTGGTGCCCCATTTCAAATTTGGGTTGCAAATCGATCGAAAAAGTAATCAGTGATTGGCTTGGCTTGTAACCATGGTTATTATTCCACTTAATCAAGGACCAATCACATAAAATGGCATCAAATTGAGTATCATGATCAGGCGTGCATCTCTCTCCATTTTCTCCTATGCCCACTGTAAGAATGAAGTGTAGTGGTGCCCCCTGCACCTGAAATTTGTGCCAAGAGAATGTTTAGATGCCTTGCCATGCCGTCCAAGCCGTCGCATTAAATCTATTTTGAGTAACTCCATCAACTTTCGAGTCAATGCCAAGACAAGGGTGAGATCCGGACAAATAGGAGGGCAGCCGATGGATCATCGTTGGATCGTCGCTTTCCTTCACAATATCGCTTTGTGTCAATGGTGTCTCTTGCTCTGCGGGTATCTGCTGAACGGCTCCTTGAACAGCTGTCTCTGTCTTCCTCACTTCCCTTCCTCATTGCTCTAGGCACAGCAAAGCTATCACTGTGATTGCTCTCTCACTGTGGTTCTCCGTTGCTCTACTTTCGATCTTGGCCCTCGCGATCCGGATCTGGTACTTGGTTTGGACTGGAAATCTGGTATACAGGATTTTCTGCTCTTCATGGGTTGCACTCTGCCTCCGGTGTTTGATCCATTTGAGTTGTATTCCGGTACATACCAGTGTTTTTTTTTTTTCCCCTTCCTTGCTTCTTTCATGTTCACTAACGCATTCCTAGTCCCCACAGGGCTATTTCTGTCCTCAGGTAGTCCTATTGTTGAATCTGCAAAACTTGTGGACGTTCATTGCGTCCGTTGTCCTGTACCCCGAACCTATGCCTGTCTGATTTCTTGGTTCCAAATGTTCCTTTGTCATCGTCATTGTCATCATTGTCTCTTCGTGGCCATGTACCCCGAACTAATGTTGAAAGACCTGTTGAAGATGGATGAGATGTACTATCAACGCTTTTGTTGTCCTTGGATGAGACTCGTAATATTTTTGTATGCAACAATAATAAACAGTTTCCAAGTTGGTCACTGTGCTTGATGCACCTTCGAAACAAAGTAAGTTCATCTAATGCCTTGCACTTGTTCATATGACTTGATATGCTGGATTGGGAGTGTTTTGAGCCCCAAAAGACTAAATCTCTTTTAAAAACCATATGGTAACAAATGTAGATCCCAATATTCAATTTCCGAGTCAGTCACCCTGTTTGATGCACCTTCCAAATAAAGTGACTTGATTTAATGCTTTGCGGTTGTTCGAATGCCGGGATATGCTGGATTCAGAGTATTTTGAGCCCCAAGAAAATAATTCTCTTTTAAAAACCATGTGGTAACAAATGCAGCTCCTGATATACAGTTTCCAAGTTGGTCACTGTGCCTGATGCACCTTCCAAATAAAGTAATTCCATCCAATGCCTTGTGGTTGTTCGTATGACTTGATATGCTGGATTGGGAGTGTTTCGAGCCCCAAAAGACTAAATCTCTTTTAAAAACCGTGTGGTAACACCTGTAGATCCCAATATTGAGTTTCCCAGTCAGTCACTGTGTTTGACGGACCTTCCGAATAAAGTGACTTGATTTAATACTTTGCGGTTGTTCGTATGACTAGATATGCTGTATTTAGAGTATTTAGAGCCCCAAGAAACCAATTCCCTTTTAAAAACCATGTGGTGACAAATGCAGATCCTGATATACAGTTTCCAAGTTGGTCACTGCGCCTGATGCTCCTTTCAAATAAAGTCTTCATTAAATGCTTTGCGGTGGTTTGCATGACTGGATATGCTGTATCAAGAGTGTTCAGAGCTCTGAGAGAATAAATCCATTTTAAGAAGCATGTTGTAACAAATATAGATCCCGATATTTAGTTTCCAAGTTGGTCACTATGCTCGTTGCACCTTCCAATTAAAGTAACTTGGTTTGATACTTTGTGGTTGTTCATACGACTGGGTATGCTGTATTCAGAGTACTTTGAGCTCCACAAAACTAAAACCATTTTAAAAAGTGTGTGGTAACAAATATAGATCCAAATATTCACTTTCCGAGTCAGTCACTGTGCCTGATGCGTCCTCCAAATAAAGTAACTACATGTATTGCTTTGTGGTTGTTTTTATGTCTTGATATGCTGTATTCAGAGTGTTTCAAGCCCCACAAAACTAAATCCCTCCAAAAAGGCGTGTGGTAACAAATGTCATTCTTGATATCCTGTTTCCAAGTCGGTCATTGTTCTTGATGCACCTTCCAAATAAATTCACTTGGTCTCTAAAACTCAGAAATCCTGGGGACCAGGAGAATCCAACCATCCCCTTTTGTTTTGTCCCTGAAACTTGAAATCTGAACCATTGTTTTCCCCTCAGGGAAATTCATGCACTTGGGCACACTGAAAAATTACCATTACATAATTACGAGTCCCTGCCACGCCCTGCGACAGCTTTACCCCCCAAGTACACTTCCGAGACGGTAAGGTCATCACCGGTAAGATGGTGAAACACGCATGTTCCGCAACCAAGATCGCATACACATCGAAGGATCCCAACATGCAAAAATGCGTCGTTATTTTTCGTGGACGCCACTCTCATCCGCCGTGACCATTGGAGAAACCCAGAAACGCCGCCAAGGAAGACGTCAAGAAATGCCTGTCTATCTCAGGAACGTTGGGGGAAACGGGCGGTCATTTGAACACATGTTTGTCCCTGATTAATATTTTCACTTGTTTCCATCGCTTACTGGCCATTATAGCGACCGCAACCCGAGCTCTTCTGGGCTCCAGCATCGACGTGAAACACCCCGCTTTTCGCGATAAACGACGTTTGCGTGACGAGGTTTCTCGCCTTAAATATGACGCTACTCCGGCGGGCCTTCTATGGGCTGGTGAGTGATTTAATTTTAATGTGCGCTGTGCCCTAAATTCGAAATATAGGGATCGTGGAGGATTATCTGATCGACCACCCCTACATTTGGGCGTAAGTTCTTTTACGCATTCCGGATCTCCAATGTTTCTCAAAATTATCAGGTGTTACCATTGCCCGCATCTACACCAACTCTTGCATGAAGGAAGCCTTCACGCATTTGTTTGACGCTTTCTTTAGTGTAGTGAAGGAAGTAACCGGGGAAACCGGTGCGATTCAATGCATTTCATCCAAAGGGAAACCTCTACTCCATTCTGGAGGCTGCCCAGGTTCAGGGGCTCGGCGCTTCACTTGCGAAAATGGTTTCTGATGACCCTGCCCTGCGCCAGCTCTTCCCCTCCATCGATCCCGATGTTCTCGTTCAATTCATCGTGAAGCTCTGCAGCGTTCATTTCGAAAGGTTCTTCTGGTCTGTCTAATTATCCTGCCGCCATATTCATCTCTTCTAGATAAACCGATGTGCTCGTTGCTGTCGTTGGACAGAAGACTGTGGACTATCTCAATTCCTCGCTCTTATGGACTTAAAATTGGCTAACGACACCACAGAGCCTGCACAAGTGAGGGAAAGTGCTTTAATTGAACTTGTCGCCTGCCCGGTACAGCGAAACACCGGCAGCCGGCGAATAGTTGTTCGGCTAACGCAAATAGTCGTTCGCTTGCCTTGAAATAGGCGTTTGGCGGACAGAATAGGCGTTTAGACGACGGAATAGGCGTTCAGGCGACGGAATAGGCGTTCAACGCCATCAATAGGCGTTCACGAACGCCTAATGCTACTAAAGTTGTCGTGCCTCAATTGTGAGAAGCATTAGATTTTTCTGAAGTATTACAATCAATGGCTGTGCTGCTTTTGCAATTGATTCCCTCACATATGGTTTTGACCCTTTCAGGTCGAGTTTTTTTTCAGCTGTTTTAACACACCACTGAGAAATGTCACTAGAGTCTGGACATAGGTAACTGAACTCCCTTGGTTTATAGTTGTCATGTGAGGTGTGTGGTCCATCTTAATTGTTATCCAGTCACCTAGGCTCGTGACCAGCCTGCCTGCAAGCAGCAACAATGTGGCGAGCACGTTGCCGCAGGCAGGCTGGTACTTCTCGGGCTAAGCGAATGGCCTGAGCGCAGAGTTTGAAAAAATTCCTTTTCCCTCGTTCTGGTTTCAATTCAAGTCGAATGTGAAAATTCCAAAGGAAACATCTAATCTAATTTGACTTGACTCAAGATCTGTCTCTTCAGAACTTTGACTAAGTGTGCCGGGGGCACATACTTGAGGGTCGAATTTGAGTGAAGATTGATGGCATAGCACAGCCACCTGATGCCAGCGATCGGCGCCAGCCAAAATTTCAAACTCCACGTGCAGACCATTGACAGCATCCGAGAAGTACCAGTCTGCCTGCGGCAACGTGCTCGCCACGTTTGTTGCTCATCGCAGGCAGACTGGTGATGAGTCTACCAGTCACCAACAATTGAACATATGCCCTCACTGCAGAAGAGATACTGACAGAGGGTTTCTTTTGGGATATAACACTCAACTATCTAAGGTTGGCTTACATTGACATATTTCCCATGCTAATATCTGGGTCAATGAGCAGTATGTAGGGAGAACCACACAACTGAAGTTGGTGAGTTTGTTTGTATATGTTTACAAAGCGTTGCACAAGGCCTGTGCATCGCCACCTGCCACGTGTTCCTCTTGAACCACTTGACAACAAATGGTGATAATTGTGGAACTCAAACTCACCAAGACCCCAGTCTTCTTGGCTAACTACTGGAAATTGAAGCCCCCACATTTATCTACAATTGGTTGAGCATGGGAAGAACCGCAAAAAATACTGGGCACAGTGCAATAGGACCACAAGTTTAGTCTCAGACACTTTTGCAGACTGAAAAGTTGTGAAAAGTTGTCAAACATGTTGGTGCACAGCATTTCAAAAGGGACTAGCAGTTACCCGTGCTTCGCAACGGAACGTTTTCGATTCATTTTGAGCAACTACAAAGTAGTTTGTCGTCCACCTGGGCCTCCTCTGCCTCTCTATCATCAGGAGTTTTGCGTTTCTTTGGAGCTGGCCCCTCGGATTTTGAATTGGCCCTGAAAAAGCCCGTGAATTGAGGCACGCCGGGGCACTGTTTGCTCAAGTCGCGAGTCGGGAGGGATCAAATCAGAGTAGGAAAAGCAACACACATATCATGGCCGGGCACTCCTCAGCCGTTGGCACATTGGATTTCGCTCGCTGGCCCAGGAATGTAATGGTGTCAACATCAATAAGAAACTGCTTGACTGCCTTGTCCTCATTGCGCTCGATTATAGTTTTTGAATTTTGGAGTGTTGGGAGTGAGATACCGAGCAGGGAACACCTCCGACGACCTCGTTGCATAGAGATATTGCTCTGCATCAAGGTCGAAGGTTGAATTGTCGAGGTTGATGTTAGTAGGGACGCCACGGATTGCAATCGAACTCTGATGGCAGAGGTCGAAATTCCCGGGTGAACTGAGGGGTGTGAGCTGCGAATGGAGTCAACAACCACATCCGAAACCTAGAGAATAAACAGTACCGAAACAATGTCGCTGATGACGTGATAATCAACGGGAGCGAGGTTTTGTGAATACCGCTTGATGGTAGGAGTCGTACGGGCAATCTGAAGGGAAAGTAAAATAAAAGGTGACAGTTATAAAGAGTAATAAAAGAGTACGACTTATTCGAACACCAACACTGCAGCACAACCCATGTGTTCGGGTCGTGCTTATTGATATCTTTGCCGTCCCTTATCCCGAGAGAAGTGAATCTGAGGGCTGCGCCGAAACGGTTCCGGCGGTTCCTAAAGGTGCTGCAGTTGAACCTTGCCATGATCGCAGCAGATGCCAAACAGAGGTCTTTCTGCCGTTGAGAACCGGAGAACACGCTCGTCTGTCCAGTGAAGAGCGGCACAATCTTGACACTCTGCGGTCATAGGCCCGCAGTCTTCCCGTAACTGTGGATCGTGGTATTCTCGCCTTCCAGGCTCAGATGGACGGGTACAGTTGCGGCGTGCTGCCGTTGTGGAGGTGGGGGAACGCCCGGCTCGTAGGTTCTCGGAACGGGTCGGTAGTCCGTGTATGGCTCGAATGAATGATAGGGAATAAATTTATGAATATGTCCCGGGCCGTAGAGTGAGAAATCAGGAGGAGAAAATAGAGTAAGGAAGACGCCCAAGTGGCGTGAGAAGAGAGCGTGGGGGAAATGTGACGAAACGGGGTTCTTGGTGGCTATGAAGCCCACTGGCGGCGTTACGGGGTGGTGGGGGCGAGGAGCTCCGACGCTGCCTCCAGGCGGTTGCCTTGCACTGGCCGCTGATGTCGTGGTTCGTGGTCAAAAGGTGTTTATTTGGCACTATTTATGGTACAAACAAATGCTGTAAGGTAAATTACCGAGGTATCAGGGTAAAATTAAAAACCGAATGTGGAAGGATATCCACATCCCGGCCGTCCGACCCCTCCACAGTGCGGGGGATTTTGATGTCGTCCCTGACATCAGTTTAAGGGAAGGAAGGAGGAGGATGGCCGTAAAGTATGAACTAAGTGAATCGTAAAAAACTATACGTGCAAGATAAGTAATGGTTGCACAAAGCAGAGGCAACTATATGTAAATGGTGAGTGAGTAATCAAGGAATCAAGGAGTAGATGATAACGAATCGATAATCTGGTCAACAATGCGATAAAAAACCTTTCGAAGACTGGGGGACGTGGGAATCTCGTAGCCAACATTCTTCCGATCCAGCGCGTCGATGAGCTTGCGCAATTCGTCACGAATTGGTGGTGAGACGAAGAGGAGTTCGAAAATGGATAATGGGATGTGCGGAGACGAATCCTCGGACGACGAGGCTGCTGGTGGTTTTGAATCGGGAAAAGGTAAGTGAACAGGAAGATAAATGGGAGGTGAGGGAAGGCGTTCGATGGGCGGAAAGTGTGGAATATTTGACACGACACTGCGATCTGAATGGGGAATAGAATGTGGATGGGCCACGCTAGGATGCGACACATGCGGGGGATTTGATTCGACACAGGGTTCGACGGCACAAGGACGAACGGCAGCGGGTAAAGCAACGTGCGGGGGATTTAATTTCGATGTGGGGGCAGTGTTGGGAACGTGACGAGGCTCGAGTGGACGTGGCGCATGCGAGGGATATAAATGTGCAGTAGGAACGGCATGTGGGACACCAGAACGCACGGGCGCAGATGAATCGCGGAGAGCGTGAGGAACGTGCGGGGGATTTGAATGTGAGCCGTGGGACGACTCCGAAACGCTGCGAGGCGAGACACGAAGGGTACGGGAGGGAAAGCGTCGTGGAGACAATAAATACGCTGCCACCCCACCGGGATGCCGAGTCATGGGAAGTGCAGAGCCGTCGAACGAAACGAGCCGAAAGGTGGCGTCGAATGTCGCCAAATGCTTGGAAATTAGCACAAAAGTTTGTGGGCAAAAAAGAGGGTGGAGACGGTGCTTGCCCGTCCCGCCGCCACACGAAACAGCGCCGCGAGCGCTTTTTGCGACGGGTCGAAGGCGAAGGCAAATGATCGAGGCTGGAATGCGAAGTGGAAAACGTAGGCGGCGGCACAGACGATGCGCCGGACGGCACGGAGCACGGTGCGACGCGGGGATGCGCGATACGCGAGGCGTCGTGGGGACGCGAAGAGGAGGCTGTGGGCGATATATTAACATTGACAGGTGAATTATGAGGTGGAGACAAAGGTATGGGCGAGGCACTGGACCGCACAGAGCGCGGTGCGACGTGAGAGGGTGAAGTGTGCGAGGTGACGCGAAGATACGAAGGGAAGGCGACGGGGATCGTATTTGTGCGAGTAGAAGTAGAAGGGGAAATATCGAGGTCGTAATGTGTAGTGGGAAGCGTGGGCGACAGCGCAAATGATGCATGGGACCGCGCGGAGCACGGCCCGATGCGTGGATGCGGCTCGTGTGAAGCGTCGTGGAAATGCGAAGAGGCTGCCGTGGGATGCGAAGGAACGGGTGCAGATGACGAATTAGACCTGCCGTTTGCCCGCCCTGAGTTCGATGCGATGTGGGCATATGAAACGTGCGAGGGAGCGATGGAACGCGTGACGGGCGTACGAGGGATAGGACGCGAAACAAGCGGCGTCGGGACCGTCATGGGAAAGAATAGATGTGAAAAGTAATTGTGGGACGACGGACCACACAGAAAACCCCAGGCAAAACCCTATTTGAGCCTTTCCCCCTGCGGTGGTCACCACTGTGGAGGTGGGGAACGCCCGGCTCGTAGGTTCTCGGAACGGGTCGGTAGTCCGTGTATGGCTCGAATGAATGATAGGGAATAAATTTATGAATATGTCCCGGGCCGTAGAGTGAGAAATCGAGGAGAAAATAGAGTAAGGAAGACGCCCAAGTGGCGTGAGAAGAGAGCGTGGGGGAAATGTGACGAAACGGGGTTCTTGGTGGCTATGAAGCCCACTGGCGGCGTTACGGGTGTAGGGGGCGAGGAGCTCCGACGCTGCCTCTAGGCGGTTGCCTTGCACTGGCCGCTGATGTCGTGGTTCGTGGTCAAAAGGTGTTTATTTGGCACTATTTATGGTACAAACAAATGCTGTAAGGTAAATTACCGAGGTATCAGGGTAAAATTAAAAACCGAATGTGGAAGGATATCCACATCCCGGCCGTCCGACCCCTCCACACCGTAAATCTGTGTTAACAACCTAGTATGATTTTTTTTTCCAAAAGAACGATTACCATTGGCGCAAGTGGTATTTTGGTTAGTGGGTCTCTGCTGACGTCTCGGGAGGCGGTCATTATATCCTTCACACAATCGTTGAGTAGTTCCCCAATAAACAAAGACAAAAGAACGGAACCACCGCTCCTTTGCTCTGGAGCATTCTGGGTAGCCGGAGGGGTAATAAAACCGTTCGGTAGGGCCTAAAAACGAATGGGCATGGTCCCGAATTTTCGATTACCAACTTTGAGGCACCAACCATAGAATACAGGACTGCTGGGATGCAGGGACATTTCAACCTCGAAGCGGTTGTTGACGCTGCTCTGATACAGGTGTCTGGGCAAGGCTTTGAGGTGCCATATGTTTTGGAATTTTTGTGTTGAGTTTGATAGATATAGAATATGGAGCACGAATGTTATCCATCCCAGAATGTGACGCTGCCTCAGTGCGTTCCCGTCGTTGTCGCGTCCTTTGGCCAAGGGATCTGGTTTCCCTGCGCTGATGTGGTGGAGGGGTATTTTCGCCCCACTTCCGTCGCGGATGCTGCTGACGTTATTTGCCGTACAGGGTGCTCGAGGCACCAAACGCGACGTGTTAACGTTCACGGTTCTCAGCATCTGACACGTCTAGTTTCGGGACACGACGCTGACATGGACTTAAATCCGCAGTTGATACTCCGAGGAGTGCTTGGAGGTGTTGGAGGGGTATTAGCAGGCAAATTATCATGATCGTCGCACGGAAAGAACGCACATCATAGTCTTGTAGATAGACCTTCTGATGGAGATTCTTAGAACTGATTATTCGGTGAGAGAAGAGAGTTGTATTCATGTCTCTAGTGCTAAGGTACACAAACGGGGAATAACGGAGAGGTGGCGTGGAGCTGTGGAGCGGGTTGATGGAGACGCGGAGCGAGGAGTATTGTGGCGGTCTCCGCGGTCCGATGAGCGGAAGAACTTGGCAACACGGTGGGGCTGCATTCAAAAACTCAACAACATAACAAACTGTTTCCCACAGGCGCCACTTTTAGCTAGCCAAACCACGTCTTTTCTTATATAGATTTGAGCTTCCCAAAAAACTCAAAATTGTTCAAGTTCAAGCAGGAACTGAACCTGAACATGATTCAGATTCAAGGTCTGACTGTTGTTCAAACTCAACCCTAGGTATGTCTGAGGACTAAAGATTAAGCAATCAATAACATAATTACAAGTACTGCTGTGCAATATGCAACGGCCCCATCCCGCAAGTGGACACTGTGGAACAGAAGAGCCCTCATCCTCACACCACCTAACACTTGTCAATTAAATTGGCCCGGCTCTGAAAACATCAATATCTTCGGCTGTTCGGATGCAACGGCGACTGCACGTCCGTCAGGTGAGAAGGCCACACAGAATATGTGAGTCCGCGGTGTCAAGGCGAGTTCTCCCACGACGCGCCCGGTTCGTACGTCCAGCAATTGCACAGTCGAATCCCAGTCCCCGGTGATTATCCACTTCCCATTCGGTGAATACGAAAGCGACTGCATGAGGCGCGCGGAGCCGGTCCACGGCGCATCCCGCTGCGCACCCCCTGCGTACGTCCCAAGTGCGGATAGTTCCGTCCTGCGAACATGACGCCAGGCGTGCCCCGTCCGGAGAGAAGATCGTGCACGAGACTACAGCGGTGTGGTCGCGCAGGACGTGCACGCATGCGCCAGTGGAGACTTCCCAGATGCGGACGGTTTTGTCCCAGGCTCCAGTCGCCACGAGAGCGCTATCGGGGGAGAACTGTACGGCGCGCACGAGGTGCACGTGCTGTGCAAGCGTCGCGTGTATCGTGCCAGTGTCCGCGTGCCAAATGATCGCGGTATGGTCCTCGGAGCCCGACGCGAGGAAGCGTCCGTCAGACGAGAAGGCGACACACCACACAGCACTGGTATGGTTTGTGAGAGCTGGAAGGCTGCGCTCGCGCGTGATGAGATCCCAGACTTGCACTACGCGGCCGGCCGTCGCAATGCGCTGCCCATCTGGAGCGAAAGCGATGGATAGAACCTCCCAGCGGAGGTGTGAAGAGTGCGGAAGCGGCTTTCCGTGATGTTGAGCGATGAAATTGAAGATTGGGTTCCCGCTGAGTACTTCCCAGATCCAGACAGTTCCATCCAGCAGCGCTGTGGCGAGGTATCTCCCATTTGGAGAGAATGCAAGACAGTGAGAAGGCATCTGCGAGTTCTTAAGGACAGTCATAAGCATGAGGTGTCTTTTCTGGGGAGTTTGCGCATCGTTCGAGGACGAGGGTGAGAGTGGGAGCGAGATGGATTCCGATGACGTGGAATCTTGAAGCTGCATCAACAAGTCGTATAGCCTTCCGGATGTCGGTCTGTCCGGAGCACCAGTCGTCCACAGTTGAACCGTGAGGTCCCAGGCATCTTCAGGCATGACGGGCTGATCGTCCTCCCCAAGCCGATCCGGCCTCAAACCGTCGTGTACCACGAGAGAACGGAGATCCTGCGGCGGGACATGACCCAGCGGGGTATCGTTGGTGAAGAGCTAAACATGTTCGGGAAGTCCGTTAACAGACTTTCTGGCACTGGCACGGAACACGCACTTCGTAAATCGTCATCCCGAAGGCATATATATCGCTTGGCTTCTTAGACGCGGATCCGCATAAGCGCTCCGGGCTCATTGTGAGGTCGCCGAGGTTCTGTTGAGTTGGTTAGTAACTTAAGAGCTGAAGCGACACACTAGAGTTTCAAGGTGAGAGTCTTGCGAAGCAGATTGCGTAGTAAGAGTCTCGATTTTAAGAAAGCTAAAGTACAGCACAAAAGCTAGCTACTTAAATACTGTACGGTGTCCAAGTATCTATATAAGGTAAGTGTAAAGAACTATCTAACTACTGAACAAGGTGTGAAGAGTAAATAAAGGGAACTCCAAAGAGTGAAGAAAGTGTGAAGAGTGAAGCACGGCGCGAGATGTCAAAGGCGATGCGTCGTGATAGGGACTGAACTCAACAAGGTAACCTAGTGATGGATTGATGCGCCAGTGGCGCGGAGTTTGAATAACGGCTACGCGAACCCGAGCCCTTACATTCGCCCTCTGAGGCTTATGATGTAACTACTAGTAAGCCTCCCGTTCGCCATTCAAACTCGCCCAACATTGAACCCGTTATCCTCCTCCTCAATTTCATACTCTTCCTCCTCAGGAACGTCTTCTGGATTGATAACATCAGCTGGCTCGTCATTACCATCGACCTCGTGGTCTAAGTCTCCAGCATCGGCGACATTGGATGCGATGTCGTCGCGCTGTTTGTTCTTGCGGTAAGGGCGGTGAGCCTTCTTGCCCGCGAAGCGGGGCCCACCAGCACGGCCTCCGCGGTCCAGTCGATCTGGTAACTGCGTCAATACGGTCGCAATCTCAGCTGTATGAACGCCAAATGTCTCACCGACGAGGGGCCTCGCGTTGTGTCCACCACGTCCACCATGGCCGCCGCGGCCTCGGAAGTGGACGCCATGTCCACCACGACCGTAGCGATAGTCGGGTCTATACGGTGCCGGGCGGTAATCCGTAATGCGTGGTCCCATGTCGTACCGGCCATAGTATGCCGGGCCGGGGTTCTGCGCGTGAGTGTTGGAGTGGGCAACTTGAATGACAGACAGCATGTTGCCAAATGCCGACTCCGACATAGAAACCTCGCCCAGTCCGGTGCGCTGTGCTGATGCGTGATTCTGACCCGTGATGAACAACTGGGGGTAGTGTTCCGGCAACGGAGCGTATTTGTTGCCGAGGCAGAAGCTCTGCCGGTAGCCATCCGGGGAAGTCCGGGGCATGGTCCGAGACCGGCACCAGCGTTACGAAGAGCGTCAGCGTACTGCTCAAAGCGGAGGCGATCGGCAGCGTTATAGTGAGCGGGATTAGCAGACATAGTAAGATGTGAGTTCGTTTTCTTGATTTCTTGCCCTCCAGCTTGGGAGGAATTTATCCTCAGCTCAACATTCATCTTGCTGCCGAGCACTCTGCAAGAGTGAACAGAGACTTGTTCCATTTGTGGCGTCGCCTTTCTCTCGCCTGCCGGTAAGTTCCTCGGATGCTTTATCCCCATTGCTTCACAGTAACCGTCCATGGCAGCAAGATGTTTTACTTCCACATATGGAGCCCAGGTAATGTCACCTGTCGCCCATTGTATCTCAAAGGAGGCATCAACTCCTTTTCCCACATGTGAGATGATTCTGTCAACTGCCCACTCCTTTGGCGTCTGGCCAAATCCTGGAATTTGATGCATCTGTCTCCCCGGAAAGCGCCTGTCATCATTCGGAATATGGACGCGAAGAAGGGACGCGTGGAAAACGTCGTGAATTCCTCGTACTTTTTAATTCTTGTGATAATTCGAGTTTATAGGATGCTCCCGGAGATACCACTTGAATGATTCGGAATGGTCCGAGATACTTCGGGACCAATTTTCTGGCCCGTTTCTTTGGCAACTTCAAGTTCTTCGTTGACAAGTATACCAATTCCCCAAGTGCAAGACCCGATTTGCGCCTTCCTTTGTTCGCTTGGTCCGTCTGGTGCACTCGGGCTTCGATGATTGCATCATGAGCTTTCATCAATGCCTCTTTCATGCGCGCAGCAAATTTACGGACACCAGGGTACTCTGATTCATTGTTCCATATCATTGGTCTGGGAGTACGAGCATAGTTCAGAAAGAATGGTGAGAACCCTGTGGTTTCTGACCTTGCCAAGTTCATTGCAAACTCGATGGCGGGTAATTTCTCTGCCCAATCTTTTTGATCCGGCTGAACACACTGGCGCAACATTTGTGTCATTGTGCGATTTCCCCGCTCGGTCATGCCGTCCGTCTGGGGATGGTATGCCGTTGATAGTTTCAGCTCAACACCCAGTAGTTCATTCAGCCTTCGCCAGAATGTGCTGGTGAATAGCGAGTCCCTATCACTGATGATTTTTTCAGGCAATCCGTGTAGCTTGTATACCGTGTCAAAAATCACTTCAGCAACGTGTTTTGCCCCATAATTCTGACGTGTAGGCACCAGATGTACCATCGCAGTGAGATGATCAATAATGACGCATATCATGTCAAATGCGCCGTGCCTGGTTGTTGACTCCGGAAGCGGCCCCACAAAATCAATACCGATATATTGCCAGGGTCTCCGCGGTACAGGCAACGTCTGCAAGAGCCCCATCGGCTTCTGATTATTCGGTTTGCTGGTTGCACATGTTGAGCATGACTTGCAATAAAAATCAACATCATCTACCATGGACTTCCACCAGACTTCTTCCCGCAGGAAAGCCAGGGTTTTTCGTGTCCCCAAATGAGCTAAAAGCGAATGCGCGTGCTTGATAATTATCTCGCGCGCACACTCCGCTCACCTATCTTGACATTGGGAATGCACAGCACTTCAACTCCCTCACGACTCTTGAATACAAGGCCGTCCCGTTCTTGGAAATCTTTGTATTCCTCAGGCGCCTTTAAGATGTCGTTGAAAAACGGGTCTTCATTGTACCGGAACTTGAGCCCACCGGGCAGCTGCAACCCCATGTCACTAGCTGTCATAAGACCCCGAAGATCTGCAGGCTTGGGCACTGCCTTGTGCTTCTCTGAGTTTTGCTCTGTGTTCCTGTCTTCCGAAGGCGTCGGTTGTGATCTTGCGGGTTGGCTTGACACCGTGGGATTATTCCCAGCATTATCTCGGGTGCTGTCGGCAATCTCTTGCTCGTTGCTATTCCGCTTGTCTTTCTTGGTGTGGCGTTTCGGACCTCCATAGGTTCGCTTCTCTGCGGAGATCTCGGCTAGCCTGCTGGAGCGACGATACGCGCCCTCCAGAACCGCCGCTGAACCCGTGTAAACTGGCTCCGTGAACGCGACATCCTCTTCAGAGGCATTGTCCTCCTTTTCTGATTCAAGTAGCCGGTCATCTTCAACAAACTCACTAGGTGCTCTTACGACGCCCAGGGGTTCATTACTATACATGCGAGATAATGCATCTGCAAGAGTATTCGTCTCGCCTGGAATATATCGGATAGAGTAGTCAAACTCATTCAGAATGTCGAGCCACCGATGCTGTCGAGGGGACAAGTTTTTCTGGTTCTTCAAGTGCTCCAGCGCTTTGTGGTCGGTTGAAATGCGGAATTTAGCTCCGTGTAAGAGCCCCCGAAATCGTTTCAAAGATTCCACGATGGCTAATAGCTCCTGTTCATGCACGGGATAATTCTGTTGGGCAGAATCAAATTTTCCCGACCAGAATGCTATTATCTTGGCCGTCCGCAGGTCCTCGCCTTGGCTGACATATCCGCTGGCTCCCGTGCAGCACGCATCCGTTACAAGATTGATCACTGGTGCGCCTTCGGAATAATCCAGTGACACACGATGGTGATTGCGCCAATCATGAACAATCTGTTTCACCTGTTCGAACGCCCGCTGCTCTGTGTGTCCCCACTTCCACACGGATTTGGCTCCCGTGATCGGTGTAAGTACGCCCATTGGTATCCTAATCCCGTGGCAGTCATCTGCTAAGTATCCGACCGAACCAATGAAACTGCTCAGCAAGTCCTTGTTCGTTGGCGTCTTCCAGTTAAGCACCGAATCGACTTTATGTGGGTCCATCAAGATGCCCTGCTCATCAATGATATGTCCTAGGATCTTCAATTTCTCAGCAAAAAATTGCATCTTGTCTGCGCTCAGGTACAATTTTTCTCTGCGCAGAACATCAAAGACCAATCTGATATGTTTGATGTGATCTTCCACAGTGTCTGAGTAAATGATAATGTCATCAAGATACACATCCATAAACACGCCAATGTATGGCCCGAATATATGGTTCATTAACGTTTGACAGGTAGCCGGGCCGTTGCAGTCTCCTTGTTGTAACACCAGACTTTCCATCGTGCCGTCAGGTGTGTTGAACAAGGTTCGTGATACGTGTTCAGGTACAACCCGAATTTGTTCATAAAAATCTTTCCCATCCACCAAGGTTCGGTACGGGTGGCGGACCACGTTCCTCAAGATCGCATGAATATCGGGTAAGGGTGAAGCGATTTTAACTGTGTTGTCATTTTGCTCACGCTTGTCCACCACTGTTCTAATGCGCACCACATTGTCAGCCTTCATGGGTTTTGGCAAAATGAGCATTGGTGAAGCATTGCTCCCTGTGGCCATCCTCCAGCGACCAGATTTCATGTATGTGTTTTTCTTTTCCCTCCATACAGATTTCAAGGCCTCCGGGCACTTCGACTGACGCCATTTATAGATGCGTGTGTCATCTTTCAACGGAATTGTGTGGTTGACGGCCCGAAAAGGAGGTAAGTCAGTGTCCATTGTATTCGGGCACAAGTCCGTCGCTTCTTCCTTGAGCCCTTGACGAATTTTTTCCAGATCCACTTCAAAGACATCTGCGGCCGCGGACTCTATTGTACATACTTCCGGGCCTCGCATTTCAAGTGGTTCCCGAGATCCAACAACAATCCGGGTAGGGTTCATCCCAACCATCACCTTGTGTTGATAGATGAACGGCGTCCCAAGAATCAAGTCATAGCTGTCTAGGTTTGCTATATCAAACCGTCTTTCGCAATTAATGTCCTGATATTTAAAGTCTACGACAGCTGATGCATTTATTTTTGACCTGGAACCGTGCACCGCCAACTGAACTGTTATTGGTTTCGCCAAAACATCCTTCTTGAGGGCTAATTGGTCAACTAAGGTTGTAGAAATGAAGTCAGCCATGGATCCAGTGTCGAGAAGGGCACGTACCGGCTGCTTATTCACCAGAACCTGAATTATTACAGGCTTCGGTAGGCGGCGTTTGAAATCT
Source organism: Mycena venus (assembly GCA_014462655.1). NCBI lineage: Eukaryota > Fungi > Basidiomycota > Agaricomycetes > Agaricales > Mycenaceae > Glaucomycena > Glaucomycena venus. The sequence continues at coordinate 11,074,026 of JACAZI010000003.1, forward strand.
CGAGGAAGCATGGCATTCCTTTCAATTACCTCGATCCGATCTTGGTGGGATTGTCCCTTCTTTACCTTCTTGCGATGGTTAATAGGCCGCTTCGCAGATGGTTCGGGTGTTGTGGCAAATAAACCAATCGTTACCTGGTTCGGTTTCCAGGGCTCAAAAGGTCGTCCGGGTATTCCCAGAAATTCATCCTGTTCCGCATTCAAAAATTCCAGGTCCTCCCATTCCTCATCCAGAATCTGGCCTATATTAAAGCCTGGATCCCTTATCTGCGCGTGAGTGAACACAAAGAAAATTTCTGTGCCGAGAACATCGACTCTATAGCCTGATTCATGAGGAATAACTGACACACGCTCATCCGGTGTGATTTTTGCCCATGGCCGGTCATCCATCGCAAATGCAATCCGAATTCTCAACCAATCTATCGCCGGATATTCTTCATCAGGCTCGCCCATGTGTGGGAATGCTCCGCCCTTGACCGATTTCTGAGGTTCTTTTTCGGCGGCCTTGGCCAGCATCATAGGCACGTCCCAACCCGGGTCATTAAGGTCCATCTTACTGACCATGAAAGGATGCCCAGGTGTTTCCCAGTCTGTGACTTCGAATGAATCGCCGTAATCAATCACCGTGAAGCGTTCCGCACTTGAATTCGAGTGGTAATAACTCTCTAGCAGCGTTACCAGGTAATTACCTGCATCTTTACTGTGTGCTCTCGACCACTCGCCCTCCATTTCAGGTTCTATGGTTGAAATTCCAACTGCACCAACCCGGAGATTTGCGTCTCGAGCGGCCCCTTGCTCTGCCCTCCACCGCCGCGCCAATGTTCATTGACCCGGCTTTCAGCGCCGGTCCTTTAGCGGTATGCCGATCGGGGCAGTTGCGGCTCTCATGCCCGATATCTTTGCAATTGAAACAGCGCCCTTCCGCTCTTAAGCGGTCGCGTTCTTCTTTGCTAATCTTCTCGGAATGTTTGCCTTTCTTTGAGTCAGAATCCTTGTTCTTTGAGGCATTCTTTCCCGTGGCAGGCCCGTGTTTATTTCCAGTCTGCGACTGCACACCCTGTTGGGCAGCGCCCGTGTTGGGTTTGGATCCGCCGTAAGTGTTTTTCCCTTGGCTCCAGCCTCTTGATTGGTTGACTTTTTCCGCCTGTTTCTGCTCCCGTTTCAACGCCTCTTGCACGTTCTCTTCACGGGTGGCGTATCTCGCTAACCTTTTCAGCGAAGTCCGCTCTGGGTCCAGTCCTTTCCCAATTAAATGAAGCCGCAAATCCTGGTGAATTCCTCGCCAGAATATTTGCTTTAGCTGACGCTCCGTGATATCAGGGAAGCGAACCGAGAGGGATTCAACATCTCTCATGAAATCTCGCACTTTGCTTGTTCCCTGCGTCGCACTCATTAATCTCTCGCGCAGCTGGAGCTTAAAATCAGGTGGGAAGCAATAGTTGAACAACCCTTCATAAACTGACTTGACTGTCCAGTCCTTGCGCCGTAAAGCCACGTGCTTCATGAAGAATCTGCTAGCCTTTCCACTCATGAAATTAACCATTATTTTCACAGTCATGGCGTCGTTAATTCCATGCCAATCGGCCCAAGTATCAACTTCGTATGTCCAGTGGTCAAAAGTATCAAGGTCAGGCTTTCCATCATAAATGAACGGCTTCTTGATTTTGATAGATGACAAGGCCTTGTGCATTTTCCGGTTTTCCTTCTTGGCTGCAGTTTGCTTAGCACGAGGCGTGCGTTTGCGACGCTTGGCGGACGACGACAAAGATGAGCTGGAGTCAGAATCCGAGCTCGTTGTATCATTGTCGGAGCTGTCGCTTGACGAAGATTCCGAGCTGCTCTCGTCACTCGAAGACGAAGATGACGAGGATGGAGGGCTCGGGGGACCAGCAGGTTCCACGGTTGTTGCCCTAAACCATCCACCCTCAGGAATCTCAGACTGATCTCGCTTGAAGTGCTTAGGTTTCAGGTGATTTTCCTTAACCCTCGCAGTCTTCCTATCCGATTTCTTTGTAGGCCTTTCCTGCTGTGCAGTTCGTCCATTCTGATGCAACTTGTTGTATTCAGGTCCCTTCTCAGCATTGTCAACTCCTTTGCCTTTAGATGGTCCGGCAGAGTTTTGTGCCTTCTGGGACTTTGGTGAGTCGGGGACTGATTCCCCATCGCTAGTGACCTCCACAATCAATGCACCCAGTTTCAGGGTTGACGGACCCGCCCTCCGTACCACGCCCAGGCATGTAGCCTTTGGGTCCGTCCAAGATCGCATTATTGCCGCTTGGATATGGATATCCTCCTGGGACTCAAGTGCCGGTGGGTAAAACTCCGAGAGTAACTCGACTATATCCTCGTCATCACTCATATCCTGCAGGATCCCTTCAAGCATTGACAGGTTCATAGGCTGGAATTCCGGCAATTTGGGCGCACCTGGGCCTGATTTAATGTCACAAGCGTCCTCATCGTCGCTCGTGTCGCTGAAATCGAACCATTTGGGGAAGAACTTGGGCTGGACAGTGAGTTTGTTCATTTGGGCAGCAGGCTTCAGCGCGCCCTCCGTTTTAACTCCCTTCTTATTTGTGGCTACTGTCCATTCATCTTCCCATGTGGCCACAGGTGCCAAAATCATGTCCAGGTCAGTGATATCGTCGTCCGTGTCGGAGTTTTTGTTGAACTGAGTCTGGAATAGGTCCATGTATTCCTCGAGTTCATATCTACGAACAAACGGCGCAGATTCGACACGCAACGCGTCGCAATTCACTGCGGGCAAACTACCAAGTGGGAGCTCCCCTCTCGCGTAAAACACATTGACCGTGTCCACGGCGGGTGCAGACGGCACGGCGGCCGAGTCATCAACCGTGCTACTGAAAACACGGGATATCTCGAGGCCGTCAGCTGCCGAGTCGTCAACCGCTCGAGTGCGGGACATCTCCAGGTGCTTAATAGCTGCCGAGTCATCTATCGCTTGAACGCGAGATATCTCCAGGCGCTCGCTGGCAGCCGAGTCATCGACCGCTCGAGTGCGGGATATCTCTAGGCGCTGGGGCTTGGTAGACCGCGATCTCCGCGTCACCCTCACGCCCTCCATCGCCCGGACTTCATCGGGCGGCAATCCCCACTTGGCCGCGAGGTCAAGATCGGATGCCCGATGTCCGGGTGGCGAGTCATCATGACGCGCCGCACAGCGGCCCCAATCAAGGACTCACCTCCCATGGTGTCCCCGACGGTTGCGTCGAGGGCGACACCGACGGCCGCTGCCTCCTCTTGAAGTGTCCGCGTACTGCGGATGGAGGCGGTCCGTTTTTTCTCTGTACGTACATTTCTTGACATGTCTAAAAAAAATATTAGCAAAAATTGATAGAATAACGACGCACCCGGGTGATCAAGCCGAGTGTGAAAACGAGATGTAAAAGGGTATACGCAAAAAAATGTGAGGTCGCCGAGGTTCTGTTGAGTTGGTTAGTAACTTAAGAGCTGAAGCGACACACTAGAGTTTCAAGGTGAGAGTCTTGCGAAGCAGATTGCGTAGTAAGAGTCTCGATTTTAAGAAAGCTAAAGTACAGCACAAAAGCTAGCTACTTAAATACTGTACGGTGTCCAAGTATCTATATAAGGTAAGTGTAAAGAACTATCTAACTACTGAACAAGGTGTGAAGAGTAAATAAAGGGAACTCCAAAGAGTGAAGAAAGTGTGAAGAGTGAAGCACGGCGCGAGATGTCAAAGGCGATGCGTCGTGATAGGGACTGAACTCAACAAGGTAACCTAGTGATGGATTGATGCGCCAGTGGCGCGGAGTTTGAATAACGGCTACGCGAACCCGAGCCCTTACACTCATCCAGTTACGACTTCCGGCCGCCGCATCCATTTGGCCCTCAGTCGTGCGTGTAGTCATGTCCGCCTTTAGACGAGAAAGGCCGAAATCGCAGAGGACTGCGGTTCCTGCATTGTCGATGAGGATGTTGTGCTGAGGTTAACCTTGAGCGTAGAGGCAGGCGGAACACTATAGAAAGAAATAACGTGCATACCCCTTTCATATCGCCGTGCACAATGTTCTTTGAATGAAGATAGTGGAGACCGAGCGCCGCGCTTCGGAGCTATTCGGAGGCTGATTAACGTCCGCTAGTTCAGGGCGAATTCTATGCGACGTACTATGGAAAGGAGCGGAAATTTTGGATGACTTTCCAGAAAAGTGCGTGCGTTCCCATTTCGCAAGTAAGGCATGACGAGGAAGGGTTGGTCATCGAGGTGGTTCGCGCCGAGGAAGGCTGTCCGAGATTGTCATTCAGACATCCACTGTACGCTGAAAGGTGCGAGTTTACTCACACAATATATTAGGATGGCGTAATGATGACCAGATCTGTGAAGGAACATTCAGTCACGAGTCTGTGCATGCGCAGTAAGATTCGCTCCTCCGCTTCACGCATAATGGCCTTGTGTATCAGCGTCAGAGTAACAACGGGATATCCAGTAATTGAACACTTACCATGGAAGATGGGATCACGCCGCTCCCAGTGCGCACTACTTTCACCGCGACTTCCGTCTTGTGCCACATCCCACGGTGAACATCGCCGCTGGAGAATCGTTCACTGTCAATGGGCCTGGGAGGCCGTCGCGAACTCGGCACTCACAATCCGCCTGATCCAATCTGCTCGCTCATGTCAACCTCGTAGCGCGTCACCATCCAATCCTTGACTTCTGGCTGCTTTCCGGTGACTGTTGTTAATTCAAACAGCGCCTGCGAGAGGAACTTGTGTTCAGAGCCGCCCGGGGCGACCGTTTCCATTTGACGCTTGAGAAATACGATCGCAGCGAGCAGATTCTCTTGCCCGAGCTCTGCAGTGGTGTCATTGGTTTCGGCTAGTAGATATGAAGAGCAGAAATGAGCTGATAACGCACGTAGAGACTCTATCAAGCGCCCATGGCTGCGAATTTCGTCCAGCTTCACGCTGAGTTCATCGTGATCCCTCTTGCGTGCGACATCGCTCTGTGCTTGCCAGTCGAGAACCTGCATGGCCGTGGAAATCTGACACCGCGTAGGCTTTAATCAGCGACAGAGAAAGCCAGGTCCGACGAGGGCTACGTACCTGGAAAGCCTGGCTGAGGCTAAGAATCCGCCGGTGAAACTCGTCGATCTTCTGTATCGTTTCCGAGGCCAAGAAGAGCGACTTTAAGAGGTTCTGCTGTGCTTTCTTGCTGACGAATCGACTGATTTCCTCAAGTAGCCTGACGTCGCAGACCATGAAGCAGCAGTATCATACGGAATTGAAGCGGATGCATACGCACCGCTGTAAATCAGCCAACTGGGATTCAGTTTGCGCGCGAGAGAGCCGCCCAGAGCTGAAATGATCGTTGAGCGCTGTGAGGAACTGCGCCGCAATGGCGCTGAGTGCAGTGAGCTGCGCTTTGCTGGTCTTTGCCTGCTCGACGTAGCCGAGGATCCACTCAAGGAGCGAAAAGGCGGCACTGAGATACGGCACGGGAGCCGCGCCAAGGATGATTTTGATTGCCTCCATCGGACGTGCGCGAGGACGTTGGTACGGTGCTGCGGGAGAGAGCTGCTGTGCGTGAGAAGGCGCACGGACCATTGATCCCGACTGTCTTCCGAGTGATGTGCCGAAGAAAGAATATCCTGAAGTGGCGGGCATATTCCGCCTGAATGTTCCAGTGGAAGGTATTCCTGATGATATCTGAGGTATATTCGACATACTCCTCGAGCTCCGAGTGTGGTCTGGCAGGACGGTCTTTACTTACATGGGCTAATAAGCTTGTACAACTTGCTGTAATCCCTGTAAATATTATAAATCTTCTACGATAAGGAGTTTTTGAAGTATTAGACTCCCTGAAATCTTATAGCATCATATCCCGTTATGTAAAGGGCCTTCATAAATTAGGTTTACTCAAGTTTCCTTTGCAAAAACCGGAATCAAGTCTCAAGTACCGGATCTTCAGACTTCGCTTCCCTAGCTTACAGCCGTTTGCAAAAGTAATGACACCTCCGATCATTTTGTAAATAAGAACAACTTCAAATACTCCCTCTCTTGTCGCGCTCATTGTGAGCCCATTTTCTTGACGGATTCTCTTGCAATAGGTGCGTTCAAAAGCATTTCGAAGCCGCTTTCATTCTAATGTGGTCCCATCTCCTATCTACGTGTTTTATTTTTCGGCCTTATTCGGCTCCAGCGCACGTAGGCCACTGCCTTGCACACGTCTTTTCTCGCTCAGTTCTCGGTGGAATAGGCTCAAGGTAAGCGCGTTCGACTGGCGTTTTTTACGCCTTCCTAACCATGCCCCCTCATCCCTTCAGTTTGTTGCCTTTATACATTCAATTTTCGCTGTGGCTGGCGGATTTTCACACTATTTTCGCTCATTCCTGCTGGTTGTTATTGTACCAACTCTTCTGATTCAAAGTGCGTTGCTATACCTATACTCCTGGGCTTCTAGTTGACACACGAAGTGTACAGTGATATCAGCTCGGCTAATTAATCCTGCCTTGGGCTATCCAAGAGACGACGATTAATCTTGGGTTGGATTATACAAGGCACTATTTAGATTAATCCTACATTGAGTACGGTAGGAAGAACTACAGAAATTGGTAGCTAGGATTAATCTGTTCCACCGTCAAGTAATCTCGATCAAATTCCCGATTAAATCTGCAGGTGTACAATTTAATCCTGGATTTAATCTGTCCAAGGCACGGCGTGCGATTAATCTAGGTCGCGATTAGTTAGTCAGACTTCGTATCATGATTAATTCTCTTACCATGTTAATCTCGGCCGACCTGTGATTAATCTGAAGTGTGTTATCATATCGTATCATATCGTATCATATCTTATTGCATACCTTTTGTGGGCTTGTCTTTCCGGAAATCAAGAAACCTCAGACAAATAGTCCTCCTGTGCCCCATCTTCTTCAGCCGCGGCTCCCGCTCGACACGGAATCAGAGACTTACCTCGTAATCTGGTTCCTCCTCTGCGTCGCGCCCTCCCGCTCCTCCTCCTCTTTCTTGGCCTTCTTCGCCTCAGCAATCTCATCCTCAATCACAAGTTGGGGGAGCTTGTTCCATAGTGTCTCGCACTCGTGCGCGAGGTTCGTGTATATTGCTGCTTGCCTGTGTGCGTAGGCCCGCCAGCCCTGGTCATCGCCGTACACTGGACGCTTTCGGTCAGTCGCTCGCCCATTCACAATATATATAACATACCCCTCCTTTTCTCCGTCTCCGCCATCTCTGTCCATATCTCACTGTTCTTCGTGAACCACCGTCTCGAGCGCTCAAACTCAGCCTCGAGGATCTCGACCTCTTCATTAGCCCGTTTCATGAGGGCGCGCTCGCGAAACCACTGTACTCGGTCCACTATGTCGAGTCAGTGCGTGGCGTAAACTATGAGCTAAACATCACTCACTCTCCTTTTCCCACTCCTCCTGTGCCTTTGCGTCAAGTCCAGCTGGTCGCTGTACAGACCAGAACCAAGGCTCACGGTCCTTCGACCGGCTCATCTTCAATGCCACCCCGCCCTTCCCCCACTGTTCATTGCGGCTCAGAGGCTGCAGTGTAGGGTCATCCCTCGGTAAGCCGAGGGGCCCTAAGGCTGCGCCACGAACGTCGATACATATCCCCTGCACCCTGGACTTTGTTATGCAATGACTTGAGGAAGTTTCCCGCGCGCGTCGTGGCACCAGTACCATAGATGTCCGTTGTCTTTAAGCTCATATTGAAGTTCTTCGTCCGAATGGCCGTACGCAGGTCCATAAGTGAATCGTGTGCCTGCCCCTCACGTAACCCGTATTCAACCTCTCCTAGTTCCGAGAGCTTGAGTTGTGCATGATCTGCTGGACTGAAATCAGAAGGCAGCAGCAGGCGCATCTTCTCTGGCTCATCAGCGTTCATCTCCTTCATGTACTTGTGCAGCTCTGGGACACGGTCGAGCTGCCACTTGCGTAAAGCCTTGATGTCTAAGTGAAGCTGTTGCCTGGCCGGCGCAAGCACCTCCTCGGTGGATGTAGGCAATGCGTGCAGGCGCTTGAGATGCTCCCTGGCCAATGTGATCAGTGTATACCACCGCCAGGGGATTCAATTCAAGTACATACCTATCTCTTTCCACCAGTAAAGCCGCGCTTATGAGACCGACATCCCCTGGTCTCCTGCTGCCCGCATTCGAGTCAGCCGACTGTGTTGCCGCCGCTTCCTTGGCCAGCAGCTTCGTGTACGCCGCCGCATGCGTTGGAGGCCCTACATAGTGGTTGGTAAGCAACTGTATTTTCCCGACAAAGTCGCACGTACCTGTCTTCAGATTCAGCTGAAAAACACTAAACCATGCGCCGTTGGAATCGCGTCGTGGATTTTCGTCCTGGGTTTCCCATATCGCAACGGCTTCTGGCCGCCGACTTTTCTGGAACTTGTCGAGCCCCTTGAAGGATGCTGTTCTGGCACGCTGCTCCGACTTCGCGGTCCTGTATAGCCGCGTCAGAGCTTCCGCTATACTCCATGGTCAGTTCCTACATAGATATCCTGGGCATTCTGGTACGTACGCAGCTTGATTGTCTTCTCCCAGTTCCAGTGGTCCGACGTCCCATCGATGACATCGTGCCTGTGCCCGTCATTCATCTCCCGCGTGCACCCCGCCATCAGGTTATGCTCAGCCCAACCTGTCTCGATCATCTCCATAGACACCATCCCGATGAAGAGCAGCCAGTTCAGGTTATAAATAATCTGGCAGAGTTCTTTGTGCGAGAGGATGTGGAGTTTGTTGATGGCACCGGTAACATTCTCAAAAGTCCCTCTCATCCCTGGGAACCACCGCCCAATCCTATTCAGCAGGCGAACGCCGTACTGACACCATATATCGTATCCAAGACGAATCCATTGTTGGAGTTCCACCTCAGCCAGTGCGTACACCAAGGCATAGTCGGTATATCCATACCTGCAATGGCTTTAGCGAAAGAATATTTTGAATGCCACCTTGCCACTTACCCCTCCCCTAGACTGAGATCGACCATTCCCTGAGGCATGTAAAATCCGTGCCGTGCGCATTGCACCGCGACTACACCGGTAATGACGGCGTTTTTGAATTTGGAGATCTTTTGCATTCGAGCAGCGTTTAGGTGATCGCATTCCTGAAGCTGTTTCAGGTTAGCGTCTGGTGGTCTTTGCAAGGGACATTGTTACCTCTTGTTTCGCGCTCTTGATGAGTTTAACGTATGCCTTGAAGTCCTCGTTGGGAGGGAAATAGGCGTTCCCGTTATTGAGAGCAAAGTCATCGGGATCCTCTCGTTTCTTTTTGCGCTGAAGCTTGAAATTGCCGTCAGCCGACAGGTACAACGTGTATTTATGCCTCGAATTTGAGATCAGGAACAAAACAACAAGGATGGGGCTGCAAATACCTTTCCTCCTCTGCAGTGTTCGCCATTTCCTCGCACGTCATGTTGAAGCCGACCTCCGGGCATGCCGGACATCGTAACGCCAACGATGCCGCACGTCGATGAGGAACAAATTTGTCAATCCCGTGCGCCTGGCCTGTACGCCGCTGCAGTGTCAAGTAACGCCAAATTCAACAGGCAAAGAGGAACTCTCGATAACGGTTCTGGTGGCCATATTAGTAAATTTCAGCTTCAGGTATCCCAGTATCGCTTACTGCGATAGTGGCCGGGGCTGCATTGTTGCTCAGCTGACATAAAGCTTTGACATAGTCGTATGCAGACTTCTTTGACGCTAGTGAATGCACGTGGAATTGCTTCATCACCGTAAATGTGAAGGCAGTCTGTGGTTGCTCGAAGCTCGCAGGGAACAATCGCACAGCTACGAGTTGCTGCCATCACCCGGAATCGCCCGGGCGTAAGCACTGGCAGAACTCAATGCAACTCGTGTGGAATCCATTATGGTCCCCGATCGTGAACTGACCGATATCGGGGTCATTGGGACGACGGTGGGGGCAGCGGGGCTGGTGAGGGTGTGGGTGCGGATGTGTTTGCAGAAGGAGGTGAATGTGCGAGCAGTCGTCTACCAGGAGCTTGCTTTTGTTGAAAGGCATTTGAGTTGCCAAAGCGTCGCGCATAAACATCTTGCCATCCCATCTCTCGATGTGGTGGAACGGATTGTATCGGTGCTCGTGCACGATACATGTGCGGCACCACATCGGCGCGTTGAAGCAGTCCACGCAGCGATATTCTGCTGCCTGCCCACAGGAGCACGGGTCACCCAGCTGCGGATGCGCAAAGGTCGCGAGTATCCGGTTCTGAATGTCGGGCATGATCTTCAAGATCCTCGAGATACGTTGGGACTGCCCCTGTACAAGAGATTCAATATAAAATGCTGCAATAAAAAATCGGGCTTCAAAGCTTACCTGATTTCGAGTCGGCTTCTCCAAGCCAGGACCAAAAGTCTCGGGCGGTGGCCCCAGAGTCGCTGGGTCTGCAATATCCCCCAACTCATCAACCACACTATACATCATCTTTTCCTTTCTTGGTCTGGTATTTTGTGCCCGTGCGCCGGGGCGTTGCGGCTCGGTTGTGCGGTTCGAGCTTGCGTCTCCCATCTTTTGACGGGAGATGCCTTCGGATGCTGCGATAGGACGGCGATCCTGCACACAGAGAGTAACCACAATTTCTTCCAGATAGATCGACGCTGAGCTCGAGGCGGACTATTGTAGGTGCAGGCGCCACCGCGCTATGCGATGGTACCGATAATTCCCACCGTGTTTGTCGCATCGTTGGCACAGAGTTGTGTAGGGAACGAGCCGTTCGTGGATGGCGCATGCGATGCGTGTGCAGACACTCGGGCTGTGCCTGGATAGGAGTGGCTCCGTTGTTATGGGATCCCGGGAGGGAGGCAGCTGCGTGTGTATGCGTTGCTGATGCGATGAAGCTGTGAGGTGAGCACAGCGAACATCGGTAGATAGGCAGATTCACACGCGGATCTGCTAACGAGCCCGTTGGGAACACTGTTCTTCTCGTGCTTCTCATTTCCTCCCCATTCCTCTTCCTCTTTTCTTCTTGTTTGCCGGAATAGCTGACGGTCGGACCCGTACTGCAATGCGTTCGGTGGCCGCCATGTACTCGGCCATAAGTTTTCTGCGCCGCCGCCGTCGCCCTCATGGCGGGGTTCACATTATGGAAGCGCGACACCCTGACCCTTCAAGTGTTCCGCACTGTATGCGACTCCGATGAATCAGTGATGATTTTGTGGCCACTTTCCTTGTCCTTGCATGCATGTCTCCGATTCGCTCTCAGATGGCAGTGGGAAAATTCAGGCAGCCGCGGCGAGATGCCATTCTACGAGATGGAAGCTGTGGTGCGTGCTCCGTGAACTAAAATAGTTCTTTCCTGGGCTTTGGAGCAGCGTGGCAACCGCGGTTGCACCTCCCGGCGGCCAGATAAGCAGGACCTTCTAATAGGTTTCAGAAGCAGATGATCTGATGATTTAAATTTGCGCTCCGATGCAATGGCGGGATTACGAGTCCAAGAAAACAGTAATAGCAAGGCACAAGTATTCCGATCCTGATTAAACCAAGAATGAACAGTATCATCGATAAGTGAAGCTGTGCAGGGGAAGGGATTTTTTCGTGGCTTAAGATTGAAGGAAAATCAATGTATGGCTGAGAATTACTCCTTGCAGCGGGAAAGGAAAATATTATTCCGGAGCCGTAATCTAAGAGTGTCTGCAGGATTGATGATATCTGCGGGATACAGTCGCTCTCTCCCACCCGTGTGTTCATGTATCTGGAAAATTTGTTGCGAACTTGACTCTTTGATTCCGTCTCCCAGGACAGAGATCAACACTTGACTCGGAAGATGAACAGCAATGAAAATAAGTAAATTTTCTCAGGGTACAAAGCCTAAAATGCTAGCCTCGTTTGAGGTGTACACCCCATCAAGATGCCCTCCCAACACACTGACACTCAAGTTCGACTGAACACGCTTGTCACGTGTTTTGCTATTATGATAGATACTCTGGAAGTTCTGGCCAATAGCCTTAATGCAGCTTTCTTGGAGGCCATTGCTTACACGACATGGTCTCTGTTGAAGAATATTGAGGTAAATCATTATAAGCATCATTGTAGCATGAATCTTACCTAATGATCCTAGAATGTCAAGAAAAACAAGAGAACCTGTATCGAGTTAATGGAACAAACCCATGAATTGCTCAATGCAATCCTCATTCTTCATATCAACTCAGATACAGGTGGAATATTGCCGCCAAGTGTATTGAATCACATTGGAAAATTCACAGAGCAAGTGCTTGTGAAAGACTCCAGATTCAAGCTAACCACATACTCCAGGACCCTCCACAAGATCCATGCTTTTGTTGAATCCCAGCAAAGTGGCAGCAAGGTCAAGCAGTTTCTCCGCCAGGGAGAGATGAACACATTGCTCAAGGATTGCAAAAATGGATTGACACAAGGACTTGAATTTTTTCGGGTGAGCTCTCTCATAGGCTTTACAACAATCATTGTGAATAACCCTGTCTACAAAGCTCAAGAACACCAGCATAATAGCTGATGTTTCCAAAATGCAGGCAGAGGCAGAACAGAGACATCAGGAAGTACTCAGCATGATCAATGGAGTCTCTGATACCACAAGTTCAGACAGAGCATCTATGGTATGCTAAATTTGAGTTCACTGCCAATGTTTCTAACTTCAATCCAGATGAGCAGGGCCTATTCCCTATCTCACAATAGGTATGTGTATCCCAATCCTGGAACAACATCATTCAGACTTTGAAAGCTCCAAATCAATCTCAATGCTACCATCCGAGCCCAAGATATTTCATGGCCGTGAATCAGAGTTGTCTGACATCCTGCAGCTGCTGAGGGTGAAAGCTCCCAGGATAGCTATTTTAGGTGCAGGTGGCATGGGGAAGACCAGTCTTGCCAAAGCAGTTCTTCATCATGCAGAAGTCTCAGCACAGTATACCCAACATCGATATTTTGTTGCTTGTGACTCTGCAACCAGCAAAGTGGAACTTGCTGCTCTCATTGGAGACCATATAGGACTCAAGCCTAGCAAGGACCTTATTCAAGCAGTTGTCAAATTCCTTGTCACAGTCTCACCTAGCCTCCTGGTCCTTGACAACCTGGAGACAGTCTGGGAGCCTACAGAGCTGCGTGGTGACATTGAGGAACTTCTATCCCTCCTCACAGACCTCAAAGACCTGGCACTGATTGTAAGTGGCGGTGCTTTATTTCTTTGACTTTACTCATGCAACAGAGATTACTATGCGTGGAGCAGAAAGGCCAGCCAAAGTACAATGGAGCCACCCATTTCTCCTTCCATTGCAACCATTGAACCACCACGCTGCTCAACAAACATTCATTGACATTGCTGAAGACCATCATGACCCCGAAGACATAGATCAGGTCCTTGCATTGACAGACAATGTGCCTCTTGCTATCAATCTCATTGCACATTTGGTGGATGTGGAGGGATGCTCAACTGTATTGTCCTGCTGGGAGGCAGAGAGAACCTCTATGATCTCGGAAGGCTATGACAAAAAATCCAACTTGGATGTGTCAATTTCACTATCTTTGTCTAGCCCCAGGATCAAAGCTGTCCCTCAAGCAAAAGAGCTATTGAGTCTCTTGTCAATGCTTCCAGATGGTCTTTCAGATATTGAGCTCCTACAGAGCAAGCTCCCAATTGAGGACGTTCAGAAATGCAAAACCACATTAATTCGAACTGCTTTAGCCTATCTGGATGACAAGAAGCAACTAAAAGCATTGGTACCCATCAGGGAATACATGCAGAAAACTCACCCACCTGGAAATGAGATTGTCAAGCCCCTTTCCAAACATTTCCATGAGCTACTTGAATTGCACAAGGACTTCTCTGGAACTGAAATGATTACAGCCACAGTTGGACAAATATCCTCAAATGTGGCAAATATCCAAAGTTTAATCCAGAATGGACTCCAAAAAGACCACCCAGATCTCACAGATAATGTTTTTACTGCATTGTATCTGAATATCTTCAGCCGGCACACTGGGCGAGGGCCACTTTCTTTGCTTGGCCAGCTTCATAAAATCATTCCACACCCATGTGACCATCAACTTGAGGTCCACTTCATTACTGAATTATTTGCATCATTCAACCATTTTCCAATTTCAAATCCAGCAACGCTTGTGGCCCAGGCATTAGAACACTTTGAACACTTTGAGGATTCAGATCTGAAGTGTAGGCTTTAAGCTGATGTCTGGTCCATGAAGACTGATATTAATTTCCAGGTAGATTCTACAATGAGGTTGCATACTATTATGCAGCACATCCCAATGGTTCTTCTGCTGTCATGCAATTTTCTAACATGGCTATATCCTTGGCAACTTTGTCTGGAAACACAAAAAGACATTCCCAAACATTAAACCTGCTTGCATTGATGCATTGGCGGCTTGGTAACTACCTGCCAGCCAGACTACATGCATGTCAGGCACAGAGGTTGGCTAGGATTTCTGCTGATTTATATGCTGAAGCTCAGGCACTACGCATAGAAGCAATGGCCTGGACACAACTTGGAAACTACAAAAAAAGCATCTCCTGCTGCACAAGAGCAAGAGATCTTTTAATTCTTTGTGGTATGTCCAGTGGGAGTGCGGACCACTCCATCCTGAACCACCAGGCACAGATCCACTTGTTTAAATCAGAATACTGTGAAGCACACAATATTCAAACTCAGATTCTTCAGGAATGCCCACTTCACTGGGATTCCTCTGATCATGCCTTTGCTTTACTGAATCTTGCACAAATTGGCTTGTCTATGAATGCTCCCAAACATGCAGTGCAACAGTATATTGAGAGAGCCAAGAAAATATTTCTCCCCATGGAACAGATTATAGAGATAACAATGTGTGATGCTACTCTTGCTGATCTGTACCTGGAAGAAGGTGAGATCTCCATAGCAAAGACATATTTCAAGACTTGTCTCAGAGTCTGCAACCACTCTGAAATGAAATCCTATTGTTTTGAGCGGCTTGGTAACACTAGACGCTGGTGTGCACCTGGTCAGATGATCAGTTGGACAACAGTTCACCTTGCCCATTCCATCAAACTTAAAGAGATGTTAGGAGTAAATAAGGCTCTCCAGTTTCTGGGAGACATCTTCCTTTCTCAGGCTGATGAGAACACAGCTGTCAGCTTGTTTATTGTTGCACTCGAGGGATTCACCTTCATGGATGTCCATCAGAGCAGAGCTGAATGCATGCTCCAACTCGGGGACATTTCCATGAGACGTGGTGACCCATTGAAGGCAGTGGAATTTTGGGAAACTGCAAAGCCACTTTTTGAACGCTCTTCACAGGCAAAGCAGGTTGCAGACATTGATGAGAGGCTAGTAAGTGTTGGCAAAGATGTAGTGGAGCAGTACAAAATGAGTTTAGCTGGCCTCACAGAGATGAATGCACCGACTGCCAATGTGGAAGAGGTGGAGGATGATCTCTCTGATGTTGAGGACCTGCGGGAGGATCTGGGTGAAGTGCAATCAATCACTTATGACAGGTTGAAATTCAACTGGACTATGTGACATGGATAAAAGAGTTTACTATTTATGTGATTCCTATGCCCTGTATTTATTTATTTATTCTGATGCAACTCAACCAATGTGAGAATGCTCCAAAAAGACGGTGTGAAACACACCATATCTGATTGCAAAGGTTGGCCATGCTTGGATGGATTGATTGATTCAAAAGGAAATTGTCCGTATAGTGGCAGCCCCCAGATAAGGTACAGCCATTCAAGTGTGGTGTAGATTAGGAGCAAATTTCATTCTTTGTCAAAGTCAGGGAAATAAATGGACTAAAGGCGGAAGAGACTAGCATTGTAAATTTAACAAAGGGATGAATCATACACAGACCAGATGGAAATCCAGAGACACCAGATCTCAGATAAGACAGGCTTGCTTCTCAGTGTTTATCCTGGCAATCGCCATTTGATTAACGGGGAGACACTGGACTTGCCAGAAAATTGTATGATGTCTGAGTCAGCTGGGAGATCTGAAATTGAATAAGAACATATCCATGAATGACTGAATGGCGCTGCAGATCCTAGCACAATTTGCAAAGAAATGTTAAAGGAGGGAATAGGGGGAGTTCACAGTAGGGAATATTTCATTGTTTGGGAATTAAAATATTTGAATGAGGGGACTATTATTTCCCAAAATAAAAATATTTTCCGAATGAGATTTATTCTCATTTGTGGAATAAACACTTGTTTGGAAAATATATTTGTGCTTAGATAAGCTGCCTGTGACTCATCATTGCCACCTATGGCGAGGAAGACCAAGGCTCCCGATGGTGAGACAATTGAGCAGCTCAAGGCTTGGTTGGCCAACATGAAGAAGGCCGTGGCTGCCCCGCCTGAGAAATGACCCTGAGGCAGGCCCAGGGGTTCCAAAAAACATCAAGGCTGCAAAGACCGATGCTGACAGCAACGCCAATGCCAACGCCTTCACTGACACCAGTGTGAAAGAGCTGAAGTCTGCCACGGATAGATGCTCATTTGAGGTGTGGAAAGAATCAATATAATTAATTGGCGGAATACAAAATGGGGTGATCATGCATTTATTCTCAGACGAAGACTTTTAATGGTCCCATCATTTGAATATTTTAATTCCCAAATTATGAAAGATTCCCTACCATGAACTCCCCTAATGTACAAACGAAAATACCACTTGTATAAATTAGGCTCAGGTCAAAGTCTTGCGCAGTTTTGAGCCTTGGAAACTGCATAAAATAATGATAAGAGGAAGAAAACCAAAGAGAAATAGCATCACAAATTCTCAGCTCGTCTGAGAAGGAATTCCAGGGATGATTCTTGCAAGAGGGTGATGACAGAAGATTGGACATAATCGGCAAACAGGAAGAAAGGAAGGCTCTCCTTAAACTAAAATAGGTTCATAGCATCTCATTTGGCAAATTTTGAGTGCCTCCGTGACTCCAATTGGAAGAAACAAAGAATCTCTTGATTCGAGTTTCACGGCAGATATTACCTCTACTTTCCAAATCTCGAGTCGGGATGCCCTAAGCAGCAACAAGATAAGAAGAGAAGACATGAAAGACTCCCAGATTTGTGTACAGTAGAAGTGGATAAATAGACCCACAGAACTGGAAAGCAGGAACAAGATCAAAGACTGCAGGAGGTGCATTGTGACAAAAAGTCTGAGAGCCTAGCAGAAAGAGTCCACAGAAAGTTCACCAGTGAGAAAGAAAGCACACATGGAAACTCTGTTCATATGTGAGGAATGTCTGGAACATGGCACGGCTACTCCGAGATACCGTACAATTATGTCCAATTTGTTTGTCACTCATCACGCACCCCTCTATTGATATCGAAATATGGTCGACATCACGCGTCATGCGGGACCTTATCGAATTTCTGAACTGTGACAGACCCCCTCCCCCCAGTGGCGGGAAAAAAGTCAAAATTTCCGCGAGATTTTCGAAATTTTGGGGTGTGTCACGCGAACATCCAGCGGCTATTGAATCATCGAACTGCTCATACCATGTCACGCGTCACACCCCCTATAGATTGGAACATAATTGTACGGTATTCAGCTCACTAGAGTGTATCCAGTAGAAAGTGAATTGAATCACCTGTTCGACCCTTCCCACCGGATTCCAGAAATGTCAGCGATTATGGGCTATGTCAGCAACAGATGAATGAAAATGAACATTGAAGCCGCAACTGGAGGAAACAAAATGAATCAGCTTCGAGGCGAACACAGAGAGCGATGCGGACTCACGGAGTCAGAGGAAGGCTGAAAGCACCGGCATGATGTCGATGGGAAACTCAGCAAGGCCAGCGCTCTATGGACGCACTTTGGGTTATCCCCCGTGTTTTTAAACTACTTGAGGTCATGAGTGAAGTATGATGACAAATTGAGGAATTCATCGCCGTGTTCGTGTTGACCGTTGGCGCGAAGTACCTAGAACCAAGGATAATGAGCAATCGGCGGGGCGATTGCAGCACAGAACACATGGATGCATGGTCGGGGCTTAACTGCCTGCATACAATGTTTGGAGGCCGTAAAACTGTGGCCAATTGTTTCATTTCTCCATTTGAAATCGCAGGGGAAAAGTATATGGCTTACAGCAACAGTCTGTGTCAAATTTCAGCTCAAGGACATTGGTCTTGCATGGCATGCAGCCTGGGAAGTATTCAAGTTGTGCACTGTGGGGGATCCATGGACTTGGAGCAGCTGCATATGCACAGAGGAGTGGGCAAATTGAGATGTAGGTATCGGGGCTTAATGTAGTTCACTAGCTGTTGGGTTTATTGGTGGCAGAAACGACAAAGTGTGAGAATAAATAATAAATTATATTAGCGCTTGACTGAGCTCTGCAAACGCTTGATTAATACATACGAAACCGTACTACATATATACTAAATGTTCAAGATAACTAGAATGTTCCATAATATTCCTTACTATTCTTCAGTGTTCTACCAATGACTCTTACTGACTTGTTCTGACTTGTTCTGACTGGTAGTAACTCACAGCCTCGGCCGTGATGCTGGGCTGACTCAACTCCAACACTAGCCTGCTTATACATACAAACTAATGGTCGAGAGGGCGAGACATAAGGCAAAGATGTAGAAGAACAAGTCCATCGTAACGCCTCGTTGAATTGCAGACCATCGTCTTTTGATGTTCAGATCCGTGCGGCAGGTAGACGGGCAGAAACAAGGTTAGTCCGTTTGATGTGTTTGAGCGGTATTGTGGGCATGAAGCAGTCGAGATTCGCGATAAGAGCCTTGTTTGCGGCCCTCATGCAGTCTGTTTTTGCTTTTTTTTTTGCACCATCGTCGGAATGCCTTGATGCGCTAGCAGCGATGATTAGTGAACACTGGGATCGGAATGTTACCAGTAGATGAGCACCAGGCGCAGGTGGCGGAATCACATGGTAGGGTGGAGTCATTGAGAGGGATAGGCAGGCGCACAGAACGTGGGACAACACACGAGAGGAATGTCCGCACCCAGGGGTGGTGGAATCGAAAGAAATATACCTTAGACAAGGAAAAAAATAGCCAATTGAGACGATCGAGTGCTTTGCTAGGGCCCATATATGCACAGATTGACTGTGAACTCTGTGAATCTCCTCCTGAACATGGAGGTACCAGTAGCAAGCACAAACAAATCAAATGCAGAAGTGTCATTCCAAGATAAGCCCTGGCTCCAGAGAGGTCGACGTTGGTTTGAATATGTCTTGTATGCCAGTGCCCAGCCT
Source organism: Mycena venus (assembly GCA_014462655.1). Lineage (NCBI taxonomy): Eukaryota > Fungi > Basidiomycota > Agaricomycetes > Agaricales > Mycenaceae > Glaucomycena > Glaucomycena venus. The sequence continues at coordinate 11,093,222 of JACAZI010000003.1, forward strand.
ACGAAAGGGGGGGCTTGCTTAGTTCAAGTTGATGGCATCAATAAATAATCATCCTTCAAATACATATTCACTAAGGTCCATTCCATAAGTATCTAAGGTGAATCCCAGCTGAGACTGTCGCTCTGTGTCTTCCTCCAACATTTTCATTGAATCAGTGACATTTGGCTGTTTCAGGTGATTCCATGGGAACGATGTTCTGAAAGCAATGCCGCTCAATTTTATAACTCGTGATATGGCCACGAAAGAAAGCCCAAATGAAAAATCCTTCTCTCCAAGGTCAATCACTGCTCTCTTCAGAGCCAGTCCCTGGCTTTTGTGAATTGTAATTGCCCATGCCAGTGTCAGTGGTAGTTGAGTTCTTGTCAGGGATTGCCCTGTCTTTTTATCCCATCTTGCAGTTACAGGAACAATTGGAACCCAACTTGGATCAATGCCCTCCCACTCCAGTAACTCTGGGCCTGTGTGAAGACAATTGAGAAGGTAATGAGCATAAAATTGGGACCAATTACCTGAGTATCCACCTTTATCGCATTTAACAAATACAGCTGCTGGTAAGTTCATCTGCGGATTGGATCCTGGATGGAATTAGATTTTCTTGACAGTTCCCTGTGCACTATTAACCAAGCCTATCATTTCATTAGCAACCTTTCAATATTTGAGATCTTGGTTCACATGCCTTTAGATGTCCAAACATTGTGTGTGATCATGACTCGAGCACCTTCAGCCAACAAGACTTCTTTTTGCAAGCCTTCAGCATCCTCCTCAGAAGACTTCTTAGCCTCAGCACCATTATGCTTTGCCATACAGCGGATCACATGTTTTCCAAGTGCACTAAGCCGCCGAGCATTTAACAATGCCACTGCTTCTTTTGTTGGAAGCAAATGTAGAACATCATTGAAACTTTTGCGCTCTGCAGGTGAGCGGACATCCCAAAACCTGGTAATAGTGTATGATCATCAAGGGAGCTTTGGTATTCACGAAGTCTCATGAGAGCATCACGAAATTGTATCTGCTCTGGATCATTGCCCTCCTGCCGAAACACTCTCTGTAATGTGACAGACTGGGTGAAGGATGTAAAAGCTGTTCAGCCCTCAGTGGTAAGCCTGGTAAGCCCACCCCAACGTCCCACTGCAGGTTTGGTTGAATAGAGTCGTGTATCACCAATTGGAGGCAGCTGGTAAAAGTCTCCAAAGACAATGGTCGGAAGACCACCAAGAAAGATGATGCTGGAAATGCCTGTCTCAGGTCCTCCCCATCTGAGTGCATCCAATCATGGATGTTTCATCTACGATGAGTAGTTTAACCTCCTTCCAACGGGTTTGAAGCCTTGTAAGTCCAGTCCTCGATAGCTGGCCAAAGTCTGCCTTCTCTTTGACTGCAATGCCCAAGCCAAAATTTACTGTCCAGCCACGAATGCCAAAAGCAGAAATTCCTGTGGGGCCAAGACAGACAGTTGGGTCCTTTGCACTGGACTCACTGTCATCAACCTTGAAGTACTCTCGAAGAGCGGTGGTTATACATCAGATGAGGAAAGACTTTCCAATCCCTGCAGTTCCATCAACATTGATTCACAATGGCAGAGGCTTAGGACCTGGTCCATCTGAATCCATTCTCTTGAAGTATGCCATGACCTGGAGAAACACATCACGCTGTTGTCCCTTTAGCTTGGTGTAGTCATGATCTATGGCGGTCAAAGTGCACATTTAATCGGCCGCAAGATAAAGTGGTAATTTCGGACTTACCGCAAGAAAGATAAGTGATTTGATGCCTTCCCCGCAAGAAAGATAACGATAATCACGTCGCTTAACTTGCGGGGAAATCGTGGCATCCCGCAAGATATATATAGTTGTTGGCCACAAGATACAGATGCGTCGGCCACAAGATACAGAGTCGTCCGCAAGATAAAGGTAAGTTCCACCCGCTACTTTTGTAACCCTCTGCAAAACTTTTCCCCAAGTCTTCCCGAAGTTCACTGAAGCGAAGCAACGATTAATTGGCTGTACATTGGGCACAAAAACGAGTGATAAGAAGTCATAGCCGGTCTCAATCAACTCGTTAGTTATTCAAGGCGATGACTTGAAATGGTACACTTACCGAAGCCCAACACAATTTCACTCACTAACTTTACCCGTCAAGTTTCCTGCTTTATACACCACAAAAACCAAACCGAGTCCGAAACAGTAGTAGCAGGGGAGCAATCTGGAAAGACACCGGATCGCCGCATTTTTGAAAGCACGGGGTGAATAGAGGGTGAGGCTCGACCTGGATTGCCGGCAAAAGTAGCAAGACCAAGGAGGTAGAGAGGGTTTGAGAGAGTAGGAAAAGCATCGCCAGAGTTTGCGGTGAGAGCAGGAGGCAAGATGCAAAAGCGCCACGAGTGTTGCTATAGGGCATCATGACTCACTGTTTCTCGGCAAGTCGGATCGAGTTAAGGCTCCAACTGTTTTTATTTAGTTTAGGTTTTAAACCATTAAAGGGGTTCTTATTTTTAGTTTACGGGGGGTCGTAAACCGTAAACAAATTAAACTAAACCATTTAAACCTTTTTCATTTCCTAGCTGAAAGACAGCGCGCAAGACCGTGAGACATGCCGTGGATCTGTGCCTTCAAGTACACAACTGTGGACCGATTACCGATCAACCGAGCTTCGGCCATCACGAACTTCCCTCCTTGGCATCTGCACCATCTTCGACCTATAATATTTTCCGGTCACCGACATAGCCCGACAACTCATAATACTTATACTGCAATTTGCATGTTATATGCCTAGGGATTGCCATGTCTGATCACTAGAACTAAGGCCTGTTTTTCTTTCCAATCTCACCACCGATGTTGGGCTCACGAGCATGATAAATTCGCGACTTTTTTGACAGTACGTGTTTAATGCGTCTTCATAAACCATATCAAATTCCAGCAACTCTGCGCCAGGTAACCCGCAAAGATGTGGTTCAAAACAGGGTATCTGAAATATCAGATGATGTTCTAGCCTCTTCTGCAGTGTTCTTTTTCTCTCCGGAAATATTATTGTTTATAAACGGTTTAAACCCTTTCTAAACTGTTTACTTAGGGTTTTGGTTTAGTTTACGGCCGACTGTAAGCCTAAACTAAATAGTTAGAGCCTTAGATCGAGTCTGATCGAGTCACTGTCGAATGGAGAAGGAAGCGATCATCTGTTCGACAGCTTCTTTACGTTTCAAAAGCGTTCCTGGAGAAAAGGGCAAGGACCAAAGATGCTTCCAGCTGCAGACAGCGACAGTCCAGGCCAGAATTTGACCAGAAACTCGCACTTCCTCTCTGATAAGTCTGTTTTCGTCTCGCAGAAATTCCGGTCTCCTTTGCGTGATCCCGGACCTTAACCGTCGAGGAAGCGTTGATCTGGGCTGATATTACAGCCGTTTTGGAAAGTATAGAGGGGTTTTGTAAATTATTGATGCTCGATTTTGGTTTACCTCTATTTGCTGTCGCGTCCTCGGCTCCACACCTCCGAACCTTTGCCAAATTATGTTGGTCTTTTTTGGGCAACTCTGACTGGACTTCACAGGGCCACAAATATATATATTCTGAAAAGACTGAGGCCCAAATGATCCTTCGGGTTGAATGGCCTGACTTGCAGCTTAAAGGGAACCACGACGGTGTACGGCAGTGTGGAGCCACTCTTAGCCGACGACACTCTGGCAAACAGACGTAAGCAAAAATCGAGCATCAACGATTTACGAAACCCCTCTATACTTTCCAAATTGGCTGTAGTCTTCAAGATCCAATCAAGATCTCAAGAGAAACAAAACATCATGTGTTTCCAAATGAAGATATTTGATACAGAGAACACCAAATTGGCAGCGAAAGAGCGCATGAGAAAATAAGACACGCTGATAAATACCCGCCAAGCGGGGATAGAGCAGAACGCAACATGGAAAGGGATCCGTGATCAAGAGGCGATAGTGCTCGCATGCGGTCCAACGAACGATTATCGGAAGAGATCCCTTAAAAGTCCGAGACAAAAGATTCAGCAGAAAACGCCATGAAAAGTTCCCCCGCAAAGAGGCTAACAACGAAAAGGTCCAGGAATACGTCGAAACGATGAAAGGGACATCATCAGAACAAGAAGCAGCTGCAAGCGGGAGGCCAGACCAAAGTAAATACCAAAGGGACAAGACAGAGTAAAAAGTCATCAGTCAAAAACCGGAAAAGACCAAAGAAAGAAAATCAATCTGATACGAAAAACGTCTCAGACATCTTATTAAGGAAACAAGACACCCACGGGAGAAAGACGTCATTTTTGGTGATTCTGGGTCCCTGCGCAGACGAAATGTGCCGTAATAACGAGTCTAAAAATAAATTTTTAGGACTCGTAATTTACTAACCTGTGTATTTTTCCCGTGTACAGATACTGACTTTTCCATTCCTGGCGGCCTGGTTACTGATACTCCCCGCCCTTTCCTCGGGAACGGTGGCTTGGGGTCTCGATGACACACGATGTCCATTGAGCATGGCTTTTGCGCGCGTGTGCAATGCCCCAGAAATTCGCCCAGGGTTAGCTCGTCCTCTCTGGCTCTGCGGCCTCGTGGTACGGCGGGTGCGTTTACGCGGGAGTCCATTTTGCGCCATATTATTCTGCAGTGTACTTATCCAGAAACAGTGGAGAATATGCGCTGATCTTCCGTAGCAGTCTTCTCGTTGTCAGGTGCGTCCGGGCCATTTATATCTTGTATCCAATTTTTATTGAATGAAAGAAATCCTTTTGAATGATATGATCAGATTCGTACATATACAAATTCTTTCCCTTTGAGTGCTTCTGCTGCCGTCATTTTGTATATTTGAGCGCAACAAAGTTCTACAGGGATTTGAATAGATTTCAAATAATATTAGCAGCTATTGAGTGTAAAGTTCCCAATGGTAATCTTTGATGATGGCACAGAAGGCTTTCAAGGTGGTCGGGATTCTCGGAGAGAGGCATAGGCCGTGGGAAAAGCCCATCAAAAATTGATAGCGCAATGGTACGGTTATTGCCCCTTGTTGTGACCCAGACCTTCATGACAGGGTTCCCAAATTGGGAGGTCATGAGGTGGCTGTGTTCACCGAGACTAGTTTCATTCTGATCTGCCCGACTTTCTGCATCTTTGTTGCGGGGGCGCGACCTCGCCTCCCTCCAACCTCTCGCTGCTCGCACATGTACAAAAGCAACACCCTCCCCTTCTTTGCCTCTCCATCCATGCATTCCTCCGTCCCTATCCCAAATACGTGCACACCTCATCCTATCGTTTACCGCACCCATGTTGTCCCGCAATGCAATGAGTATAATATTTGCTTTTCGAATTTCTGCAATGCTCCCCGTGCATGCTGTGTTCACCCGTCTCGTTTCGTCCCATATTTTCGAATCCGATGCACCCGTGCCTCCTTCTGCCTCGTTCTCAGTGCGCACATATTGCCCTTCATCCCTTCGCATCTGCATGCACTCCTAGTGCTCTGTTTATTGTCTTCTCGGCGCATTGACCCCAAAATGGCTGCAATGAATCATTTGTCGTTTGTGCCATTCTTCCGCGTTGTTCCTGTACCGCAAGGTAACCGCGAACACATTCATCGCATTCACCACACCTGTTCTGTGTTCCGCCCATGCAACACCGCCCGTTCCTATCTTCGCCTCAGTTCTGTGTGCAGACTAGTGCCTGTACATTTTTGAGTGAAGAAAAACAAAATTCAAACAAAGCACCGCTGGTTCCAACTCACTTGTTGTGGAGCCAGATACTTTAGCGATAGTTCCCTTGCGCCAGTCCTTGTAGGGCACAGCCACGGAACTAGCACCACTTCTGCAAATTAGAAAGATAAGACCTTTAAATCCAACACCGAGGTGGGGGGGGGAGTCACAAATGACAGGCTGTGCGCGCACATGGCACTTCGAGATTCTAACATCAAGTTCACGCTGATTCTTACCAACAACTTACCAAGCCATCGTTTCCAAGATCTCATGATGATCCACCAACAGACAAGAATGCAATCTCAAGTTTGAATCGGTGATTTTATCACTTTCATCTCTGTGCTTAATTAACATTTGCTAACAATCTCTGGGCGCTAGTCTTGGCGGCTTGGAGAGTATAAAATACCCTTCTGTATATTGCTCTTCTCGCCTACACTCCCACCGCCACCAGTTCCCGAAAATGTACTCCCTCCTCCCTTCCCTTGCCATTGTCCTAGCCTGTTCTACAGTCGCTCTCGCTGCAGGCCCGACTACCGTCCCGGACCCACCATCCGGCTCGACGAACGTCGTCGTCGACGTCTCCAGCACTTCGAAGGACGTTGCTTGGACCGGCGCCTGGGAAGCCGAGTCTTCATCAATCTGCTCGTCTAGGACCAAGGCGCAACGCAGCTCTGGGACCGACCCTGATTCTGTTTTTTTCGGGGGACTTCTCGATGTCCTATAACTTCACTGGTGTGTCCAGTCTTCTTTCTCCTCTCACTTCTACTCATGGTTCTTTTTCTGCCTTCAGGCTCTGCGGTTTACGTCTCCCTTGCTACCAACAACGCCGCCTATGGCATCTCTTTGGACGGCAAAATGACCTATTACGGCTTCGACTTTGACCCCGCGACGCCCGACAACTGTACCTTTGGCTATTCCAGCACGGCGCTCGCCGAGAAGAGCACGCATGCGTTGCTCATCAGTGTCGGATCGCTTCATGCCGGGCAGAAGCGGAGTTTGAATGCACGCGCAGGGGGGAATGTGGTATTCAACGCACCGTGGTCGTTTGAGATTGAGAGCGTTGTGTGAGTAGCAGTGCAAGTTCCTGCACAAGATTCCATTCTGAACATGCGGTAGGATCACACAACCCGGATCCGGGAGCAGTTCATCCTCCTCGTCTTCGTCCGGCTCATCTGGGTCTTCAAACTCTACAAGCAGCTCAACCAAACCCAATGCTGCACGCCAGCGGGAGAGTTCCTCGTGGGTCATACTGCCGACTTTCTTCGTCCGTGCATTGGCCTTGGCATTTTGTCTGTGAGTCCTTGGCGAGAATAGATGAGAACTCGTCGATTCTCGAAAGTATGATATGCAGATGTAATTTAGTTAGTTCTCCCTTGGTTCTCTCTGCAGAATGCGCTACAATTTTCACGATCCAAGGCCGTGTTGACTCTGAAACGAAATGGAACAAGACGAGCAGTTGCACGAATATTCCACCTGATTCCACAAACCTTCGAGTCTAGTATGCGACCCTATATAGTTACCGCTCCGTTGTGCACCATACGACGGTGGCTATGGCACAACGCAGCCACCGTTCTGTGATACAGAACGGAGCTGCAACTATGTAGGTACCTGTACCTAAGCATTTGTTGCGCAGATGAATATCGCATTGTTAAATTGTTAAAAAGGGAACACTGCTGGAAGATCCGAGTCGTCATGGTGGCAGCGGCCATCCCCATCTTCGCCTCATCAATGCCGCGTACGCCCCATCCGTATCCCAGGATTTCCCGAAAATAGACCAGCCAGAATGTCTGCACATACATCAGCAATCTGTCTGCCCACAAACACGTTCCCTTGATGAGGGTTCTGCAATCAGATCAACAAACACGGCTGTCATTAATAGCAGGAGGGAAGGAAGGAAGGAATTGTATAACCGCGGTGGTCCCTATAAGGAACATACGGGTGCTGTACCGACATACATGGCCTCGAGTCAGTATGCTACAGCCAGCCTCGCTCGAGATGATTTACCTCGAGAACGAGAGCGTCCACTGGCACCAGGATTCATTGTCGCAATGGCGCAAATTCGCTGCCTGACATGAAGTCCACCTCCTATTGCAAAATCCAATGTTTTAACAGTGAACTACAACACTGTATACCTCCTGGGCAACTGGATAGCGGAACGGCTTCCATTGTGTCCATCTTTGTCCTCTTCCGGAGCTGAAAGACGCGGTTTCAAGGGTCACCAGTGGCATTCGGGTCGTATCGGACGGCGTCGAGAGTGTTTCAGAAGCCCTGCTAGGGTCACTTTAACTGCTCGGAGCTCCTGACTCGTAAGGAGCTGAGGGGACAATCAACGATCAACTATTCGGACGATCGTTCCGACTCTCTCTCCGCCCCCCTGGAAAATCTGAATATTTTATTGTGGGGATTAACGCCTTTGAAAAGTTCCCTCGGGGCTCAACTGTCAAGAGCACTGTTATGCTCAACATCAAGATACATAGGGAGGTGAAGATCAACCATTCCGGCGCCGGTCAATGATTGGCCGTAATGGAAGATTATACTGTCGGATGCATGAACATGTCGTGTTCCTGGGCCAACACGTACTTCTATGAGTCCACGACGGCTCTCTCGACGCTCGTTGTGGACTCCAAGCTGCTGAACGTTCCCGACAGCGTCTGTGGTCTTCTCGGTCTGGACTGACGCCACGCACCTGATGTCTATGCCACTCTTGGCATATCGCAAGACACCGTGATGACCGCACCTCCACACACACCCTTTCTCTTGGAATTATACTTCTAAAGCCTCTGGTGATAGGAGTGCTAGCAAATATATTGGCCCTGCAGTGAGAATCGAATATTAACCATGAAACCGAGGAAATAACCCACCTTCTCGTCAATTCTCCGATACGCTGAATTCTAGCCATTCTATTGCATCCCCACCAATGCAGACTACCATTACCACCATCATCAATTCACGAAAATCATCGCGCGCACAGCAAACCAGGGGGGGTCCTCAACCGTCCAACGAATCAGTGCGGATGGCCATAAGCCTGTGTCACCGAGGGGGACTGCCTTGATTAACCTATGCCAGGACCATGGATATGAGATCCTCAATGGTAATTCGACCTTTGGTCCACGCAACGGCAGATATACCTCTTTCCAGCCTCAGGGGGAGGCGGTGGTGGACTACGTCATTGCGAATTCCACCGCAATCGCTCGAATAAAATCACTCACAGTCCTGGAGCACGACATCGGTCAGTCAGACTCAGTCTGACCACGCTGCCATTGTCCTCGAACTCAAAATGGCGGATGCTCTCCCGGCGCGACCTACTGCATGCCAACTATCTATGCCTTCTCATGGTTCAAAGCCTCGCCGCGCCAATGAACTTCCTGTGGCAAACCTACCGAGCGCTACGGAACTCGACCGCCTCTTCATCACCGCACTAAATTCGAAGCTCAGTCTGGAACAGAAGCTAGCAAAACTCTTCGGTCCAGTAACAGCTACAAGCAATCCAATCGAGGTCTACGTGGATGGCTCATGCCTTAATAATGGCAAGGACAATGCTACTGTGGGCGCTGGAATTTACTGGGGGCCAAATCATACTTGGAATGAAGCTGTCCGTGTACCTGATGGTCAAACCAACAACCGCGGCGAGGTATACGCAATTTTCCGTGTGCTGTATCGCGCCAGTACAGCACGAAAACTTCACATCTACTCTGATTCCGAGTATGCTTTGGAGACAATTGCAATATATTACGTTCCCCGGATGAGTCTTCTCGTGGCTGGAAGTGTCCCAATGGAGATCTGTTTCGCGACATTATAGGCTTGATTAAAAACCGTCGCGCATCGGCGGTTCTCATTCAAGTAAAAGGTCACAGTGGTAATCGTCACAATGACGCGGCAGATGCGCTCGCAAAGCAAGGTGCACTCTTGCCAGAAGCACCGGTGTATGTCACGCTACCACTACCACCCATGCCACAGGTGGGCCCGACTCTCCGAATTACAGACGACCCGTCTATCGCGAAGGTCTCGTATCAGTCTATACCAAAACCGGAGAAGGATAATGCTCGCATGTCCGGCACGGATCATACACCTGCTCTCACGGCGCATCGTAATCGACCAGCCCTTCTTGCACTTCAACTTGAATATCGCAAAAAACTCCTCGAAGCAGAGACGGAGCGAGAGTTCTGGAGGGTTACAAAGGATGTCATGAATCCAAAGTGGATAAGCTCTGGTTTTTCCGCGGAGGCGTTGAAAGATGTCTTTATTGCTCGCATGAATCCAGTTCAACCCGTCCCCTAGTCCTTTGACCAAGTTAGACTGGAATACAACTATGCCTTGGCTGCGGCAATACCCGACCGAACACCCGACGAAACGCCAGACCAAATCTTCTCGCAACCGTTCAACGAAGAAGAGATGACAGAGGCAAAGGATCATCTTCGACAGCACCCTCCCACGAGTTCTAAGGGTTACGACCGACACTGGCAGAGCTATGCCGATGTCTGTGATCTCGAGAATGATATTCTCTGTCAACTCATCAACTGCTGCATGCGCGACAATGACGCGCCATCAATCTGGCTTCTCACTGTCCTCATAGGTCTCCTGAAGTGAGGAAAGCCCAAAGACAACCCGAACAGCTACCGGACAATTGGCCTGGAAAGTTGCTTTCTGAACCTGGTCACACTCCTGATCTACATGCGACTAACCAAGTGGTGTCTGGCTGTGACGAAGAGGGAATTTGTCTGCTGGTAGACAAGAGGGTGGCCTAGGTCGTGCTGGCGGGAAGCTTCACACATCTAAGGTGAGTCGTCTTGTGATGACTCCAGGAGTTGTTCTAAGAGAGGAGGGGTCAATGCTTTCTAGGAATTGAAAACTTAGCTCGTTTGAGGTCGCTTTTGGCTCAGGTGCTCGGGTTTGCTCAGAGTATGTGGTGGTAGGAGGGTGAAAAGAAGATAAATTCCCCGGTAATAGGCCGGGCGAATACAATACATGTGTGGGACGGCTGTTCGCATACTCTTGCGACACCGGAGCCCGCAAATGAACCTGAGAAATACATGAAACAAGTTTGAAGGTACATAAAATGGCCGTTCTAAACCCCTCAACTAGACCAAATCCTCGACAAGGAAGCACCAGGAAAATGCGCAAAGACAAATAGGGAGACACGCTGCCCCCCAACAGCGTCGACGAGGTTACCCAGGCCTGGTCGAGGTCAATCCCAAGCCCATACCGAGTGCTGACTTGCGTCAGAAATAGCCGTCGAATCGAGATTGCTACTGAAAAAGAGAAAAGTCCGAGCAGGTGATATGATAAGAGTGGTAAGCGAAAGAATACCGTGGCTTCAAATACGTATGAGCAACCAAGAAAGATCCCCGCTACCCCCAAATGAGCCCAGACGCGTTCTTGAGGCGTTAGCGTGCGAATTCGGCTCCGATCACCGACGAAAGAGCTCCAAGGCAGTAGACAAAGCCTGAGAATGCCTGGAGAGGAAAATGAACTAGAACAGATGAAATGGAGTAAATCATAGACCAGTGGTGCAGAAAGCAAGAAAGCGATGGTGAAGGAGAAGAGAAAGAAGCATCAAAGCGGCGTTACCGCATTTAGTTGACAGGTCTGATCGGGCCGAAACCGGAAGGCGACGAGCACGGCAAGTCGCACTTCCACAGCTGTCGGGATGCTTCCTCCCTCCCAAAATGCGTTCCGTGCAGGTTATCACACAAACGATAACATGTTTATTCTCCGATGTGCAATTGATAGAGCACGAGCCCTCGAAAAACCTTTGTTTGTTGTTTTTGCGGACTTGAGCAACGCTGTGGCAGGGCCAGCGAGCCGGGATGTGGAAATTAGCTAAAGTTGATTATTTCTCCATAGAGTAGTTTACCCGAGTTGTAGTTACCTACTTAGCTCGGCGTTAACTAATGGAGAAGGGGATCTTTTTTGTGCTCAAACCACCATCGCCTGACCCAGTGCAGCCAAGCGGCTAGAGGCGGAGCGGCCCCTCCTCGATCTATACAGTGTTTCCGGTCATTGTGGGCTATCTAGCCATCCTCTGTGTCTTTCTGCATCATCTAGCGTTACCCTCAACTTCACCCCCTTTTTTCATCCCATCGACACACTCTTTTCCACCAATATTTTCATTCTACGGGCCGGCGGCAACCTCACAACTTTATTAGACATTTTATTCTACCCTTACCGGCCACCAACCCCTCTCATCGAACCACCCACCGGGACTTTAACCCTTCTTCAACGCCTTTCCCTCCACTGACCAAGCGACACTTTGGTTGAAAATGCGTGCAGCGGGCGCTGACGGGGCTATTTTTGACTGGCTTCGCATGCTCTACCGAAGAATGACTTACATTGTCAGGCATGAATCGGAAGTATCTACAATGTTCTGCGCGTTAATCGGGATTCTAATTGGTGACACATCGTCTCCGATCCTGTGGACATTGTACCTGTCGGACTTCAAGCTCCTCTCCGATGTGACCACAGATATTCTTCTCGCTGGTATATTCATCACAAATCTGGAGCAAGTCGACGACGTAATTCTGATTTCCCTGAGCGCTGATGGGGCGCAACGGAAGATGAACGCGCTATGGAAATGGTGCAGCGTGAACTTTATGGTCATCAATGGTATTAAATCCCTGCTGATGATCTACAGTTCGATTCCAAAGGTCCTGCCCATTTTTCGCTTCGGAGCTGAGGCCGTGGCCATTGTCAAGGCAACCAAATATGTTGGCTTCAACCTGAATTCCACAAAGAGGAATATCTTCGAAGACCACTACGAGAAAAAGGCGAGCAAAGCCAGGGCAATTGCAAACACATTGCTTGGCCTAGAGTCTATGGCTGGTGTACTGCCGCCATGGGAAGCGCGTAAAATGTACATGGCTCTCGTGGATCCACATCTCACACACGGCTGTGAAATTAGCTTAGATGTGAATCTCGATCTTCTAAAGCCCTTGGAAGATGTGCAGATTGAATTCCTAAGACATATACTGGGCGTTAACAGGCGATCAGTGATTGCTCCCTTATTCACAGAAACTGGTCTAGTACCGCTGCGTTTCAGGCGAGTCATACTGGCACTGACACACTTGAAGTACCTCCTGGCCGTGAATGATGACAGATATGTCAAAGCGGCTGCGTGCGATTCAGTGTTGCTCTTGGACTCCGGCAAGGCTTCATGGGCTACTATCCCCCCCCCCCACCATCTTGGACAGACCTAGAACTCGGACACACGTGCATTTCTCACCCAATACTGGGTCGTTTCCTATGATATTTGGCTTGAAATAAAGCTTAGGAGGTCCCCTCGAGATACAGGGTAAAATATCCCTGCAATGGCATATCTTTGGGATATATATTAATACAAAAAGCTGGCGACTTCTGTGATTTTCGCTGATTTTCCCTATTTTAAGCCTTGATACAATTTCCCTAGAGTCATATTGCTTAATTAACACATCCAGATAGTACCTTAACATCACGAGAGTGCATATATGAAAATTCGGAGCCATACCTTCCCTGTAGCTTTCAGAATGAACCGAAAGATCATACCATCTCTACCAAATTGATCTCCAAACTGTAACAAGTGATATCAAGAAATTTTGTGCTGCCTGTCGACCACTCTGTGATTGCTTTGACCTCCTCTTCATGCATACTATATTAATTATTGAAATGCACCCTCTGAGGAAGTTTTGAGGCACTACGACCACAATGTGGTCACCTACGCAGCATTCGTTTCTCATGAAGTTAAATTTGGGCCTGGAGAAAAAGCCAAATTGCAAACGATCTAGGTACTCAGCTTGCGCCCAAAGCCCCTGCATAATGTGATATGCATCAATTTTCCTTAAGTGTCCGAGATCTAGGGGGGGATAGTATGGATCTCCGTTATGTGATCAACAAGCTCCCATTTGCAATAGTTCTGCCGAACCTTGCAACCATTACGCCAAAAGTGGTTGACGGGGTAATTAAGTCCGTAAATGCCGGACTGTCTGGCCTTGGAAAGAATGCGTTGGGTTGAATTTCGTCGCCCGCGGATCGACCGCAACCTGAGGGTCTGCAGATTCTGTAAAACTGAGATCAAATCACCGGAGCATGCTTTATTAGAGTGCACGGCGCAGTTGAAACTGGTTCAGCTTCGCCAGGACTTCTTCATTCGAATGAGGAATGACTTACCTGGTTTGCCGGCGTTGAACTCGATGCCGACTGCGAGATTCGTTACTCTCATGATAACATACAGAGAGACTATCTCATTGGTCACAAAATTCGCATACGAAGTCAAAAATTTTTGAGGCTACTCCCATTTATGTTCCCCCTCTTCCTTTACACTGGTTGACATTACCGCGGCGCAACGATTAGATTCTTTTCTTACCACTTCCATTCTACTTTAGATAGACGTTCGGATAACGTTCGGATAGTTCGTCAAGTGGGGTTGTTGTGGTCCAGGGCGAAGGCGCGAAGGGCTCGTGCGTGCCGGGATAATTCTGGGAACACAGTGTTCAGAGACTGGACCATGCTGTGTATAATATATCACTATCACTATCACTATGTGCCCCTTCATTCAGCATGAGGCCACAAGTTCGCCGGCTCCACAGGAGCTCGATCGCCAGGATCCCATGCCCACGTTGGCCCCGATCCATCAAGAGTCGTCGTTAGCATTGTAGCATTCCCCGCTAGATCACCGTTCCATCGAAGGGCAAATTAACGATGGGATTTCCGGTGCGTGTGCCAACCAGAGGCTAGATGCTAGCACGGACTCCAGAACAGCCTCCAATCCCAGTCTCATAACAGCGCAAACTACGATAGGTAAGGAAGGTAAGGGATGAGCGCTCACGATATCCAGCATCGGATGCTCTGAGACAGCGAGAAATTTCGCTGTACACAGGACGCCCGGACGGGGGGACCGCGGACCGGGATGGAGTGAATAAGTAGCAGTGAATAAATCAAGAACCACGAACGAAAGCGTGCGAGGCGCGAGATCCCTCAAGATAGAAAAACAGGAGATTGTGGTGCAAGAACAGCAATGCTTCAGCAAGAGGTGGCCAAAGGCACTGCTTGCGTGTGATTCCAGTGCAACACAATACAGTTACAGTCTAGAAAGTAGCCTGCCCGAGGTTTAAAAATGAATTCTCGGTGTATTCATCTCCCCGTCGTAGAGTGATTCAAGTGAAACGGGTCAAAAAGAGAATTGCACAGACATGAATCCTGCATGGTTCGGATTGACACTGGGGAGCTTGTCTCCGCACCCGGATTCTTCATTATTAGATTCAAAGGCATACAGAATCATTTACTTACTCTCCCCGGAACAAATATCGCCCCAAAACGCGACCGTGACGCCTCCGACACAAGATCATGGAAGTCTGACACGACTCTAACACCGGGGCAAAAAAAAAATCGTCGTTGGTGGAAGACGGCGAGACTGACCTCGCTGCTGCGCCAGAGAACATGGGGAGCGTCGCACAACTGGCAGCCGCGCGCTAGCTGTGACTCAGGAAACCGAGGGCCGTTGGGTTCAAAAGAGAGGGACGCGAAGACATGGTAGAATCGATGGGGCTCCGAGTCGTGTGTGTCGTGTTGGACCGGAAAAGGGGGAGCGTTGGCGTCCGCCGAGAAGGGAGGGAGGGCGTAATGAATGGGAAAAGGTTGAAGAGGAAAACTAAACAACCGAGAACGGTGTGGACGCGCCATGACCTCTCGGCGAGGGACGGACGAAATGCGCAGAATGGAGCACAACTCCCGCAATCCGCGCACAAGTACGTTCTCGCGATGGTACATCACCTATCGGATGCAATCGCGGACTTCGCTGCTCCTCGCAGCACAAGGCCACTGAGTGAGCAAAGAGAGGACGACCGTACACAGGATCAGGAAGTACTGCAGCGTAATGGCGTGGAACCCAGCCGCGCTCCGTACATCGCCATTCACGAATCACAATTCCTGCACTGAGCTGCAAGTTGGCCTGGATCACAAACAAAGCAATGCGTTAGCGTTCGTGGAGCAGGGACAGAGAGCGAAAGGAGCGGTGAAGGGTCGAAGAGGATGAAGAAAAAGGTGTTGACCGCCCGCACGATCACGGGCGCACCGTCGAAGTGCCGTGATCGCTGGGATTTCCGAGAGACGAACCGAATGCGCAGGATGGAGACTGAACCCCTGCAATCCGCGCCGAGATATGTCTCGGGATCGGACGCGATCGTGGAACCATCCCTGCAGCAGCTCGCATGGCGTGCATACAACCCACAGGAAACAAGGAGCACACAAAATAGGGTACTCACCAGCCCCACCTAGCTGCCAACACCCGTCCCAACGATCTCATCCCTTGCGCGGTCTGCACATGTTGAGCGTGCTCGTCCGGCAGTGTTCGTCTGTCCGCGCACTGGCAGCGTCATCGACGTTGTGAGAGAAAGGGTCGATGTGGCGGTGTTCGGATCAATGCGGCGTTACTTCTCCTTTCGCTCTTGCCACGACATGCACGGATCAGGATGGTCTTGAACCCACACGCTCGCTCCTCGGAATTCACTCCACTCGTCAAGCTAGTACCTGGGTTCACCTGATCCGAGTCGACCGAAAAAGAGCTGAGAGAGAACTCGACGAGCAGCAAGCACGCCCGAATCCGCCCCTCGTCCTGTACTGCAAGCTTCAAGTCTTATCCGCGGCAAGGTACTACCGACTACGATACGCCGGGTGGATTTGTCGAGGGATGAAGTGGAGAAGAGACAAATATATATAATATATTTGCGAGATATCCGAAGAGTGAAGGAAGGGGTTTGGTGTGTGTGCGGGGGGCTCGGCCGTTCCGGCCGACTTTGAGGCTTTGCGACGCGGCTGGAAAAGCGCGGCAAAATCCGAGTCGGATGGAAACGGAACGCGGGGACGGCCGAACCCGTACGCAAGGGCTACCCAAGGTCTGGGCGAGGAAGGAGACCCGGAGCAACCCGAGCGTAAGCTCGAAAACAGGGAATGGGAGGGTGGGGCAAAAAATACGCGTGGATTTGAGGATGAGGAGCGAGGAAGTGAGCTCAGAGTCGACGAAGACGAGAAGTCTGAAGAACGTGGCTGTGCCGAGATCACTTTCGTGGTAAACAGCCCAGCCGGCATGTATAAGGAAGACGCGACAAATCCTAGCTACTCTAGTCTACCTTGCCTCCCACTACAGGCTGAGTCGCAAGCTCCTCAGCCTTAGCTCCCACTAGAGCTACTGTGCGTCTTCATTCCCTTGTTTTCCATCCTTTGTCTCCACTATCTGGTATGTGCTTCTCGACCCACTTAATAACCTGATTCACGTTCTGCGCCTCGTGAGTACGCCCTCTGTGGTAGGTCTTCCGTTACATTCCTCGATGACGGCGACTTCCATGACTTCCGTCATGTGTTCACAGACCGCGGCAATGATATGGACATGCGTGCTGCGCATGGATAGGGCGAGGATGGGCCAACAGAATGAGCTTGGAGTGCCATCGGGCGGTATGCTTGTGAAGTGGTTCCCATGCCGTGAGTCTCTTACTCTTTTTTTCTTTCCCAGTCTCTGTTCGTTCTTAAAGGTGGATGCGCCCTGCGACCGTTTTTCCTTTTCTTTTTCTCATCTGTCTCTATCATTTTCCTTTCCATCTCTCCTGCGTATATCGTACTGACGCCGAGACTCAATTAAATTTTCCAGACGAGCTGGTTGCTCGCTCTCCCCCGCGCGCACCTCACCCCACTCGTTTTATCTGTCGCGCAGCGCACCCGCGGGTAACAACCCACACCACCTCCACGCTCTGCCGCTCAACGACATAGATGTTTCCTCTGATCGCTTTCCCGCCGTCCGCCGCCTCTCCCAACTTCTGCGACCCTGGGCACTGGTATCTTCGGCTTCCGCAGTGCACTGGCGACGGCGAGCGAGTCTCTTCCGAGGAAGCTGAAAGCTTTTTGCAGGCAGGTCGGCTGCATCGCTTGTAGACTGGGAAGAGCGTGGGCAGGAGGACGGGTAGACGAGGACCCGCGGCTGCGCCTGCACTCCCACCCCTCTGGTGCAGTCGTTATTGCGGAAGGGAGGGCCTGCGCGCCGGTGCGCTCGTGTGGTAGATGCGGTCGGCGCAGGTGCTGGGGTAAGGGAGGAAGATCGGCCGAGATGACGCGCTTGTGCGGAATGGAGAATGGATACCTGCCGCATGCTTTTTTTGGTACGCAGCAGTGACGCGGGCCTATCTCTTATGCATGTTCGAGTTGTCACAGTATGCAATTGCAGATACTCGTATCTGCGAGTTTATCGTCCGGTGAGCGATGGGTGTGAAGTCACCAGAGACACTTCCCATACTTTCAAACATCGCTTTTTTTCTCATCTCGTCTACTGCTGGCAGGTACGTTGGGTCTCAGTCGCATCGGAGATCATTCTTCCTGACCGCCATATCCTTGCCCGTGCGACGCCCTGTCATGCCACTGGAGAATGAATTTTTTTGGGAACGCTGATCCTTGTTCTCTTTTCTTTTCTCACTCGCTCCCGTGATGCAGTTCAATGCCTTGTGGTATGCCCCTAAAATTTCTGATAATTTCGCATAGTGATTCTCGCGGAAAGCAGGGTTCGATGTCTGAGTGAACCAGGCGAGGGTTCGTCCTGCCTCACTTTTATTATTTCATCTCCGTCTTCTGTGTTTTGGTATGTGTAGCTATGGCCGGTGACTGCGTCTGTCACAGCCACGTTTTTGTACCATGAGTCGGTGGGCAATATTTGGTAGGAGGATGCAATACTCAAGGACATCGAGAACAATACATTTACAGCTGTTGTTTGGAACAAGGTATCACTTTCTTTTCATTCCATTGTGTTTTTTTTTTTTTTGGAGCAACAGTGAAGTGATTTTTCTTCGAATAGGATGCACCAGCACCATCGGAGCTCTTTAGGCTTGCTGCTGGCCAGCACAAGTTCGTGCCCGCCAACTTCCCAACCATTATGCACGTTGCCCAGAACGGTCTCATTGCTGTCTTGGATTCTGTTTCTCGCAAATGGATTAACCATGACATTCGACTCCCCATTCCCGTCAACTGTGGATCACGGATTCTTCTCAGGGCTATCAACGTCATGGATTGTGCTGACTTTGATGTCGAAATCTCGAGTTTACCTGCTGCTCTGACCGCCCCATCTCTCCTACCTCTTCTGCAGATCCTACCACACTACCAAACAATGAGTCCGATGACCCCATTGCGATCGATCCTCCTCCATCCGTCAAAGCTGGGTCAACTACCTCCACGGGTCTTACCACGCTACCTCACAACGATTCTGACGATCCTGTTGTGATCGATCCTCCGCCATCCGTCAAAGCTGGGTCGAAGAAATTTCCTTTGCAATATACCTGCGATATGCGTGAGCCCATGGCAGAGATTGCGGGAATTTCAGGTCTGCTAGCCAATGAGGGTACTTTCAAAGCGGCATTCCCCGGAATTCTGTACAAAGCTAAAATAGTTTATAAGCACCTGCGTTTGTACCGGCTGGCATTGGCACAGGGGCTCATTCAGAAGTTTGCATCGCATGGCCGCACTCCATCTGGCCGATGGAATCAAATGGTAAATGCCCTTGAAACTGTCAAAGTGGGAAAACCGGGTAAGCATCAATAAGTATTATCATCTGCCCTTCCATTGACATTACTTATAGTCCCACCTACACTGAGTCCAACTCCGAAACAAGGTTAGTCTCGACTTTGACCTTCCAAATCGCTTTAAATTTGTGTCTAGAGTCTCGAGTCATCGATTTAACCCAGGGCCGGGCTTCTCGGGCTGAAATACAGTCAGTTATCCAAGACGTTGATGCTGGTACACAAAGCCCTCAAAATTTTTTGGTGTACGACGGCCACAAGAATGTCTGCCAGATGAAGATGTCGTAATTCATGGTGATCAATGGTGTCCTGCAGGACTACTCACCAGATGGGACACTTTCGACCTTTGAGGTATGGGAAGAGTATCACTCCGGTACTCGATTCAAGGTCCATATGGTATGACGTTTTGTTTGTGTCATTCTCTTTTGGTATATCTAACTTCACTTTTAGAGTAACTTTACCCGTCCTGGACACTGCCGTTGATAAGCTTGCCTGTGTCTTGAAAGATCTTCCAGATCAAGATAATCATTCAGTCACTGTCTGGATCGAGGGTGCTCGTTCAGCTGAGTGCAAGGCCATGTGGGAATATTTCCAAAATGCGGCCTTTGCTAAGGGAGTCCTTTTGCCAGGTATGTCTTGCTCCCTCTGCCTTGGTAACTGCAGTAATGCAATCCAGATATTGATTTTTCTGCAACGGCACTGCTTACAAACGACGCGAGCGGACTCCTCTCTCTTGCTCAACCTTTTCACCATGGGGTAAGGGTGCCCATCAGCAGCCTCATAGCTGATTTCGAGGATGCTCTTTCAGCATTCTCGCACTGGACATACAAGTGAAACAATTACAACAGTGTCTACATTGATTTTGAAGGTACCACAATTTTTTTCTTGGTGTGGCTGGTGGTCTCTAACATGTTGAAATAGGTCTTCTTTCGGGTGATGGCTATCGTATCTTCGATTCGTGCACACACACATCATTGACTTAAGCAAAAAATCGTGGGTTTGACTTTATGAGGAGTCAAGGTGAACGGGGTGTGAGAGCATTTCGAGACTCCCATAAGTGCAACACAATCTGCAGCACATTGGAGCTTGGATTGATCGCGCGCTGGTGTGCATCGAGCTTGCAGTTGTTGTAGAACACAAAAAATTCTGGCGTGGATTCGGGTGACGGGAATGTAGCCTTTGCAAATTCCTGAAGACGGTTAATAGGAAGACTCAATTTCTGGGGTAAAAAGCGCTCACGTTGACCGCAGATACAGCCTCTGAGCCAAAAGAATGTTGCGCGGGAAAGAATTACCCCCACAGGAGCGCATCATCAGCTGCTCGTTATGCGTCCGGCGTGCACCGAAGTATGCGCGGAGGGTGCGATTGCCAACCTCTGGCTTTCCGTCACAATCCAGAACTACCGGACCATTGCTGCCGGCCTCAACAATGACCTCGTCGTCGACATCTTCGCCGCCGACATCTTCGTCGGACATTCCCCGGGCCGGAGGTACCGAATCTTCTTGAACGGCAACACCTGCTTTTTCTGAGCCGCGATCGCAGCTGAAACAGTGCTCTACCTATCTTGGGCTCAGTCCTGTGGGCAGACTGGCGGCTGTACACTTTTGGGTGGGTAGAATTTTTTTTTTTTTTTAAATTAAAAGTGTGTAGCCGCCAGTCTGCCCACAGGACTGAGCCCAAGATAGATAGGTGGTTCAGTCCACAAGGAACTGGCGTAACGAGTGGATTAACCGAGGTAATACTACGCTAGCTACTGCTTTATGTATGTAGATCAAGTATGCTACTATTTGGGTATTGATTGTGTGATAGTAGACATGTGGAAATGAAACGGAGGTAAAGGAGCGTGGGTGTCTGTGATGACAGAGTGTACGAGAAAGGAAATAGGGAGTGTGGTAAGCCGAGGCGTCGGCGTAAAGTAAGGGAAGATAACAGAGGGGTAGTGAAGAAAGGAATGTAGCCGTTACATCAATTTTATTCTGCAAAATTCAACTTCCTAGAACTCATGAACATCATGGTGCTTTGGTGCCTAGTATTGCACCACCATAAGGACAGTAATACCTGTCGCGGAAGGTCCGCATCTGCTAGCATTAGTGTGACAGTGTCTATGATACTACCAGGATTCGATGCAGAGCAAGCCTGTTCGGTTCGGGCACAGGTCATAGTGTGAGCTTCAATCGCTTTTTTTATTCTTCTGTCTTTCGCAGTTCGCGAATTGTTAGTATAGTTGGTGCTTGGTGCCGGCGACACGAACAGACCGCGTGTTCGATTTTATTACCTGAAGGCTGAGGTTGAGGAAAGCTGCGCCGAGGAAGTAGTGAATATTTAGAATTGGTTATGTCCTTGGAGTAAAGCACGTACAAGTATGAGTACGAGCTTGTATGAGTAGAGAGTTCGGTCGATGATACAACCAGTAATACAGCGAAAAATATAAAAGCATCTTTCACCGAAAATTGCGTGGTTCCGGCGGGGTGGACCTCCTGCAACATTTCCTCGGTACAAGGATCGCATCAGTGCTGTACCCGCTGTATCATTACTCCGTCGTCACGGGCCTGTGTGTGTCCTTCTCCCACTGTATCCCCCCATATATATACGTACATCCCTCCTTCGTCTGTCACTGTATCGCATTACATTACATCCTCGTTGGCCCGTCTTTCGTTATCATTCGTCTCCGTTCTTTTTCTATCACGGTATTTATCACGCAAAAATAATGCGGTTGTTGCTCTGTACACTGTGGTGGTAAATCGTGCTGGAACTTGTACTCCTTTCACCGTAAACGTACTGGAATCCGTACTCCGTACTTGCCGAAACCGCTTAACGTGGTGGTTGAGCCAAGCGTTTAATATATTCGCAACTTAATTATGGTTCGTGCTTCGTGCTGCTGTGATCGGAAAACGTTGGTGGCAGACTGGGAGTAAAGCTCAATGGTAATCGGAAATCAAACCAAAGCCGGCATCCTGGTCGGCACCTGGATCATATCATCACGGCATGAGCACCGCATCAAGCGCGGCCGCGTACCACTTCAAGCTTGGAAAGCGACAACGATGAGTTGCATTGCTCTTCGGAAGCTTGCCCTTTCTCCCGTTTGTGTTACTCATCCTGGAATGTTCTAGTACATTTCTACGCAATTCTTGATATCTGAGAGTGACACTGTAACACACCACCGCTCAGTCTGTGCTCAGCTGATTTTGAATAATTTTGGGTGACGCAGTATTCAACGTTGTTTTTTTGAGCCCCCAGTCTAATAGACACAGGCTGAGGACTCCCGAGGTTCAACTGATGATTCAATCATCTCGTTCTGGAACACGGCCGGGTAGTACTAAGTACGTGCGAGAAGTACAGATTACTGTACGTACACAGAGTACTCCCCTGCTATGTGGACGCGCCAATCGAGAAGTACGAATCCGGGTACAGATTTGGAGTACGGAGTTCGAAAAGTACATCGACCTCGACCTAGTTCCGTACTTTTGTCTACCACGTGCTGTCACCCACGAACCACGCAATTTTCGGTGAAAAATGCTTTTATACATGGGCCTTCACCTCCGCTTCTTTTTAAATTTGCTTCTTGTGTTTTGTGCTTATGTTTTATCGCTCGTTCAGTTTATGGATATACTCATAGACTGTCGAGATGTAGCTTCTTTGAGCGAACAGAAAACTGAGACAGAGAGTTGAGAGCACTCAGTATTTCAGCTGCAGCGGAGTGCCTGCACCCGCCTCTTATATATAGAGCTAGTACAGCGCGGATTGTTTCCGTTCGATTCGAGCGCAAGTCGGGCGTGGAACGGCTCATTATTGTCGGAGTATACATGAATTTCTGCACGCAGGACAATGGAGGGCAAGGGCCTCAAAACGTGATCATATAATATAAGGATTTTACCCCGATCAGACCGCCACACTTAACAACAGACTACCAGCGGGGCTGAAGTCCTTCAAATTGATGTCGGCTTCGTCAACAGCAAATCAGAGAGGGACCTACGGTCATGACAATTGTTTCTGTATCACGAGGCACATCTGTGTTCCGAGATATGTGCACAGCGGGGCGAGACTCGTGTGCTGCCTTGAATCGTGGTTCGGCCCAGAAAGAAGTTTGAGGCATAGTGATAATGGTCGTCGCCTCGGATTCAGATCGGAATATTGGTGCTCTACAATTCAATGTCGCCATGAGCACGTTTGAATACCTATGTTCAGTCACGGCTCAGTGTTCAGTGTTGGACGGAAATCTAGCACCAACAATTTTCCCAAAACAAGGAAGCTGCTCTTCTTCATTAGAGGTTTCTCATTCAAAGGCGTGCAATAAGACGCACGCAATGAGGTGGAAGTTCCATTCTTTGGTTGTTAACCATAAAATGACGTCGATTATTGCGCCAAGACTGGTAAGGCATCCGGTCTCAACGCTGAATCGAATCAATTTATTGATGAGCCCGGTTGTTCGTTGGAATGGCGTCCTGTGTTTTTGAGCCGAAAGCTTGAAATATAGTCAGCAGAGTCATGGTCATAATTTGGCACTGAAATTCACCACAACAACCAGGGTGGTTGTGATTGAGAGATCACAGACAGCACTTCCAATGAGAAAAAGCTTGGATCGTTATGAATGGGCTGCCAAGTACTTTCGAGAGATTTTCAATACTCGCCGTAATCTCCGGGCTGAGTGCAAATAGCTCGGTGAAGGTGCGCCCCTCGACAGACACCTGCACACAGTAAGATTGGAAGAGAACGCAAAACAAGGGAACCAACCCGTATGCCGTAGTAGCATGCAAATGTGACTTGAGTAAGCATCACCTGGATAGAGTGGCTAAACCAGATTCCAACATGACACTTGTCACTTACACATCCAATCAAGACAGGAACCCAGCGTTTGGCAGTCAACTTGGATATACGCCAAATGTAGAAGCTCTGTGCCATTCCGGCCACTAGTCGGTTGAATGAAACAGTCAAGTCACGGAAGAGGCCTGCTTCATTCGACTTACAGATTCCACTCAGGGCAGGTAAAGGGACCCATGACCAGTCGTAGACACTCAGCGTGTCAACATCACCCCACCCCGGCCCATAGTCATTCCATGCCGCAATGGTGATGAGTAGTGTGTAGATTGTCTCCAAGATGAATAGGACCCAGACTACCAGGATGATTAATTCCAGCTTCCATCCAACCACAGAAAGACATACCAAAGGCCTTGATGCCGCGTGAATCATTAGGGAACATCTCCGAGTACAAATCTCAAATAATAGAGTCAGAAACAATTCATGATTTAGTTTGCCTACTCACAGACTTGGACGATCAACATCCCATACAGACAATAGCTCCACATATAACCTAGCACCTGGGCTTTTCCGTTACATGAGATTCGATTTGTAGGTATAATCTCAGCTCACAACTGGTCCAGTGCTTGAAGTTGATTCCAGGCATCAGGGGCTTGCGAGAGTATCCGAGGAAGAGCCACATACATATAGGACACGATAACTCCAGGTATAACCACGGGGGCCATTGTACGTCGAAGAGTTAACGAAGAGACGGAAAAGATGCACTCGTGTGAGTTGGATTATATATTTGTTCATCCTTTAATAGGGATGCTGAAGGAGTATTTTCGTTGACAGCTGAAATTCTATATAGAGATCCCTAAAGAGTGGCTGGCAGTAGCATCCAGAATCGTGGGGGTGGAGAATCAGATACGTCACTCAGTTAGTATAAACAATGCCTCCATCGTAGATAGTCAAAGCAAGCTCGTTGTCGAGATAGAAGGCTAGTTTTGGATTTGCCAGCAGGATCAGTGGAGTTGGTGCGAAAGAATCAGGCGATAATGTGTACCTCTCCGTGCTTTCCGGTGGTTCTTACCATTGAATCGTTGACACAGAGATATAGAGCTCAGATATCGACCGGAGTTGGCGCGCTTCCGGATGGCTTTCACGATGACTCGGAGAGTGGGAATTTGTTCACTGCATCCTTCTCAACTCACCATGGGTGCATCCAAGTCTCAAATGGCGAGTTCCCTGTCCCCAAAAACACACCTCAGTCAACTATTTTTGGCTTGCAGCCCCAACCGCTCATTAATGCGATGAAGTTGTTGCTTGTAAGAGATTAGTTGCCCATACTGTCGGTATTCAGTCTCACATTGTCACTCAGGATGAGCCACGGCATGGTGAATGACAGCAAGCATGGACGCTGTGAGTGCGTAAAGACCACCAATTTTGTATTTTGATCGTCTTTGACAGTGTGCAAGCAAGACTTTTTCACTGTACGAGGCAGTGCTCCGGTTAGGGTTAGGGTTAGGGTTAGGGTTAGGGTTAGGGGTTAGGGTTAGGGTTAGGGTTAGGGTTAGGGTTAGGGTTAGGGTTAGGGGGTTAGGGTTAGGGTTAGG